>JAHRHZ010000003.1:1999646-2054616 GCA_024137785.1 Ginglymostoma cirratum
CTTCGACTTGTCTGCCTCCTCTCCACCTATCCTCTCCTCTATCCATCCTCTATCCGCCTCCCCCTCTCTCCCTATTTATTTCAGAACCCTCTTCCGCTCCCCCATTTCTGATGAAGGGTTTAGGCCCGAAACGTCAAGTTTTCCTGCTCCTATGATGCTGCTTGACCTGCTGTGTTCATCCAGCCCCATGCTTGTTATCTCGGATTCTCCAGCATCTGCAGTACCTTTTATCTCTGATACTATTCTAGATTCACGCTCACTGCCATAGAATCTCCTGTCTGTGCCCCTGACAGGACAGTCCCCTGTAACAAATATTCCTTTAAATTTTGACAAACCCCATTTTACATAAGGTTCATTCTTAGGGCGCAAGATCTGACTACCAATTCTACTTCCCTCTGAGAGACTACCTCTTTCAACAGCAGCAAAAACTGAATATCCAGTTGAGAGAGGAATAGCTTCAGGAGACTTCTGAACTACCTTCCTACCTTTCCTGACAGTCAACCATACATCTGACTGATCCAGCTGTGTAATCACTTCTCTAAATCTACGAGGCATCACACTCAGTGTCTCTTGTATGTCATCAGTGACATTAAGCCTAAAAATTTATCCCACAGCCCTGCTGTCGCCCCTACAAATTTGTTCCATTAAAGCAATGGACATGTATTCCACATAATCTTTGAAAGAACCACATGTCTTTGGATAACTAGACAACAATAACGTTATTCTAAACAGTGTACTTAACAAACAAAACCTCCCAACGTGCCTCACATGAGCATTGCAAAACGAAGTATGATGACATTGAGTCATGTAAAAAGATATTCAGTAGATAATCAAAAACCTGGTCAAAGGGATAGGTTATCATCTTAACATTTTAAAGGAGGAACATAAGGTACAAAGGCGGCAGGAGAAGAGAATGATGTATCGGATGGCAGAGAGGATTTTAAACTGAGTAGTGGTCGCAAGGGATCTGGTGAGATGTGACGTATTAGAGAAGGCAAGGAGAGAGAGCAAGGCAATACTAAGGTAATTGATAATCTGAGTCTGGCAGAAATATATAGAATCGACAAACTTAACAGTGTGTCAGCGGGTAAGGGTAGAGGTTGCCAAAATAATAAAAAGACAAATTAAAGGTTCTCTGCTTCCACTGCGTCTGAACCTTCTGCAATGAGCTTCCGACATGCCTTACTTTTTTCTCAACTGAGGACCATCCTTGCCACTCTAGTTCAAAGCTGTTCACCGATCAAAGTGATCACCAGGACCTTAAATCTATAATCATATAGACTGGGTAAATCTAATTAGCACCAACACTGTGGGAGACAAGTAGTTGGAAATGAGACGATTTTATATATATATTTTCTGAAACAATATGTTGAGGGACCAACTAGACAATCGGGTATGTTAGATTTAATACTGTGCATGAGACAAAAAAAAATTAATAATCTCAGTCAAAAGGAGCGTCTTGGGAAGACTGACGATAATTCAGTAAAATATGGCATGAAGTTTGAAATTGATATTGCACAATCTAAAATTAACATTTATATCTAAACAAAGGATGAGGTAATTGACTGTTTTTTCTTTGAGAAGCTGCATTAAAACTTATAACAGTAGACAGGCAATGGCTAGCATTTAAAGAGCTAAAACATGATTGAACAACAAATTTACATTCCTTTGAAGCATAAAAACCCAAAAAGAAAGGTAAGTGAACCATAGCAACAACTTTTTATGCCTTGCTCTGTTTAATGATCTGTATATCCTTGTTTGCTACGATCTGTCTGTACTCTCACAAAACAAAACTTTTCACTGTACTTCGGTATATGCAACTACAATAAGTCAAATTAAGTCAGAAGTTCAGGACTGCATCAGAGCAAAGGAAGAGGCCAACAAAGTTGCTAAAAAAGTTGTAAACCGAAGGATTATAAGCAATAAGACCAATAAAAGGAAAACAAAGACAAAGTAGAAAATGAAAGTAATTTGCAAGAAACATAGAAATAGATTGTAAAAGCTTTAATAGATATGTAAAAAAGAAAATAGAGGTTAAAAACAAATATGACTCCACTTGGCAAAGACAAGATGACTTAAAATGTGCCTGCCTTTGTAAAGGAAGGTACAGATAGTTTTCCCAGAATACGATAGAACCCTGGAATCAGTGCTAATGAGGAACTGAAAGAAATTGCATGATTATAAAAGGCATAAATTGATGGGTCTGAAAATTTATAAATCCCTTGGACCTGATAATCCAGTTCTCAGCAGAGTGTTGAAAGAGCTATGTACAGAGATAATGGATATGTTGATGGTCACTTTCCATAATTCCACTCCTGGAATAGTTGTTGAACCTTGGAAGATGGCAAATGTAACTCCCCTATTTAAGAAAGGTGGTATAGAGAAAAGGGGGAACTACAGACCTGTTAGTTTGACATCAGTAGCAGGGAAAATGTGAATTTGTTTTCAAAGATGTGATATGATTGAGCTGAAGCAACCTGGATGAAAACAAAATCATGTGTTTTTGATAAATTTATTAGACTTACACAACAGAACAGGGGAACCAGCAGGCATTGTGCATTTGGATTTTCAATGGGCTTTTGGCATGTTTTGCTGTCACCTCTGAGCTTGCTCATGGTCAAGCAAATATCTCTGACCAAGGGCCACCGGACCCGAAATGTTAACTCGGATTTCTCTTCACAGATGTTGTCAGACCTGCTCAGCTTTTTCAGCAACATCTGTTTTAACAAGCAAAAACTTGGCTGATTTCCCTTAATTCTGGCCTTGTGTGCATTTTTAATTATTATAGTGCCACCATTTCTGGCCATGACTTTCTGCGAACATTGTGTTTCACCATGGTCTTTATATGAAACTTGAAAGGTGAGAATACTGATTTGATCAGTTATACTGGCAACTTCCTGTGTAAACAGAGGTCTATCACATTATTGTGGTTGGTGACCAGGAGCCAGTACTGTATCTCTACTTTAAGCTCTGATGTACCATCAGCATTACCACAGGATATATGCTAGTTTATAGAGTAAATAAATAAGAAAGTGTTGCTGCAACTGTACAAGAGTGAGATGGCACCTGGAGTACTGCGGACAGTTTTGGTCCTCTTGCTTGAGGAGGGATGTGGTTTCATTGGAGGCAGATCAGAGGAGGTTCACTGGATTGATTCCAGATGAAGGGTCTGTTTTGTGAAAAGAGACTGAGCATTTTGGCCTATACACTCTGGAGTTTGGAAGAATAAGAGGAGATTAAATTGAGGTAGATCAGATTCGAAAAGGGATTGACAAAGTAGACACAGAGAGGATGTTTCCCTTTGTGGGGCAAACTAGAATGAGAGGTGATAGTGCAGGGGAAGAAGTGGCAGATTTAAAAAAGACATGAAAATAAATTACTTCTGTCAAAGGGTTGTGAATCTGTGGAAATCACTAACCCACGGTGAAGTGAATGTTGGGACAGTGAGTAAATTTAAGGAGACAGACAGATTTTTAATTTGTGATGGTTGAAGGGTCACAGACCGTGAACAGGAAAGTTGAGTTGAGGCTGAGATTAGATCAGTCATGATCATATTGAATGGCAGAGGAAGCTTGAGGGGCTGAATGTCCTAATCCTGCTCCTAGCTCTTATATTCTGGTTTATGCAAAGTACCTAATTCTGGAAAACGCAGGATAGGGTCTTAATCTGGATGAGAATTATTCACCTGAGGCCTTTTCTCCTACATTGGTTTGGGAAACCCCTTGCTCTGTACCATTTGCATTTCAGTTATTTGGGTTTTCTTCTTCTTGTCGCTTTTCGTTGAAATTAACATTTAGGCTTTCAAATGGATACTGAAGTTACATTTCATTGCAATAGAAGCACAACCAACTACTACCTGCCTTGTGACATCTGGCTGGATAACCACCACCACAACCTGTGCGTCTACACCCACACCTCCTGCCCAACTCTCACTCTGTTGTGCGAAAAAAAGGACTATTTTGGTCCAAATTCAGAAAAAGTAGACAGAAGAGGGGGGTTCATAAACTTTTAAAACCTATGAGTGGGGTTAGGGACAAAGACACATGAGCAATTGGCTATTCAATATTCATATTGAAATTTATTCTCAGCTGGACTTATTTCAACAAATGTGCAGCCTTCCAAATTGTGGGAAGGCAAATACTTCCTTCTCTGTCAGCAAACTGTCAAGACATTTATTTAGATTTTAATTCATTACCTAACAGTATAACATTTGTACAACAAAATACTTATACTGAAAGCACCCTACATTCCTGAACTCTCTGACTGTGTCGGTATTGGAATGTCTCACTGTAGTTAGACCATGCTATATACCTTGATCACTGAGTTACACTGACAGGCCTTCAATTCTTTTTTTAACCCAGTTGATTCAGGAGATATTCGTTGAGGGGAAAGTACTTCTGTATTTTCAGCGTTTTATCATTTTTTGCTTTATGTCTATTTCTTGTTCTCACAGATTACTTCCTTCTCACTTGCTTGCATTCAAATGGCCAATGATTAGAAATGCTTCTTGGGTGGGAGCCTAACTCAGACAACAGTGAATTCAAATAAAGGCATAAAGTGCTGGAAGTTCTCAGCAGGTCTGGTGACAGAAACAGAGCTCGTGTTTCAAATGAGGTCCTGCTTTGTGTGGAGTGCGAGTTTTCTGAAGTGGGAACTTAAGAACATGAATTCTGAAAAAAAAGTTACATTTGGCTCAAATTTCCAGCAGAAAAACTTTGCAGGTGGGGTCATACCAAACTCCATTACCACTGCCGGCAGTGCATTCCACATGCCCACCACTCTCTGTGTAAAGAACCTACCTCTGACATCTCCCCTATACGTTCCTCCAATCACCGTAAAATTATAATTATTTCCGGCCTGGGAAAAAATATCTGACTATCCATACTATCTATGCCTCTCATCATCTTGTACACCTCTATCAAGTCACGTCTCATCCTTCTTTGCTCCAATGAAAAAAACCCTCGCTCCCTCAACCTTTCTTCATAAGACCTGCCCTCCAGTCCAGGCAGCATCCTGGTAAATCTCCTCTGCACCCTCTCTAAAGCTTCCACATCTTTCCTGTAATGAGGTGACCAGAACTGAACACAATATTCCAAGTGTGGTCTAACCAGAGTTTTATAGAGCTGCAGCATAACCTTATGGCTCTTAAACTCAATTCCCCTACCAATGAAAGCCAACACACCATACGTCTTTTTTACAATCCTATCAACGTGGGGAGCAACTTTGAGGGATCTATGGATGTGGATCGCAAGGCCCCTCTGTTCCTTCACCCTGCCAAGAATCCTGCCATTAACCCTGTATTCTGCATTCAAATTCGACCTTCCAAAATGAATCACTTCACACTTTTCTGGGTTGAATTCCATCTTCCACTTCTTTGACCAGCTCTGCATCCTGTCAATGTCCTGTTGCAACCGACAACAGCCCTCCACGCTATCCACAACTTCACTAACTTTCAGGAAAGATTTAGAGGGAAATGGGCCAAATGCAGGGAAACGGGACCGGCTTAGTGAGGAAACCTGGTCGGCATGTATGAGTTGGACTAAAAGGTCTGTTTCCATCCTGTATGACTAAATGAGTCTAAACCTTTAAAATTCTGTTCTTCGTTTTCAAACCTTGGCCAACAGGGGTGTTTTTCCCTTTGCCTGTTGTTTTTAAGAATGTACACTCCACAGATACTGTTTTTATTTGTGCCAAGTGAGTATGTCTGTGTTTGGGATAAAAGGGTTATAGATCTAATTCTGGATTACCCAGCCATAGAATCACACAGCATGGAAACAGCCCTTCGGCCCACCACACCCATGTCAACCAGCTAGTTCAGATGTTAACCAGTGTTTGGCACTTGTTTTAAGGATAGGTTTGGTGTCAACAAATTATTTAGAATTCATGAATTTTCATCATGAACATCTCCTTAATTCTAGATATTTCCACAAAAAGAATCAACCAGCCCTTATGGTGATTGAATCAACAGTTAAAGTAATGGTGTGACCGGTGAAAGAGTGGGTCTTGGCTACGAGCACATTTCTCCGGCCGCAGTCATTATACTCGATAACCTTGCAACTTGTTTTCTTTGCATGTAGTAATCCAATTACTTTTAGAAAGCTACTGTTGAATTTGCTTTCCATTTCTGGCAGCATATTCGAAATCATAGCAAGACCCCTGACTTTTTTTTAGAAGTTCTTATTTTTGCATCTGGTTATTTTGCCAAATGTCGCATGTCTGTTTTCTCTGGTTACTGGACCCTCCTGCCAGTTTCTCCTGATTTTGAGAGGCAGATTCGTTTTTCAGAGAAATGGGGAACCAGGCTTAATGCCAGGTTCTTGTGATCTGGAGTCAGACATTCACAAATTGATCTAATACACTTCGATGAATTCCTTGCCAGAGAGTACTCGAATACTCTCCATGGGGTAATAGTTCAAATAGATCATATGTAGTTGAAATGGCCAAGCACTTTACATATGTGAGAAATGGCCTGACATGCTAACTTACACCTTTTGTGTTGGATGCGGCTCACAACACATCACAGATTCTGCTTGAACCATGCTGTGTACAATTTGTTCATTTTTGATTCCTGATACACGATCTGTCAAACTTTTTCCCAGCAGTTTATGAAAATAATTAGGCTCAAGCCAACAGTGTTAGAGATTGGGGCAGGTCAATAACCAATCCATTTTTTGAAGAAGTTTCAATGTGCCATGTTAAATGTTATAATGTTGATTAAAAAGGCTTGCGTTTCTGACATGTTTTCACAACCTCAGGCCATCCAATGCAGCCGACAACCAATAAAACCCTCTCTTTTGAAATGGAACGATGTGGAGCCAGTTTGCACACAGTGAGCTCCCAAAAACAGCAATGTATAAATGATCAGATAATCTGGTTTTAGGTATTGGTTGAAAAATAAATACTGATGCAGGACAATGAAGGCAACTATCCTGCCCTTGTTCTACCTAAGGAGACACATGGGTCCTCCATTTAATGTTCTATCACAGAAATGAACACACAAAAAATATGCTCAACAGCACAAATAACTTCTTCACTGCTCTCCCATGTGGCTTATGTTCACATTATGTTTGAGTGAACAATAATTTAGACTATGTTATTGTGTTCTTCCTGCCAAAAGCTGTTGAACAGAATCTCTAAAGCAGAAGGCAGTACAATTTGGAACACACACACTCAGTAGGGAGTTTATTTCGGGTGGGGGAGGCGAGTGTGAGAAATCACCCACAGACTTCCGGTCTCAGAACCAACAGGTGCTTTCAGTTACACAAGTCGTAAAAGGCCATTAACTCTTCAATGTTTTATCCCAAATGACCGAACATTTATCATTATAAGCTTGAAGACTAATTTGCAAAAGATACCTGATGCGTCATATTCAGAACTGATCAAAACCACAAGGCGTAGAACTCAATGCCTGTTTGAGTGATCAAGGAAGAAACTCACATTGTATTTAAAAAACATTTGGATGTGCACTTATTAAAACACTTAAAGTAAACTATAGGGCAGTGGCCCAAAAGCTATGATGTGTGATCAGACAGGATCTGGCACAGCCTCAAGAATGGATGTTGAATCACAGAATCCTGACAGTGTGGAAAGAGGCCACTTGGCCTATCGAATCTGCACCAACCCTCTGAAGAGCATCCCACTTAGACCCAGCTCCCATCCTATCCCATAATGCCGCTTGTACCATGGCTAATCCACGCAGCCTTTACATCCCTGGAAACACAGGCAATTTAGCATGGCCAAACCACCGAACCTGCACATCTTTGGACTGTGGGAGGAAACCAGAGCAGCTGACGAAAAACCACAAAGATATGAAGACAACGTACAAGCTCTACACAGACAGTCACCCAAGGCTGGAATCGAAACTGGGCACCTGGCGCTGTGAGGCAGCAGGGCTAACCACTGAGTCACTGTGCCGCCCCTGTGAACCATTATGCTGCCATCTTCTATGGAACAACTTCCTGTGACTCAATGATTGCAAGAGCTCCTTATATTCTGGAATAAGAACAGCCCTGCAGAAATCTGATGATAACAAAACAACAACTTGCATTTAGGAAGCAAAGTTGACTGACACCACTGGGTAAAGTACTGATTTGGAAGTGATATCGAGCTTCATGCAGCAGCAAACAGAATCTATTTAAACTGAACGCTGACAAACAATAGCACAAATGAAGCAGGGTCTCCTGATGAAAACAGGATTATTATTTCAATAATGTGCAGTGAGTAAGGGATAGTAAGGAAAGAAAAATTATGTGCGGAAGATCAACACCAGTCATGCACAGCACTGTATATTCAAAACATTAATGGGGAGGAGTTAATTTATTATCTCTTCCTTGTCCAAGGCATGTTTTGTCACTGTACATTTCCAATTGTAAAATAATTTGCATGCTCATTAAATGTCATTATATGCAACAACTTTTCAGGCTACAAATAAGAAATGCTGGTTCACACGATGTTTGTGGGATAAAATACTGAAACTTTGATGCTATTTTACAACTTGTATAATTTAAAGCACCTGTTGGTTCTGGGAAAGAGAGACTGTGGCAGATTTTTCACCCTTGACAATCTGCTTCGATGAACATTCCAGGTTTTACTGCTTTTTGATTCAGAGGTTCTGTTCAACAGATCTTGGCAGAAAGGCCAGAAAATAAGAACATGATACAAATTATGAATTTCTCTACCGCAGTGATGGAATTGCCATGAGAGAGCAGTTGAAATTGTATTTTATAAACAAACAGGCAGGCAGTAATATTACAGATATTGTTCCTGGGCTGCTATCGACACAGCAATTAATACCTATTCCTTACGTGTGATTCTTCAAACAGTTGAAGGCTTTCTAAGCCATCTCCAGAAGTCAAGATGATCCGTGAAGGAGGACCTAAGTTTGGATAAGATCAGGTGTTGGCTGGATAAGGAAGGCAGGTTGGGTTTTTGGAAAGAGGTTGTGTGTCTTTATCGTCATTTCTTTCTTAACGAGAAAAAGACCACATTTAGCAACAGAGCAGGTAGGAGCAGGAGGTGGGCATTCAGCCCTTTGAGCCAGTTCTGCTATTCTTCGTGATCATGGCTGATCATCCAACTCAATAGCCTAATCTGGCTTTCTCCCCATAACCTTTGATCCCATTCTCCCCAAATGCAAAATCGAGTCACACCTTGAATACATTCAATATTTTGGCATCAACTACTTCCTGTGGTAATGAATTCCACAGGCTCGCCACTCTTTGGGTGAAGAAATATCTCTTCATCTCCATCCTAAATCGTCTATCCCGAATCCTCATATTGTGACCCCTGGTTCTGGACACACACACCATCGGGAACATCCTCCTTGCACCTACCCTGTCCAATTCTGTTAGAATTTTATAAGTCTGTATGAGATCCCTCCCTCATTCATCTGAACTCTAGTGAAAATAATCCAAACCTATTCAATCTCTCTTCATACATCAGACCCGTCATCCCTGGAATCAATCTGGTAAACCTTTGCTGCATTCCTTCGAGAGCAAGAGCATCCTTCCTCGGAAAAGGAGACCAAAACTGCACACAGTAGTCTGGGTGTCACCAAGGCCCTCTACAACTGCAACAACACGTCCCTGCTCCTGTACTTGAAACCTCTCACAATGAAGGCCAAAGTGCCATTTGCCTTCTTGACCGCCTGCTGCACCTGCATGCTAACCTTCAGCGACTGGTGCACGAGGACATCCAGGTCTTGCTGCACATTCCCCTCTCCCAATTTACAGGCATCCAGGTAGTAATGTGCCTTCTTGTTTTTGCTTCGAAAGTGAATAACCTCACATTTATCCAAATTATACTGCATCTGCCATTGATTTACCCACTCACCCAAACTGTCGAGGTCATGCTGAAGAGTCTCTGCATCCTTGTCACAGTTCACCCCTCCCACCCAACTTGGTATCATCTGCAAACTTGGACATTTTACATATTGTTCCCTCATCCAAATCATTGTTATATGTTGTGAATAGCTGGGGTCCTAGCACTGATCCCTGTGGCACCCCACTAGTTAATGCCTGCTAATGCAAAACAGACCCATTAATTTCTACTCTTTTCTTCCTCTCTGCCAACCAGTTTCTTATCCATCTCAATACACTTCTTCCAATCCGATGCGCTTTACTCTTGCACATTAATCTCTTATCTGGGACTTTGTCAAATGCTTTCTAAGAGTCCAAATATACTACATCGACTGGCTCCCCCTGTCAACTCTACTAATTACACCTTCATAGAATTCCAACATATTTGTCGAGCATGATTTCCCCTTCATAAATCCATGCTGACTTTGCATCCATTATTTCTAGAGCTACTTCCTTAAGTACTTCATTTATTGCACTTTAACTCTGAACCACTGGTCTAGCATTTATTGCAAGAAAGACATGAAAGTGAGTAACCATACACCACATTGTTGACCACAGTTTTGGTCTCCTCACTTGAACAGTTCAGAAAAGGTATACTAGTTGAGTCCTGAGATAAAACGGTTGTCTTGAAAGGAGTGGTTGAGCAGATTGGACTCAGAGGATGGAAGAACATGAGGTTATCTTTTTTGAATGGGCAATATTCTGAAAGGAAAAATAAAACAAAGAACAGAGTTTGGTGGAGATCAGAAACAAAAGAGAAATCACTGGAGAAACTTAGCAGGTCCAGCAGCACCTATGCAGTGATTTCAGATTTAACATGAGGCTCAAAACTGGAATACTGAATACATTCCACGGCTGAATTGGACAGATTTTTGGATTGTAGGGGAGTCAGGGTTGTTAAATTGAAGGTGTAATCAGATTAGCGATTTATGAATTGAACGCCAGGGGCACCTGAAGGACCATTCCTGCTCTTATCTCTTTGGTTCTCGTTCACTATAAAAGATACGATTCTCATCTGAAAACCAAGTTGAGGTGGGGGAGTTATTGGATTGTGACAGAGATGAATATCAGTTACTGCAAAGCACAGGAGGCAGGAAGTCATTATGTTGTGGCAGTGCCACTGGACAAGTAATCCAAAGTCCCAGGAGATAGCAAGAACTGCAGATGTTGGAGTCAGAGATAATACAGTGTGGAACTGGAGGAACACAACAGGCCAGGCAGCACCAGAGAAACAGGAAAGTTGACGTTTCGGGTCACAACCCTTCTTCAGAAATGGGGAGGGGGAAGGGAGCTCAGAAATAAATAGAGAGAAGGGGTGGGACTGGGGAAGGAACGTGGGATGGTGATAAGTGAGTGCATGTAGGCTGTGGTGGGGATTGGTCAGTGAGGTGGGAGGAGTGGACAGGTGGGAGAGAACATGGACAAGTTGTGTCAGGTCAAGGAGGCGGAGATGAGAGGGAGGGTTGGTCATGGGATGGGTTCAGGGGTGGGGGGAATTTTGAAACTGGTGAAATCCACATTTAGGCCATTGGGCTGTAGGCTGCTGAGGTGGAATATGAGGTGCTGCTCCTCCAGTTTGCGGCTGGTGGTGTCGTTGTGACACTGGAGGAGGCCCAAATGTCACCCAGGGAGTGGAGGGGGAGTTAAAATGGTTCAACACCGGAAGGTATTGTCGTTTGTCGCATACAGAGCGCAGATGCTCTACGAAACGGTCTCTGAGTCTCTGCTTGGTCTCACCAATGTAGAGGAGGCCACATTGGGAGCAGCGGATGCAGTAGACCACACCAGTGGATGTGCAGATGAACCCGTATCTAATGTGGAAGATTTGTTTGGTGCCTTGAATGGAGGAGGGGGTGGGGCGTGGGGGGGTGTAAGGTCAGGTGTAGAACTTCCTGCGGTTGCAGGGAAGAATGCTGAGGGTGGTCGGGTTCGTGGGAGTGTGGAGCGGACGAGGGCGTCACGGAGAGAGCGGTCCCTACGAAAGGCAGGCAGGGTGGGGAGGGAAACATCTCTTTGGTTGTGGGGTCAGATTGTTGGTGGTGAAAGTGGCAGAGAATGATATATTGGATGCGGAGTTTGGTGGTGTGATATGCGACGACAAGGGGGATTCTGTCTTTATTTTTGTTGGGGGGAGAGGATGTGAGGGCAGAGGTGTAGGAAACGCAAGAGATGCGGTTGAGGGCATTTTTGATCACCAGAGGGGGTAAGAAATAGGAGGACATCTGGGATGCGCAGGAGTGGAATGCCCCATTCTGGGAGCAGATGTGGCGGAGGCCAAAGTCCCAGGAGACCCAGGTTTGAATACAACCACAACAAATGGCGAAATTTGAATTTTAAAAAAGATGATTGAGTTAAAAGTCTAATGACGACCATGAAACCACTGTTGCAACAACATCTCACGTTCGGTAATATTCTTTAGATAAAATAAACTGCTGCCCTTATGTGGTCTGGCTGACCAGACTCCAGATGTGACTCCAGAAAACATGGCAGACTTGTAATGCACTCTGAAATCACCTAGCAAGCCATTCAGCTGTATTAAACCACTAAAAAGCCTCAAAAAATGAATGCAATTGACCAGACCACTCGGCATTCACCCAGGAACCAGAAACAACAACAGCAAACTCAGCCCAGAAATCCTGCAACTTCTCCTTATGAATGCCGGTGGCTCGTGCCAAAACTAGGAGAACTGTCTCTCAGACAACTCAAAAGCAACAGCCTGATGTCATCCACAAGTTATGGTTCTGTGAATATGACCTGGTCCCAAACAATGCAATCACCATCCCTCGGTCTGCCCTGTTCCACAAGCAGGACATATGCAGTGGATGTGATAGAGCAGTGATATACAGTCTGGAGTGAGTTGGCCTGGGACTCCAGATCCCATGGTATCTCATGGCATCATGTCAAATACGGGCAAGGAAATCTCCTACTGATCATGATGCACTGTACACACCACCCTTCCCTCTCCCGACTTTGGCTGATGAATCAATAGTCCTTCAAACCGCTTGGAGAAAGGACTAAGGATGGCAAGGGTGTAGAATATATTCTGAATGATAAGCTTCAATATGAATTACCAAAAGTGGCTCTTCAGCAACACTACTAATTGAGGTGGTTGAGTCCAAAAGGACATAGCTGCTGGATTAGTTCTGCACCAGGCATTGAGGAAACCAACAAGAAGAAAAAATATATTTGACTTCATCCTCACCTGTCGACTTGTTCCAGATATCATCTGACCGCCCAAACAGAGCTTTGTCTGTACAGTGGTCACAGAACATTATAGAAGTAGGAGTGACTGCTACATATTCTTGTGCAGGTGAAGTCCTTCACAGTGAGATTACCCTCCACCATGCTGTCTGGCACTATCACTTTCCTAAATAGGACAGGCTATCAGGGGAGGCGATGGCCTAGTGGTATTATCGTTGGACTGTTAATCCAGAGACCTGGATAATGTTCTGGGGACCCGGGTTTGAATCCTGCCATGGCAGATGGTGGAATGTGAATTCAATGCAACTCAAATCTGGACATCGTGAGGCGCTATGGCCATCAGCAGCAGCAGAAGAATTATACACCAACACAACATGCAACCTCATGACCTGGCGTATGTTCCACTCAACCATTACTGTCAAGTTAGGAGATCAACCCTGGTTCAATGAAGAGTGCAGGAAGTTGTGCCAGGAGCAGCACTAGTCATACCCAAAAATGAGGTGTCAACCTGGTGAATCTACCAAACAGGAGTACTTATGCAATAAGCAGCAAGTGATAGAGCTCAGTGATCCTAGAATTAATGGATCAGATCCAAGCTCTGCAATCTTGCTACATCCAGTCGTGAATGGTGGTGGATAATTAAACTACACAGGAGGAGGAGTCTCCATATCTTCAATGATGGGCAGACTCAGCTCAAAATGAGGCTGAAGCATTTGCAACAAACTTCAACCAGATGTGCTGAGTGAAAGATTCATTTCAGACTCGTCCAAAGGCCCCCAGTATCTCAGATACCGATCTTCAGCCATTCAATGCTCTCCATGTACTATCAAGAAATGGTTTGAGGCACTGAATGGTCCCAGGCAAAATCTTGGCTAGAGTATTGAAGATGTGGGCTCCAGAACTTGCTGCTCCAGTTTCGCTGCAACACTGGCATCTACCCAGCAATGTGGAAAATTGCACAGGTCTGTCCTGTATTCAAAATGTAAGACAAACCCAATCCGGCCAATTGCTACCCCATCTACAATTGATTATCAATAAAGTGATGAAAGGGATCATGAACAATGTTATCAAGCAGCGCAAGCTTTACAAAAACTTGCTCATGGATACTCATTTTGGGTTCCACCAGGGCCACTGAGCTACTGATTTCATCACTGCCTTAGTTCTAAAATGGACAAAAGAGTTCTGCTGTAGAGGTGAGATGAAAGTGATTCCCTTTGACATCAATGCCACCTTGGACCAATGTGACATGAAGGAGTCCCAGTAATCATGAAATTGTAGAGTCAGAGAGATGTCCAGCTTGGAAATAGACCCTTCAGTTCAACTCGCCCATGTCGACCAGATATCCTAAACTAATCAAATCCCATTTGCCAGCATTTGGCCCATTGTAAACCCTTCCTATTCGTATATACATCCAGATCCCTTTTAAATGTTGGAATCGTACCAGCCTCTACCACTTCCTCTAGCAGCTTGTTCTATACACGCACCACCGTCTACATGAAAAAGTTGCCCCCGTGGGTCCCTTTTAAATTTTTCCCCTCTCACCTTAAACCTATGCCCTCTGTTTAGGAGTCCCCCACCCTGGGGAAATGACCTTGACTATCCATGCCCCTCATTATTTTATAAACTTCTACAAGATCACTATATCCATGCCCCTCATTATTTTATAAACTTCTACAAGATCACCCCTCAGCCTCCGACGCTCTAGGGAAAATAGCCCCAGCCTGTTCAGTCTCTCCCTTTAGCTCAAACCCTCCAACCTTGGCAACATCCTTGTAAATCTTTTCTGAACTTTTTCAAGTTTCACTACAGCCTTCCTATAGCAAAGAGACCAGAAATTAACACAGTATTCCAAAAGTGGCTGAACCAATGTCCTATACTGCAAGATGACATCCCATCTCCTATACTTAATGCACTGACCAATAAAGACAAGCATGCCAAATGCCTTTTTCACTACCCTGGTACCTGTGACTCCATTTTCAAGGAACTATGAACCTGCACTCCAAGATCTCTTTGTTCAGCAACACTCCCCAGGAGCTTACCATGAAGTGTCTAAGTCCTACCCCTGATTTGCCTTACCAAAATGCAGCACCTTAAATTTTCTTAAATTAAACTTCATCTGCCACTCCTCAGCCCATCTGATCAAGGTCCCATTGTATTCTGAGACAACCTTCTTGACCATCCATTACACCACCAATTTTGGTATCATAGAACCAAAGAGTTATACAGCATGGAAACACACCCTTTGGTCCAAATAGTCCACGCCAACCCTGTTCCCAAACGAATCTAGTCCCACTTGTCTGTATTTGGCCCATATCTCTCCAAACCTTTCCTATTCACGTACTCATCCAAAAGTCTTTTAAATGTTGTAACTGTACCTCCATCCACCACTTGCTCTGGAAGTTCAATCCTCACAAACCACTCTCTGTGGGAAAAAAGTTGTCCTCCATGTCCTTTTTAAATCTTTCTCCTGTCATCTTAAAAATATGATCCCTGGCTTTGAACTCCCCCAGCTTCAGGAAAAGACCTTGGATATTCATCGTTTTATAAACTTTGTTTTTACGTCCGATGTTCGAGTGCAAGAAGTCCCAGCCTGTCCAGACTATTTTTATAACTCAAACCCTCCATTTGCACAACATCCCTCGTAAATCTTTTCTGAATCTTCTCTAATTTAAAATATCCTTCCTTTAGCAGGACAACCAGAACTGCACACAGTACTCCAGAAGGAGCCTCGTCGACATCCTACACAACCTCAACATGCAACCCAACTCCAGTACTCAGGATCTCAGCAATGAAGGCAAGCATGTTAAATGCCTTCTTAACCACCCTGTCAACCTGTGACACAAATTTCAAAGAATTATGTACCTGAATCCTTAGATCTCTCTGTTCTACAAGCCCACCCCTGGCCTGACCATTAATTGCATACGTCCTGCCCTTATTTGATTTACCAAAATGAAATACCTCAAATCTATCCGAATTAAACTCCATTTGCCACTCCTCAGCCCACTAACACAATTAATCAAAATCTCTTTGTAATCCTGGACAACCTTCTTCACTGGCCACCACACCACCAATTTTGGTGTCATCTGCAAACTTACTGACTGTACCTCCAATAATCACATCCAAATAGTTGATATAAATGTCAAAACACAGTGAAACCAGCACTGATCCTTGGAGCACACCAATGGTAACAGGTCTCCAGTCCGAGAAGCAACTGCTCTCCACCACCACCCTCTGTCTCTTACCTTCAAGCCAATTATGTATCCAAATGGCTAGTTCTCCCTGTAATCCATATTATCTAACCTTGTTAAAACCAGTCTACCATGCAAAACCTTGTCAAATGCCTTACTGAATCCATACAGATTACATTCACTGCTCTGCCTTCATCAATCCTCTTCATCACTTCTTCAAAAAACTCAGTCAAGTTAGTGATGTACAATTTCCCATGCACAAAACCATGTTGACTATCCCCAATCAGTTCTTGCCTTTCCAAATACTTGTAAATCCTGTCGCTCAGAATCCCTTCCACCAACTTGCACACCACTGATGTCAGTCTTACCGTCAGTCTTTCCATTCCACCTTTCTTAATTAAATAATCGCACCACTTTAGCCAACCTCCAGTCTTCTGGCACCTCACCTGTAGCTATTGATGATGCAATTATCTCAGCAAGGGGCTCAGCAATCACTTCCCTCAGCTCCCCACAAAGTTCTATGATGCACCTGATCAGGTCATGGGGATTTATCCACCTTTATGTGGTTTGACACGTTCAGCATGTCCTCCTCTGTAATATGGACACTTTTCAAGATATTGCTATTTATTTCCCCAAGTTCTCAAGCTAATGAGAATTGGTGAGCATTTTCCACTGGTTAGAGTCATAACAGCACGAAAGGAAAATGGCTATTGCTGATGGATGTCAATGATTTCGGCCCGAGAACATCACTGTAGGAGTTCCTCAGGATAGTGCCCTCGGCGCAACGATCTTCAGTCACCTACTCATTGACCTTTCCTCTATCAGAAGGTCAGATGTAGGGATGTTAGCTAAATACTGCACAATATTAAGCATCATTCGTGACTTTCAACCTCTGAAGCAGACTTATATATATGGACAGAAATCAGACTTCATGTTTTGAGTCCAGTGACTCTTCCTCAGACCCTTCCACAGATGTAGTCAGTCCTACTGAGCTTTTTCAGCAATTTCTGTTTACGTTTCTTATTTCCAACATGTGCAGTTCTTTCAGTTTTTACTTGTATGATATAAATTTGGCATGACAAATGACAAGTGCCATTTCCACCATTTCGGCAGTTCTGCTACAACGCATGCTTCGTTAATGCAAATTGACTGTAACACAACTGATGAATAGTGGGCGCTGTTTGGATAATGCAAACTTTCTGCTGGACAGGTATAGCGATTTTTTATCACGATTTCCCTATAACATGATTTTCTATGGCAATTTTCTATACCACGACGTCACACAAGAACGCAACAATCACATTGTAAGAGAACTACCTGTACAAGTGCCAGGCAATGACCATCTCCAAAAATATAGAATCTTACTGTTTCCTCTTGATATTTACTGGTGTTATGATTATTGAATTCCTCACTAGGAGTTACCACTGACCAGAAAGTGAACTGGACTAGCCATGCAAAATTGTCCACAGTGTCCAAGGATGTGGAAGCTAGTTGGATTAGCCATAGGAAATGCAGCGTTACGCAATAGAGTAGTGGATGTTGTGATTGGTTCGCTCGCCGAGCTGTTTTGTTGATTTGCAGACGTTTCATTACCCTGCTGGGTAACATCATCAGAGCAGCCTCCAATGAAGCGCTGTTATGTTTTCCCGCCTAGTATTTAAACTCTGCTAAGGAGGCTGCACTGATGATGTTAACCAGCAGGGTAATGAAAGGTCTGCGAACCAACAAACCAGCTTGGCTCCACATAAATTATGTGGACCAGCTGGTCCACATAAATTAACTCTCTCCACCACCCAGAAGACAGTGCCAGCAATATGTACCATTTACAAGACACACTATGACTTCTTTGACAGCAACCTTCAAAAGTCAAGACCTCTACCACCTAGAAGATGAGGGGTAGCAGTGACAGAGAAACTCTGCCACTTACAAGTTCCTCTCCAAGTTACTCGCTATCCTGATATGGAAATCCATCACCATTCCTTCAGCGTTGCTGGGTCAAAATCTTAGAATTCGCTCCTTAGCATCATTGTGGATCTACCTACACGAAATGAATTTCAGTGGTTCAAGACGGCGGCTCACCACCATGTTTTCCAGGGCAATACAGGATGGGCAACAAAAAGTGGCTGAACCAGTGAGTGCCACATCTCTTGCATAAATGAAGAAAAGGAAACAATTGGTCTCGGTTCTTTTTCCCTTCTGAAGCCCCATTGCCACATCCTACCGGATTTTCAGTTCAGGTGCAATCCATGAGTGCACACATTGTCACCTTTGTAAATTACATTTTGAAAATTGATCTTTGCAAATTTTCTTGCAGCTAATGATGCAAAGTAATAACCAGCACATGTTCATGCAATCTCTACAAGAAGAATATTTACTTTGCAACTTGACTGTTATGGTTTAGGATGTCAGTCCTATCAAGTCTTAAGAATGCGAGGGTAAAATCACTGATTCTTATAAAACAAAACAAAAACTTACATAATTTAATGCAATTGGTTGTGTGCAAGAATAAGTGACCACAAACCTGATCCTGTGTAAAAATGTGACTGTGCTGTGTGGTCATATATGTGCATGCATGTCTGCAGGAGTGATATGAAGTCTGTAGCCAATCTAAAATAAACTGGCAAATAGCAGACTGAAGATATTATACACACGACAGACAGAAAGAGGAGAGAAAATTGCATTTCTACCACACCTTTCACAATCTCATGACATTCCAAAATACCTCAGTCCCCATGAAGTGTTTTTGGAGTGTGTCACTGATATAGTGTCGGCAACACAGCTGCTAATTCTCACACAGCAAACTCCCACAAATAGCAATGTGATAACCACCAAACTCTGCCCCAGTACCTTTTTAAAGGTGCTTCATGAGATCTTCTGCATCCACCCGAGACAGCAGATGTGATCATTCAAAGAGTGACAGCTTTGGAGGCTCAGAACTTGGTCAGTCCTGCGCTGCACTGTCAACCTGGACTTGTGGTCACTTGTGGCCTTGAACCCACGTCACAACTGATTCTTAAGCAGTTTTTCTGCCCTCAGAAATATGGCTGATATCTGGAACAGAACAATGCAATACAAGGGACTATTCAATGTGAGACAACTAAAGAGGCCAGGAGCAACAAACTGACAGATGAAGACAGCCTGTTTCTGCCCAACCAATGCTTGATTGCAAAGGTCAAGCCGATACATCAACATTGATCAATCTCTACACTTCAGAGTGACTGTAACAGGTTAGGATGCTTCAGCATCTGAAAGTGGGTCAGTTTAGCTTAATTGTTACATCTAGTAACTCTTCATGCAGCTATGGTATTTTAATATAAACCCAAGAATTGCTACATTATTACAATTCTGAAAACATCTGTTGTTATGCGTGCAATGATCTTCTGTGTTAACCTTCGCTGCATAAGTAATGTGAAATGAATAAAAAGACTGATATTCTCATTGTACCATTCATGATCACTGGACATTGCAAAGTTCTTGACAGTCAATCAAGTAACTTTGAAATAAATCATTTCTGTCATATCTCAGCCAATTTCCCCACATCATGTTCTCACAAATGCAACATAATGACCAGAGGATGAGTTTTTGATGTGTGAGATGAATAAATATTGACCAGGTCATCAGAGTGAAGTCTCCTGCTTTTCTTTAAAACAGTCTCATACAATAGTTTGTATATAATACCAGAAAGGGAACAGATTCATGTGCCACCATAAAGGGGGGGTGTTGTAAATCTGGTGCCAAGGTTTCTGTTCCAGGAAAAGCAAAAAAAACTTGAGGCTTTTTTGAAAATTCAACAAAAGCCTGAGTGGTTGCAGTCAGGCTCAGGTTTTAGTTTTGCTTTCAGTTGTTAAAGTTGGGGTTTTGGAGTTGAAGCTGCTAGATATATCTCTCCCTCACGTACTGCAAAAGCTTGAGTTCTTCCTCTGCTGCTAGATTCATTCCGTCGGTGTTCCTTCTCCTGGACTGGGGATAGCAAATGAAGGAAATCTATTTTCCTGAATTTGCCTTTGGCAAGGGTGTGTTTATGGGATGCTGCTACCTTGGAACAGGTGATGAGTTGTAGTTAAATAAAATACTGTTTTGTTAAGTATTTTGAAAGAGTTAAAGTGATGCCAATTCTTCTTTATTTTTGTTTGTATGTGAACTGAGGTGTAAGAATAAAGTGTGTTTGGCTCAAAGTCTAGTAGTTTGACCAATCAAATCATATCTGGAACACAGCGCCATATACTCGCCTCTGAATAAAAGTTCAGATCTAGGCAATTTCGATGTATTTTGAGGGGGTTTGGTCAGGTCCATAACACCCGTAGATTTCCAGCATTTGTATGTTTACAGGTGTGCTATCTGAATTTGGGAAGGAGGGTCAGGGCATGGCCCTATTAATTCAACTAACAATTGTCTCTGAAGATTTTATTTTAACTGGAGATCTGATTTCTTTGTAAGTGCAGCTGTCAATGGTAACAGCGTAGCTAATGGAATTGTTCAGATGATGATTCAGGACAAATTTGATCAGATTCTTGAGTGCCTGGATGTCCTCTCTCCCACTGCTTTCAGCATTATAGACAGAGGCCTGTCCAAGGAAATGACATGCCTCTGAGTTTGAAGAGGTTTGTCAAATTTGGCCTTTATTTCTGTTCACTGATGAAGGACTGGTTAACAAAAGAAAAAATCTGGCAAGTTTCACACTCTGTTTGTGGATCTTCTGCCATATCCACCAAACTTCCCACATGTCACAAATCATCAGGCCATGTGCCAGGAGATCCAGCAGTGACCACAACATTGGAATCTGGTGTCGGTATCCCATGCCCAGGTGTAACTCAGCATGAAAGACTCACTGGCTTTGAGAACAATCAAGTGTATTCCATTCTCTATGCATTAAAAATGTTGTACATATGCAATCAAAGTGATAATGGACCGGTGAAAGATTAAATTATGAGGTCAGCATGCAGAACATGGTTTTATTGTCTTATATTTAAGACTGAGGAGCAATTTACAGAGGTGTTTCAAATGATAGAAAAACTTGTTAGGATAGGTCGTGATTCTACTTCTGTTGTTGTGGCATCCAGTATTATAGGGCATAATTGTAAAACTAGAGCCAAGCCATTCAGGAGTGATATCAGGAAGCAAGACAAAAGACAGTGAAAAGCTGGAACCCCTGCTCCCCCAGGAAGCTATGCACACGTCAGGCAAATGTGAGACTTAGCCCGATCGATTTTTGTTCAATAAGGATATTGAGAGACCTGGAACTAAGACAGCAAAATGGGGTTGAGATAGAGATCTGCCATGATTTGATTCAATGGGTAGAATAGCTAGAGGGCTGAATAACCAATGCCTAGCTCCTGGTCATGCAATTTGATAGGTTTTATTCATCTGTGGGATGTGGGTGCTGCTGGCTGGCCAGCAATTATTGCTCTTGAGAAAATGGTTACTGCAGCAAATACGAAATTTTGCCTTTGTACTCAAACTGCCATCAAGTCCTTGTCCCTGCAGATTTAATTTCCAGGTATCTCAAGTGGGAACACTGACAGATTGTGGTATTTTGATTACGATGCCATCTCTTCACAAGCAAGGCAATAAGCAAGCAAGGGCCCTTTTCAAAGCTTCAAATCCACAACATTCAAAGCAATTATTTCTCAATGAATTAATTTTAAAAATGGAGAAGTCATGCCAAGCTTGCACTAAGTCTTGGTTAAACCACACGTAGAATAAAGATATTGAGGGGCTTGAGAAGACGAACAAAGATTAAGAGGAAGGACTCCAAAAGTGGAGATAAATGAGAGTTGCATAGGCTGGGTCTCATTTCTCTTAAAATATGATAGCTGAGTGGTGATGAAATGAAGATCTCAAAAAATTATGGCAGGTTTTGATCAAATTTCAATAGAGATAGAGTTTTCAGTTGTGGGGAAGATGAAAACTAGAGACCACCAAAATAGATAATGAGAAATAAATACAATAGAGAATTCAGGAAAAACATCTTGACTCAGTAGGTGCTGAGAATGTGGAATTACCACAGAGAGTGGCTGAAATGAACAGTGTCAATGCATTAAAGATGATGTTACATAAGCACATGATGGAGAAAGGAATATAAGGACACAGCGCTGTGGGAGGAAGAATGGGAGGAGATTTGAGTGGAGTGCAAATGCCAAAAAGAAATGACTGAGCAAAACAGCTTGTTTCTGTGCTATAAGTACTGTGAAAAGATTTAGGTCAGGGCAATCTATGTAAAGGTAAAGAGCATCAAGCTATTTTAGCCTTCAGGCCCTTGTAGCTCCCTGACAGAAGTTTAGACATACCAACTAATTTAAATTTTATTGTCATCAAGTCATTCAGCACTTGGCATCTTGGCATCCAAATTTGAGATTTTCAATCTTGTTGATGTATCTTGGGTAGCACAAGAAGAGGGAGAGTGTGTCTATTTTCTTTTGCAGTGTTACATGTTCAATTGGGAGCAATTATTTTCAGATTGCATATGTCTAACCTGCTACTTGGGTCTGTTTTGATTCCCAGCACAAACCCCTGATTAAATCACAGTTATATTTTTCCTTCCCTCTCTAACATTGTGTTTGTAGGGTTGGAACCCACTGGAGCTCGAGGAAACCAATGTTTGGATGCAGCCAAGGCTTGCAACCTGAACGACACCTGTAAAAGGTACCGCTCCATGTACATCTCCACTTGTGTCAAGCGCACCTCCACCTCTGATACCTGCAGTCGCCGAAAATGCCACAAGTCACTGAGGCAGTTTTTCGACCGTGTGCCCGCAGAGTACAGCTATCGATTGCTCTTCTGCTCCTGTAACGACCCAGCCTGTGCCGAGAGGCGCCGCCAAACCATTGTACCCACCTGCTCATATGAAGACAAGGAGAAACTAAACTGCTTGGCACTGCATCAGACCTGCAAGACGGACCACGTGTGTAGGTAAGACCAACAATCTGCACAGTCGTTCAAGCTAGGTCACTGGAGCATGTGATATAATATCACATTGTATTGGCATCTAGTGTCTGGCATTGCTGTTTGGTGACATTAGCAATGGGAGTATTCAAATACCATCTCACTACCCCTCTTGGTCGAGGTCAAAGTTTTGACCTAAAGCCTCTCTCCTTCCCTACTCTCAGTGCTTACTCTATCCTTTTCCTGCTTATTACATTGCACTTTGATTTCTTTCTGCATTTATGCCAACTGCAGTGAGCCAATAGAGCTGCCATTGCGTGATCCTAGAACAACCTGATACAAGTGTTACGCTTTAAAGATATTCTAAACCATAACTAGTGGCCCGATTAAACTGTGCAATCACTTGAGTAAAGCAAAGGACTTTCTCAACTGAATGATAATATGCCAAACAGGTACTCTTACTTTGATTAGTTCTGAAATGGACCTTGGACGGACTCAGATGCTCCCTCTGTAGGTTAACTGAGCATGAACAGGCCAATGGATGAGAGGTGCACAGCTGAGACGAGAAACACAATAAAAATGCATGCTATTACAATTTGCTTCTAGTAATTGTGTTCTCAGACAGTGAGGTATGGGTATCCCGCAGCTGATAAGCAAGATCAGACACTGCACTGAAATTGGCAATGCAGTTTAAAATCTCCAGACGAAGATCTGAAATGACACAGAAATATCTGATCTTTATTCCCTTCAGACTCAGAAGGATCATGGAGATACAGTCCCATACAAATGAGAAGTAAATTAAACAGTATTTCAAAACAAAATTCATGATTGACTAGTCTTTTGATAACTTGTTACACTCCCTCTGCAGATTCAACAGATAATAGATCGCTTGAATTTCCATTTTGGCATTACATTTCTTTTTACATTGAAGAAAGAAACGAGCAGAGATCTTGAAAAATGGATTCAGCAGTGTTTTTTTGATATAAAATGGTTGGTTGTCGAAGTTCAACACCAAACAGTTGGCAGATTGACCTGCTCAAAAAAAGGAAGATTATTTCACACTTAAAATATCTTTGCATGACAAAAAATATGGGAGGTCAGAAAGGTAACTTTAAGTGTCTCATTCTGCGAAGCCATTTGTAATAATTCAGTGATCTGATGGGACAGTGTCACAGTGCAGGGGATGAAGTCGAAGTAAGTAATTCTCTGAATAGTGACAGTCCAGACATCGGAAATAATTTGATAATTCTTTGCATGAGAGTAAAGCTTTGCAGGAACTTGGCTTTGTCATCTTCCTTCACCTTACTTTTCTTTTTCTCCCTCATAACAGTGTTTAATTTCCACTTCCTTTCTTTCCACGTCTCTGCTTGAGTTCTACCATTGGTACTTCTTACTTCCTCTCCCTTTCTCATTTGTTCTTGCTTTTCTGTCAGTCTCTCAGATGTGCTTGTTGTGCCCTTTTATCTGTTTGATTCAAATTGATGTACTTTGGCTGAGTACCAAATGAGGGCACAGATATTCAGCATGATTCAGTCACTATCACTCTTAAATCTGAACCAGAGGTTCCAGGTTCAATTCCAATCCAGGGCTTGGGAAATAAAAATGGAAGCTCACACCCTAGTGCACTGCATTGTTGAGATGCTATTTATTGAATCATATTATAAATTGAGGACTCACCCGCCCACTCAGGCATATGTGACAGACGCCACGGTGCTATTTTGAAGAACAGCAAGAAGTTATCATTGGTGTTCTAGCCAATATGTATCAACATCAGAAAAAAACAGAGTATCTTGTTATGATCATATTGCCAACCACATTCTTAACGATCAAGTGATTTTGTATGTTTGATCATGATGCTGACACAATCACAGCCAAAGTAGAACAATTCGGACAAGTATTTTCTATCTCGTCTCAAACCACTATCCAAGCCCATGCTATACAGTTGTCAGAAGTGAATCCATTAATGTGTGCAAGTTTCTTTTGGAAAACTTCTGAGCTTTAGGTGGATGTCAGTGAACAAAAAATGAAAGTTTAAAAGCATGTAAATTGATTTGACCCAGTTTAGATAATTCAACTAAATCTGATACCTGAAAAAGAGAGGGGAATGGTGTTCCAAAGTGGCTTATATTATGCAGTGATCACAAGCCTTGTCACCTCAATTTCTAGATGTTAGTATGTCTGCACACAGACTCCACAGCATCGCCAACATCATCTTATACCTGTCTGCTAATGAACTGTACACTGGTGTCAATATTCCAATTACCTCTTCATTTTCAATCTGTTGCCCATTTTTTCTCTTCTCAGAAAATTAACATCCATTCTGATCTTTCCTGCTCCTTTTTGTCATCCTCTCATATATCCCCTTCATTTCTTCATCTCTGCTGCTGTAATTCTCACCTTCTCACTCACGTGTTGTAACCAAGATAGGAGAAGAGCATTGTTTTTCTCTGTTTCCACAACTCCACAGATCACAACATGAATTAAGTTGTTTTTACCCAGTTCCTGATATCAATCATACGTTTTTTCTTTAATAGACTTAGGATAAGAAGTTCTATAAGCTAGGTTTGTTTAATAAAGACAAAATAATTAATTTATTCCCAAACAGAAGTTTTTCCACGAACGTGCAGAAATGGGCAACATCCACAGTTAGAAGATGAAAATATAAGTGTTTACCTCTCTAAATTACACAGATCCCATACACAAACAACAGGTAAAAAGGGAAAAAAAAATCTAAAGGTTCATATTGGTTAAAAACACTCTTGGCCAATAGTACTTCACCCTTGAAGGATAGAAAAGGATAAGGTGTGGAAGGTTCAAATGGCTGTTAATCTCACTTTGTGGAATATAGAGACAAATCAGCAAACAAGGTATTTATCTATGGGGTCTTGACAAACATAGCTTGCTCAAGAAAGAGTATCAAGGTATCTTCCAATTGGTCCTCAAGAAGACAACAAGGTTTCACACTAGATTCAACTGAGAATCAAAATCTGCCACCTGTCTGCAAAACAATATTCAAAGAAAACAGGCATTAAACCCAGTCAGGTGACTTCTAGCAAGGAATTACCTGAAACCATGTGGTTTCCAATAAATGCCTTCTTTAAAAACAAAGTGATCATGCCTTTTCACTAAACGTTTCCAAAAAGGTATCTCCAGAGATTATGGATACTCATGACTCTTCTGTGCAAATGAAACGTGAAATTCTGAAGAGTTATGAGACTTGAAATGTTAACTTTGTTTCTCTTTTCACAGATGTTGCCAGACATGCTGAATTTGTCCAGCATTCTCTGTCAATATGTGCATTTGGATTTCTAAGAAGTATTTGATGAAGTGCCACATGCACAGTATAACAGCACATGATGCCTGGGATAACATTAGCTTTATAAAGATAGGTTAATGAACAGAAAGGGTTAAATGGGTGATTTTTTTCACATTTGTAGGCTGTAACAAGTGGATAGCTAACATGAGTAACTGTTGGAATCTCAAATATTTACAATCTATATCGATGATTTTGATGAGGTGGAAAAAATGATGAATGTTGAGGTTGGTTGGCTCGCCGAGCTGGTTTATTGTTTTGCAGACGTTTTGTTACCATGCTGGGTAACATCCTCAGTGCAGCCTCCGGTGAAGCGTCGGTGTGTTTTCCCGCCTGGTTTTCAAACTCTGGGGTCTGGTGAGATGGATTGCCTCACTTCCGGTTTTCCTTCGTAGTGGAATGTGTATGGGGTCGAGTTCAATGTGTTTATTAATAGCATGGTTCGTGGAGTGCCATGCTTCCAGGAATTCTCGTGCTTGTCTCTGCCTAGCCCGTCCCAGGATCTAGGTGTTGTCCCAGTCGAAGTCGTTGTTCTCCTTGTCCATGTGGATTGAGATGAGTGAGTACTGGTCGTGTCTTTTTGTAGCCGGTTGGTGTTCATGTACTCTTGTTGTTAGAAAACTAACAACAAGAGTACCAAACAGTAAGGAAACTAACAACAAGAGTACATGAACACCAACTGGCTACAAAAAGACACGACCAGTACTCACTCATCTCAATCCACATGGACGAGGAGAACAACGACTTCGACTGGGACAACACTGAGATCCTGGGATAGGCTAGGCAGAGACAAGCACAAGAATTCCTGGAAGCATGGCACTCCACGAACCATGCTATTAATAAACACATTGAACTCGATCCCATACACATTCCAATACGAAGGAAAGCCGCAAGTGAGGCAATCCATCTCAACGGACCCCAGAGTTGAAAAACCAGGCGGGAAAACACACTGACGCTTCATCAGAGGCTGCATTGAGGATGTTACCAAGCATGGTAACGAAACATCTGCAAAACAACAAACCAGCTCGGCGAGCCAACCAACCTCAACACTCACAACCCGAGCTACAGATCTGCTCCAAAACCTTAGAAAATGATGAATGAATTTATAAATGCTAATTTTACTGATGACACCAAGTAAGGGAGGACAGCAAATTGGGTAAGAGGAGGTAGAGAACTTACAAAGGGGTACAGGTATGTTTAGCAAGTGGACAAAAATTTGCCAGATCAGGCATAATGTGGGTCATGTGAACTTGTCTGTTTTCGTCAGGCAGAATAGAAAAATGGCAAAATATTTAAACAGAGTTTGTAGGACTCAATGATAGAAAAGAATTTGTGCTTATATTTAGTGTACAGGTGTTGCAAGTGATTGGGAAGGCAAATGGAATGTTGATATTTATTGTTAAGAGCAGATGAATATGTGGCTAAGGAGCTGGTGCAGGGGGCAGGGATCCATATTTTTGGATCATGGGAATATCTTCCGGGGTAGAAGCAACCTGGTAAAAGAAGGACAGTTTGCACCTGAATTAGAAGGGAAACTGGCAGGGAGATTGGCGAGTGCTACAAGGGAGGCTTTAAACAAGCAAGGTGGGGGGAGAGTCCCCAAAGAGCTAGTGAGAAAAGAAATAAGTCTGAGGTACAGTTAAGAAGAGGAGCAAGTCAAATAGTCAACGCAGGCACCAGCAAGGCAGAGGACAATTTTCAGCCCCTGAAAGAAGATGATGACAAGCCAAGTTCACCTCCGAAAATGTCCATGTACTTTTTCTTCACACTGAACCATTTGCTATGGTCCGGTTTCATTCTGCACTCTTATTCCTGGATAGTGTTAGAGGGGTGCGAATGAGTGAATTCTTTTTTTCATAAACAAAATGAAAGTAGTATTCAGCTAACCCTGTAAATAAATTCAATATCACCACTGAAGATTCAGTGTCTCCACAAGGCCTTCCAGGAAGTCTGTGTTCATTCTTACAACACTGCACTGTTGCTTCCTTATCTGCAAATCTTAAACTCTAAGCCACTTTCAGGTTGAGTTTATGAAAGTTTGTGTGATAGCAACATCGGAAACCAATTCCAGTATTGTTATACTTGATGAAATAAATGCAAAAACTTTCGAAAATTGTGATTTTTCTCGAGTTCAAAATATGAAACCTTAAAATTCATTTCACAAAGTACCTCACTTAAACTTCAATGTACTCGTTCTGGCATGAGGTTAAAATCAATTGATGTTTCACAATAAGTAAAATTAACTCTTACCTGCCAACCTGGTTCCGGTGGTGAAACATCCAGTTGGCAAACAGTCAGCACTTAAGGAGCAGTGGAAGAGCGTGTGGTTGAACTGACTTTCCTCCGTTCATCGTACGCAGTGCTATTTCCCATTCACACAATTCATAGAAACACCCTTCCTGCAGGCGACTCTGATATTTAAATGAAACGCTGTGCCACAAAATTACATCTGTTCTTTTGCACTGCAGAGACACCAAACAAGAGAAACATAAATTAGGATGGGTTCACCTCTTCTCAGCTCATCCTCCAGTTCCTGCCTTTCACCCACCATTCAACTGGAAGACAAAGGGTTTTTATTGCGCCTACCTGAGTCAGAACTCAAATCAGCAATCTTTCATATCATGAATCATCAAGGTAGCCAGGAATCTGAACGGCATTGGGTCAGCTTTGGTGGCGCAAACCAGAAGATGTGCTGCAGAGAGGGCAACATGAGAACATAGCTTAGGCATTTTTGATTCAAATCGTGCAGGACCTCATGGCCAGCTAAAGAGATATGCACTTTTCTGAGAGCAGCAAGTATATAGAAATTGCAATAAGTGAATGACTGTGAGCTCAACTTTGCTGGCATTTACTCTACATTTCACAAATTTAAGTCATGTTCATTTGTCTTTTTCCACACAGCCATTTCTTTCACTCACTTGTCAAATCAAATGTTGAATGGCATTTGTCTCAGCCTCTAACCTAGAAGTAAATTCAGCAACCTTTCAATTTTGCTGCTCTGTTCTCAATATTTCATATTTAGTCTAGAAATCCTCCATTGCTTAACCAAAATGAGTTAACTGCGTGTAAAGGTGGGAAAGCATGGTCAGCAATATAATTCTCTGAGGGGATTAAAAATGAACCAGCTTAAGTATTCCTGTCATGCCCACCAAAATGCATTCGGTTGGCATGATTGCATCGTGATTGGCAGCAGAATTCCCCCTCTATATCTGTGTCTCACTCTCTCAAAGGCCATTGGTAAAACTTTACTTTAGGGGAGCATTTCAGCACAAACCAAGAACCAAAACTGGTTTACAATGACAGGCAGTGTTTCATCAACAAGAAACTGGATGAGAAAAATAGTTTACTTCTAAAGCCAAAAACCTGAGGATGCTGAACATGGAAAATAAAAAAATGAGTTGTAGAAATACTCAGCAGATGTAGGTGTCCCTGTGGAAACAACTCAGGTAGGCGAGTTGGTCCACATGGAAAGCCTCTCTGATGGTAGCTCACAGGCTACATTCTTTAGATACCATGCTGCATTTTCTGGTTCAATGCAGTGTTTGAAGCCCAAGAACATTGCTGTCAATGATCTAAATTTACCCCTTTCATTGCCCTAATCTGCACAAGAGCTCTGGGCACAGAAGTAGTTGACCTGACATTTTAAAATTCTTCTTCAAACATTACATAGACTGCTTTAACATGACTTTGCAAAATAGCTTCCTTACAACAGCAATAAACTTGGTAAAAGTGCACCTCGATCGAAAATAATCTCATCTAAAACCTTGGACCAGCTGTCAATTTCACTTGTGTCACGGTGCACCGAGTATAATTTGGCAGTTAACTAACAGGTGGTGATCTCACCCAGAGTTTTGTTCTCTCATACTTGCTGACTAACCATTTGAGAAGAATTCACCTTTATCAAGTATCTCACACAACTTAACGATACCCCAATATGCACAGGACTCCAGGAAATAAATTTGTTTAAAGTGCAGTCACTCTTCATTGGCAGCTAATTTATGCACAAAGTCATAAAAACAATAATCAGATTAGGGACCACACAATCTGTTTTGCGTGATGTTTCAACAAACAATGTTCAGCCAGGGCTGAAATGCCAGATTATAATATATACTGCTGACAATCTATCTTCAGTTCTGGTATGTGCAAACGCAATGAAAAACTTGTGACTTTCCACGAACCTGATTTCTCAGAGGAAACAACATCGGAGATAGCTTTGAGGAGGTGATGAGATTGTTAACTGGAATGACTGACTTGTCTTATAAAAAGGTTAGACAGGCTAAACTTGTTTTCATTTGAGTTAAAAAGACTGAGGAGTCACTTGATTGATGTATATACCATCCTCAATGGTCTTGACAAGGTGGATTTGGATAAATGTTTCCTCTTGTGCATCAGTCAAGAATTGCGGGAACAGTGTTCTGAAAATAAATGGGTGCCCTTTTAGGTCAGAGATGAAAAGAGTATTTTCTCCCAGAGGCTTGTGCAATTTTGGAACCCACAGCCTCAGAAGATGGGGAAAACGGGGTTATTAAATATTTTTAAGGCTGAGGGAGGCTTCTGCAAAGGAATCACAGGTTATCACGGTAGGTAGGAGTATGAAATTCAAAATACAAACCAATCAGTAATTATCTTCATGCATGGCAGAGTAGACTTGAGGGACTGAATGGTTTACTTCCACTCCAAATTTTGTACGCTTGTAACAATCAGCTGGAAAGTGCTAGCCAAATGAACACAAAATTGGCTTGAAGGTTAGAGACAGAGGGTCTCAGTGAATAGTTGTTTTTTGGACTGGAGGCCTCTGACTAGTGGTGTGCCACAAAGATCAGTATCTGGGTCCACTGCTTTTTGTAATTTATAGAAATTGTTTGAATGTAAAAATAGCAGCTATGGTCAGTAAGTTTGCAGATGATACCAAAATAGGAGGTAAGTGAACACTGAAAAAACATTGTCTCAGAGTACAAGAAGATTTTAATCAGATGGGCCATTGGGCTGAGAAGTGGCAGGTGGAGTTTAATTTAGGTAAATATGATGTGTTGCATTTTTAGAGAGGTGAACCAGGGCAGGACTAAAAAATGTAACGATCGGGCCCTGCGGAGTACTGCTCAGTGAAGAGAGATTGGGGTGTGGGTACATCGTTCCTTGAAAATGGAGTCACATGTTGACAAGATAATGAAGAAAGCGTTTGGCATGCTTGCCTTCATTGGTTAGAACATAGAACATAGGACAGAGAACATTACAGCGCAGTACAGGCCCTTCGGCCCTCGACCTGTGAAACCAATCTGAAGCCCATCTAACCTACACTATTCCATTATCATCCATATGTTTATCCAATGACAATTTAAATGCCCTTAAAGTTGGTGAGCCTACTACTGTTGCAGGCAGGGCATTCCACGCCTTTACTACTCTCTGAGTAAAGAACCTACCTCTGACATCTGTCCTATATCTATCACCCCTCAATTTAAAGCTACGTCCCCTCACGCTAGCCGTCACCATCCGAGGAAAAAGGCTCTCACTGTCCACCCTATCTAATCCTCTGATCATCTTGTATGTCTCTATTAAGTCACCTCTTAACCTTCTTCTCTCTAATGAAAACAGCCTCAAGTCCCTCAGCCTTTCCTCATAAGACCTACCTTCCATACCAGGCAACATCCTGGTAAATCTCCACTGCACCCTTTCCAGTGCTTCCACATACTTCTTATAATGCGGCGACCAGAACTGCACGCAATACTCCAACTGCGGCCGCACCAGAGTTTTGTACAGCTGCAACGTGACCTCACGGCTCCGGAACTCGATCCCTCTATCAATAAAACCTAACATACCATACGACTTCCTAACAACCCTATCAACCTGGGTGGCAACTTTCAGGGATCTATGCACATGGACACCAAGATCTCTCTGCTCGTCCACACTACCAAGAATCTAACCATTAGCCCAGTACTCTGTATTCCTGTTACTCCTTCCAAAGTGAATCACCTCACACTTTTCTGCATTAAACTCCATTTGCCACCTCTCAGCCCAGCTCTGCAGCTCATCTATATTCCTCTGTAACCTGCAACATCCTTCCGCACTATCCACAACTCCACTGACTTTAGTGTCATCCACAAATTTACTAACCCATCCTTCTACACCCTCATCCAGGTCATTTATAAAAATGAAAACAGCAGTGGCCCCAAAACAGATCCTTGCGGTACACCGCTAGTAACTGAACTCCAGGATGAACATTTCCCATCAACCACTACCCTCTGTCTTCTTACAGCTAGCCAATTTCTGATCCAAATGCTAAATCACCCTCAATCCCATGCCTCCATATTTTCTGCAATAGCCTACCGTGGGGAACCTTATCAAATGCTTTACTGAAATCCATATACACCACATCAACTGCTTTACCCTCATCCACCAGTTTGGTCACCTTCCCAAAGAACTCAGTAAGGTTTGTGAGGCACAACCTACCCTTCACAAAACCATGTTGACTATCCCTAATCAAATTATTCGTTTCTACATGGTTATAAATCCTGTCTCTTATAATCCTTTCCAACACTTTACCCACAACCGAAGTAAGGCTCACTGGTCTTTAATTACCAGGGTTGTCTCTACTCCCCTTCTTGAACAAGGGGACAACATTTGCTATCCTCCAGTCTTCCGGCAGTATTCCTGTAGACAATGACGACATAAAGATCAAAGCCAAAGGCTCTGCAATCTCCTCCCTAGTTTCCCAGAGAACCCGAGGATAGACCCCATCCGGCCCAGGGGACTTATCTATTTTCACACTTTCCAGAATTGCTAACACCCCCTCCTTGTGAACCTCAATCCTGTCTAGTCTAATAGCCTGTATCTCAGCTCATTCTGCTCTCTCTTTAGGTCCTTCCTGGCTAACTTGTAACTGTCAAGCTCCCTAACTGACCCTTCACGCCTCATCTTTACATAAGCGTCCTTCTTCCTCTTGACAAGAGATTCAACTTCTTTAGTAAACCACGGTTCCCTCACTCGACCACTTCCTCCCTGCCTGACAGGTACATATTTATCAAGGACACGCAGTAGCTGTTCCTTGAACAAGCTCCACATTTCAATTGTGCCCAGACCTTGCAGTTTCCTTCCCCATCCTATGCATCCTAAATCTTGCCTAATTGCCTCACAGTGAGGAGAGGAGTTGGGATGTAATTTTGCAGCCAGACAGGACATTGGTGAGGCCACTTTTGGAACATTGTGTACAATTCTGGCTGCCCTTATAATAGAAAGAATGTTGTTAAACTGGAAAAGATTCAGAAAAGATCGACAAGGCTATTGCCAGAAGGTTTGAGTGAGAGGGAGAGGATAGATAGGCTGGAATTTTTTTACCCCCTGATGTGGAGACTGAGGGGTAACCTTGCAGAGATTTGTAAAATCATCAGGGGCATGGATAGGGTGAATATCCAAGATCTTTCTCCCAGGGTAGGGGAGTCCAAAATGAGAGGGCAGAGGTTAAACTTGACAGGGGAAAGATTTAAATGGCAGCTGAGGGGCAACATTTTCCATGTAGAGGGTGGTGTGTGAACAGATGAGCTGTCTGAGGAAGTGGTGGAGGCAGGTACAATTACAATATTTAAAAGGCATCTAGATGGGTACATGAATAGAAGGGGTTGAGAGGGATAAGGAACAAACACGGGAAAATAGGACTAGATCAGTTCAGGATATTTGGTTAGCGTGAATGAGTTTGACTGAAGGGTCTGTTTCTGTGCAGTATAAACTGTAACTCTATGAGAAACTGAACCTCATTTACTTCAATGCAAGAGACCTGACAGGTAAGGTAGATGAACTCAGGGCATGATTGGAAACATGGGATTAGGAATGTCATCCTATTACCGAAACATGGTTCAGGGAAGCGCAGGACTGGCAACTGGTGTTCCAGGGTACAGATAGTGTAAGAAGGATAGAAAGGGGTAAACAGAGGAGAGGCAATGGCGTTTTAGGTTAAGGATAACAATATGGCTGTACTTAGGGAAGATGTACCTGGGAGTATGTCCAGTGAAGTTATTTGGATGTAAGTGAGAAATAAGAAAGAAATGATTCATGTTTTTGGGATTGTGCTGTAGGCCCCCATCTAGTCAGTGAAATTGAGAAGCAAATTGTAAGGAGATCTCAGATATCTCTACAAATGATAAGGTTGTGATGGTGGAGGATTTTAACTTTCCAAACATTGAGTGGGACTGCCATAATGTTAAGGGCTTGGATGGAGAGGAATGTGTTAGTGTGTACAAGAAAATTTTCTGATTCGGCATGTTGATTAACCTACTCAAAAAGGAGCAAAATGCGATCTTCTTTTGGGAACTAAGGCAGGGCAAGTGACTGAGGTGTCAGTGAGAGTGCACTTTGGGGCCAGTGATCATAATTCCATTAGTCTTAAAATAATAAGGATAGGCCTGATCGAAAAGTTAAAGTTCTAAATTGGAGTAAAGCCAATTTTGATGCTGTGAGGCAAAAACTTTAAGAAGTTGATTGGGAGAGGCTATTTGTGGGTAAAGGGGCTGTTGGACATTGGGAAGCCCTCAAAAATGAAATAACAAGAGTTTTGAGGTTGTATGTTGCTGTTAGTGTGAAGGGCAAGGCTGTTTGATGCAGAGAATGCTAGATGGCGAGAGAAATTGAGGCTCTGATCAAGAAAAAGAAGGAGGCATATGGGAGGTATAGACAGCTGGGATCGAGTGAATTCCTCGAGGAGTATAAAGGCAAAAGGAGTACACTCGAGAGGAAAATCAGGATGGCAAATTGGAGACATCAGATAGCTTTGACATATAGGGTTAAGGAGAAACCAAAGGGATTCTACAAATACATTGAGGGTAAAACAGTACCTCGGGAGCAAATAGGTCAACAATGCCATCTATGTGTGGAACTGCAGGCGATGGGTGAGATACTAAACCAGTATTTCACATCAGTGTCTACTGTGGAGAGGGAAATGGAAGCTAAAGAACTTGGAAGATCAACAGTGATATCTTCAAAAGTGTCCATTTTACAAGAGGTGGTGGTGCTGGACATCTTAAACCACACAAAGGTGGATAAATCCCTCGGACCTAATCAGGTGTACCCCAGACATTTGTGGGAAACTAGAGAAGTGATTCCTGGGCTCCTTGCTGAATTATGTGTATCATCGATAGTCTGGAGGGTGGCTCATGTGATGTCATTATTTAAGAATGGTGGTAAGGAAAAGCCAGGGAACTATAGACCAGTCAGCCTGACATCAATGGTAGGAAGGCAAGAACTGATAAGGGATAGTCAATATGGCTTTGTGTGTGGGAAATTGTGTTTCACCAACTTGATTGAGTATTTTGAACAAGTGACAAAGAAGACTGATGAAGGCAGAGTGGTGGATGTTGTTGATATAGACTTGAGCAAGTCGTATGGTAGACTGACGAGCAAGGTTAGTTGGCGTGGAATCCAGGGAGAGCTAGCCAGTTGGATACAAATTGACTTGAAGTACGGAGACAGAGGGTGGTGGTGGAGGGTTGCTTTTAAGACTGGAGACCAGTGATCAGCAGTGTGCTGCAAGGATCGGTGCTGGGTCCACTGCTTTTCGTCATTTATATAAATGATTTGGATGAGAATGTTGGAGGAATGGTTAATATATTTGCAGGTGACACCAAAATTGGTGCTGTTGTGGACAGTAAAGAAGGTTATCTCAGAGTACAAGGGGCCTTGATCAGATGGACCAAGGAGTGGCAGATGGAGATTAATTTAGATAAATATGAGGTATTTTGATAAGGCAAATCAGGGCAGGCCTTGTACACTTCATGGTGGGGTCCTGAGGAGTGTTGCTGAACACAGAGACCTTGGTGTGCATGTTCACAGTTCCTTGAAGGCAGAGTCATAAGTAGACAGGGTAATAAAGAAGGTGTTTGGTATGCTTGCCTTTATTGGTCAATGCATTGAGTGCAGGACTTAGGATGCCATTTTGCCGCTGTACAGGAGATTTGTGTGGCAACTTTTGAGTACTGCATTCAGTTCTGGTCTCCCTGCTATTGGAAACATGTTGTTGAACTTGAAAGGGTTCAGGGAAAGATTTACAAGGATTTTGCCAGGGTTGCAGGGTTTGAGCTATCAGGAGAAGCTGAACAGGGGCTATTCTCTGGAGCATCGGAAGCTGAGAGGTGACCTTATAGAGGTTTAAATTTCATGACAGGCACGGATCGAGTGAATAGCCAAGGGCTTGTTCCTGGGGTAGAGAAGTCCAAAACAAGAGGGTATACGTTTAAGTTGAGAAGGAAAGGATTTAAAAGGGACCTAAGAGGCAACTTTTTCACGTCGAGTGTGGTGCGTATATGGAATGAGCTGCCAGAGGAAGTGGTGGAGGCTGGTACAATTACAACATTTAAGAGGCATCTGGATGAATAGGAAGAGTTTAGAGGGATATGGGGCAAATGCTGGCAAATGGGATGAGATTAATTTCGGATATCTGGTCTTCATGGACGCATTATACTCGTCTTTTTCCATGCTGAAGAACTCGATGACTCATGACTGAAATTGAAATTTAACTTCTTTTTTTAAGGATCATTAGCCTCTTCATTCATGTGTAATCTGCACCAATTTTCACTTGCGTCAAAATGAAGGCTGCAAGGAGTGGAATTTTGTTGATAATTTCTGAATGTGAATGTCATTGAATATATTTCGTTACCTTGGTTTATGGCTACCCTGCAGAGCTTATAACAATATTAGGACAAGTGATTGAAGTCTTAATTAGGTTTAGTTTTAATGGAGGATCTTAAAGGAAGAGTGAGTGTCAATATGGAGAGCTGTATGAAAGGATTTCCAGAGTTTGGGACTTGGAAAATAATGTCTTCCAGCAGCGGAATGTGTTAATTTCATGCAGTATTGCATGGGGCAGGGTTAATTGGTAATAGTGTCATCACCAAGTGGTCAATTTTGCCTTATCCAGTCAAACAGTCGCAAACACCCAATCAGTTCCTGTGACGTTGCCTCTCTTGTGATTATCTGTGACAGCAATGAACATTGTGGCTTCTGAGAAGCTCTGAAGCAGTCAAGCACACTACAACACCTCTGTTTAAAATGAGGATAGATCTTTGCAATTAGAGTGATAAACAGACAGTTGTCACAGATTCACTCTGAAAGAAACCAGTTCATGCCTGCAGGTTTGAGAAAAAGAAATTTTGGAAAACTGGAAAGGCACTCTCTTGAAATAATAGGGGGAGAAAACTTCCACTTGTACTTCATCGTCACGCTGACAGTCCTTGCATTTTAAACATTTTGTTTTAATTTTGGAGCATTGAAGCACAGGCCATTGACTTGGCACAATCCGTGATTTCAACAAACTATCATTTCAGCAGCTTCAGCTGCACTTGGAACATAGAACATAGAACTGTACAGCACAGGAATGGGTTCTTTGGCCCATGATGCGGCATTGAACATAACGCAAATGAAACTAATCCCTTGTGCCTGCCACTGGTCCATAATCCCTCCGTTCCTTGCATATTCATGTGTTTATCTAGAAGTCCCTTAAATGCCCCTGTTGTATCTGCCTCCACCACCACCCCTGGCAGTGCTTTCCAGACTCCTATCACTCTCTGTGTAAAAACAAAACTTGCCCCTCACATCTCCTTTGAACTTTCCCCCTCTCACCTTAAATGCATGCTTCCTAGTGTTAGACATTTCAATTCTGGGAAAAAGATTCTGACCGTCAATGCTATCTGTGCATCTCTATCAAGACTCCACTCAGCCCGCCCTGCTCCAGAGAAAACAACCCAAGTTTTTATAGCTTCTCCTTATAGCTCATATCCTCTAATCCAGGCAGTATCCTGGTAAACCTCTTCTGCACCCTCTCCAAAGTCTCCACATCCTTCCTCTAATGTGGCAACCAGAACTGAATGCAATACTCTAAACGTGTTCTAACCAAAATCTTATAAAGCTGCAACAAGACATCCTGACTCTTGTACTGAATTGCCCGACCAATAAAGGCATGCGACACGCCTTCTTTACCACCCTATCGACTTGCGGGGTCACTTTCAGGGAGCTATTGACTTGAACGCAAAGATCCTTCCAAACATCAATGTTGTTCAGAGTCCTGCCATTAACCATATACTTCTCCTTAACATTTGATCTCCCAAAGTGTAGCACCTCACATTTACCTGGATTAAACTCCATCTGCCATTTCTCTGCCCATATCTGCAACTGATCTATATACTGCTGTATCCTTTGACAATCTGAGTGGCCTTGGGAATTTACATTTCCTGGTGTATAGAGGCAAGGTGGTGATGATGAGTGTGTACAAGAAAAGGAATTGAGATATCTTTGCAGTGCTGTCTCCGAGCATTGAGTACCTGGCTTCAATTGGATTTTGCAGCGCTGAGAAAAGTGCTATATGAATTGAGGATGACGATCCTGGGAGATTTAGAAAAAGAAGTGGACTGCAATCATTGCAGCAGATATGAAAAGTAGGTTTGAGAATGGTGTTCAAACTACTGAAGAGTCAATCCAATGGCTTAAACTTAATTCCATTTGACAGAGAATAAGTAACAATAAGGTACATGCACAAGATGGCCAATGGAAAGTTAAAGGGAGCTTCGTACTGAAATTCATATTGATTAATTAGACATTGAAATTCAGTCATGGTATTTAATATGCAACATAATTGAAATATGCAAAATGATTGTGCGTACTGTAATTGGAGGGAAAGGATCTGGTATGGAGCTTCGGCAGACATGGTGAGCACTGACATCTTTTTGTGCTGTAATTTCATGGACTTTTTGCATGGAACGGACAACCCAAGGTTTCCAAATGTCAGATCTTCAAACAATTTGGCCGCGTTCTGGTGTTGTGGCAAGAAAAAATGCCTTCCACCTTTTAAATCTTTTCTCTGTTCATGGAAGGTATCTAAGCTTCATAACTGATTCGCCTGACCTTAGATTTGTACTCAAGTACATAAGTTTGATCTTTTAACCCGAGTTACAATTGAACCATGAAAGCAGAGTCATTGCCCAGTCGAAAACAGAAGTTGCTGTAAAAGCTCAGCAGGTTTGGTAGCATCATGAAGAGAAATCAGAGTAAACGGTTTGAGTTCAGTGACCCTTTCTTAGAACTGGTAGCTGGCAAAATGACGGTTTATGCGCAGAAGACAGGGTGGAGGGTGGGGCTAAGGAGTAAATGAGAGGTGAGGATAGAGAGAGAAGGCAGTTGGACAGACAAAGGAGTTGAAAACGATCTGGCTCGGAGAGTCAATGGCTGTTAATGGAACTGTTAAAGACATGACGTCGAACTCTTCTTCCGCCGTCTTTGCCTCCATGCCCATTCAGGTTACCCTTCAGGTCTCTTTTAAATCTCTCCCCTCTCACCTTCGACCAATGGCCTCTAGTTTTGGACTTCTCCAACAGAAGAAAGAGACCTTGGCTATCCATCCTATCCATGCCCCTTATGATTTTATAAATCTCTATAAGGTCACCCATCAGCCTCTGATACTCCAGGGAAAAAGACTCAGCCTCTCCTGATAGCTCAAACACTCCAACCTTGGCAACATTTTGTAAATCTTTTCTGAATCCTTTCAAGTTTGACAACATCCTTCCTTTGAAGGTGACAAGAATTATATACAGTATTCTAAAACAGCCTCACTAATGTCCTATAGAGCCGCAACAAGACATACCAACTTCTGTATTCAATGTTCTGACCAATAAAGGAAAATATGTCTTCTTCACCGCCCTGTCTTCCTGCAATCCCACTTTGGTCCGATTGGGTGAAATCCTGTTGACCTTTCCTTGAAAACCTGCAGCCCATAAAATGCTACCAGATTGAGCCTCATAATCCCCACAACCCTCCCTGTCTGCTCCTCCATTCACCAGTCCTCGTATTCACCCTATCTCTCAGCTACTTCTCTGACTTCATATTCTGTGCAAAAGCAGAGTTATACTTTTGTGCATTTGCTGTCTACAGTCTTTCAATAAACTTGAACAATTCTTTTCATTCGTTCATTCATTTATGATATGTGGGTGTCAATGGCTGGCCAGATTTATTGCCTGTCCCTTGTTGTCCCTTGAGAAGGTGCTGATGAGCTGCCTACTTGAACCGCTGCAGTGTATGTGCTGAGGTAGACCCACAATTCCCTTAGAGAGGGAATTCCAGCATGTCACCCAGCAAAGTTAAGGAATTACAATATATTTCAAAGTCAGGATGGTGACAGATATGAAGGGGAACTACAGGGGCTGGTGTTCCCACATATCTGCTGCTCTTAGCCTTCAAGATAAAAGTGCTTGGAAGGTGCTGCTGAAGGATCATTGGTGAATTTCTCCAGTGCATCTTGTCGATAGTGCTGTTGGCCATCAGGAGTAGATGCCTGTGGAATATAGTGCCAAACAAGCAGGCTGTTTGGCTCTGGATAGTGTCAAGCTGCTGGAGTGTTATTGGAGCTGCACTCAATCAGGCAAGTGATCCAGGCAAGTGATCCAGGCAAGCAATTCCATCCCATTCATTAGTTGGGCCTTGTGGTAGCCAGGCTTTGGGAAGTGAAGAGGTGAGTTATTCACCACAGTGTTCCAAGCCTCTGACCTGCTCTTGTAGTCACTGCATTTATATGGCGAATTCAGTTGAGTTTCTGGCCAATGGTAACCTCCAGAAGCGTGGGATTTGGTAATACAATTGAATGTCGAGGGGTGGTGATTAGATTGTCTCTCATTTGCAGATAGTCATCACCTGGCAATTGTGCAGCATGAATGTTATTTGCTACTTATCAGTTCAAGTCTGGATACAGTTCAGATCTTGTTGCATTTGAAAATGGACTGCTTCAGTACGTAAGGAGTCATGTACGGTGCAGAACATTGTGCAATCATCACCAAATATCTTGACTTCTGACTTTATGGAGGGAATGTTGCTGATGAAGCAGCTGAAGGTGACTGGGCCTTGGACATTACCCTGACGAATCCCTGTACAGATGTCCTGGAGCTGAGATGACTGACCTGCAATAATCACAACCATCATCCCATGTGCCAAGTATGACTCCAATCAGCAGAGAAATTACACCTTAATTCCCACTGATTCCAGTTTTTCGAGGGCTCCTTGATGCCACACAGTTGAATGTGGCCTCAATGTCAAGACCCGGCATTCTCACCTCACCTCTGGAATTCAGCTCTTCCGTCCATGCTTGAACCAAGGCTGTAATGAGGTCAGCAGTTCAGTGGCCCTGGCGGAACCCAAGCTGAGCATCAGTGACTAGGTTATTTCTCAGCCAGTGCTGTTTAACAGCACCTTCACCACTTTTCTGATGATAGAGGAGACTTAGGTGATTGTAACTGCCTGGGTTAGCATCGGGGAGACCAAGTGGAGGCTTGGAGACTGCTTTGTGGAGCACCTACGCTCAGTTTGTGATAAACAACAACACCTCCCAGTTGCGAACCACTTCAATTCCCCCTCCCACTCCCTGGACGACATGTCCATCCTGGGCCTCCTCCAGAGTCACAACGATGCCACCCAGAAACTGGAGGAACAGCACCTCATAGTCTGCCTTGGAACCCTACAACCCAATGGTCTCAATGTGAACTTTACTAGCTTCAAAATCTCCCCACCCCCAACTTCATCCCAAAACCAGCCGCCCCCATCTCATCCCTGCCTCCTTGACCTGTCCGGCTTCTCTCCCACCTATCCGCTCCTCCCACCACACTGACCGACCCCCACTTCCTACCTACACTCACCTTTACTAGCTTCATCCTCACCTCCTTGACCTGTCCATCTTTTCTCCTACCTATCTGCTCCACTATCCACCTTCTATCACCGCACCCCCCTCTCTATTTATTTCAAAGCCCCCTTCCACTCCCCCATTTCTGAAGAACGGTCCAGACCCAAAACGTCAGCTTTCCTGCTCCTCTGATGCTGCCTGGCCTGCTGTGTTCCTCCAGCTCCACCCCTTGTTATCTGGGTTAGATTTGTCCTGCTTTTTGTACATATGGCATACTTGGCCAATTTTCCACATCCATAGATCATAGAAGCCTTACAGTGTGAAAACAGGCCCTTCGACCCAACACGTCCACATCTACCCTAACAGTATCCCACCCAGACCCATCCCCCAATAACCCACTTAATCTACACATCACTGAACACTACGGGGTAACTTAGTATGGCCAATCCACCTCGCCTGCACAGGTTTGGACCGTGGGAGGAAACCACAGCACCTGGAGGAAACCACGCAGACACGGGGAGAATGTGCAGATTCCACACAGACAGTCGCCCAAGGTTGGAATTGAACCCGGGTCCCTGGCGCTGTGAGGCAGCAGTGCTAACCACTGAGCCATTGTACCACCCTGAATTACTGAAAAAAAAATCACAAATGCTGTAGATTAACTGAAAATAAATTGCTGGGAAAAGTCAGCAAGTCTGGCAGTATTTGGAGAGAAAGTAGAGTTAATGTTTTAGGTCATGTGACTTTTCTTTGGATTGTTGGGTAGGTGCCAGTGTTCCAACTGTAATGGAACAGTGTGACTATGGGACCGTCAAGTTCTGAAGCTCAAATCTTCAGTCGTACAGTTGGAATGTTGTCAGGGCCCATAGCCTTTGCAGTATTCAGTGCTTTCAACCATTTGTTGATCTCACATTGATTGAATTGAACTGGCTGAAGACTGGCATCTGTGATTCTGGGGACTACTGGAGGAAACTGAGACGGATCATCCACTTAGCATTTCTTGCTGAAGATGCCTGTGAATGCTTCAGCCTTATGTTTTGCACTGATGTGTTGGGCTTTCCTCTCATTGAGGATGGGGATATTCGTGAAATCTCCTCCTCCAGTGAGTAGTTTAATAGCTCATCAGCCTTCCCAACTGGATGTGGCAGGATTGCAGAGCTTAGTTCTGATCCATTGGCTCTGGGATTTCTGAGCTGTATCATTTGTTGTTTATGTTGGTGGCATGCAAGTAGTCCTGTTGGTCGCTTCACCAGATTGACATCTAATTTTCAGGTACGCCGAATGCTGCTCTTAGTATGCCCTCCTGCACTCATCACTGAACCAGGGTTGATCCCCTGGCTCGATGGTAATGGTTGAGTGGGGGATATGCTGGGCCATTAGGTCGCAGATTGTATCAGAGTACAATCCTATTGCTGTTGATGGCCCACAGTGCCTCATGGATGCCCCGTCTTGAGCTGTTAGATCTGTTCGAAGTCTCTTCCAATTAACATTGTGATATTGCCATACAACACAACGGACATTGTTCTCACTATGAAGACAATATGCAAAGGTCACTCTTAGCAGTATAGTCATGACAGATGCATCTACAGCAGGCAGATTGGTGAGGATGAGGTCAAGTGTGTTTTATCCTCTTGTTGGTTTCCTCACCACCTGCCGCAGACCCAGTCTAGCAATTATGCTGTTTAGGACCTGACCAGCTCAAAAGTACTACTGCTGCCAATTCACTCTTGGCAGGAGAGATTGAATCCTCGACCCAGAGTACATTTTCCTTTGCTTACGAAGGACATTAGTGAGCCAAATGGGTTTTTCTGAAAATCGATAATGGTTTCACAGTCATCAGTAGGTTCTCAATTCCTGATTTTTTTTTTTAATTCAAATTTCACCTCTGCAGACTTTGAAGGAAAAGAGATGATCTTATTGAAAAATGACAACATCACGGGATGTGACAGGGTGAATGCCGAAAGGATGTTGCCCTTTGTGTGAGAGAGTCCAGAACAAGGGGATACAGTGGACAAGAGTGGACAAGTCAGATCCCAGATTGAAACCTGGCTTGAATGATCATAAATTCTATTTTTGCAATTTGTTTGCTGTGGTGATCAGTCATTGAATGTATTCACAACTGACTGTCAATGTTCTTTTGACAAGAGAACATTGGAGAAAAGCAAACTACAACTACGTGAAACAGTCTAATTACAAATGTCAGAATGAATACTGAATTCTTTTACCCTCAACAATGACCTTTCGTAAAGGGTTACTCCTACCTTGTACATGTCTCTTGGCCCAAAATAGCATAGATCAGGGTACTGTCTAGGTGGTCTGAAGTTAAATACAGGGGATGTGAAAAGAGCCTTGGAGGTTCAAATGCATAGATCTTTAAAATGTGACAAACAGGTACAGAAAATAATCAAGAAAACTGATGGAGATAACCAGGTGTACAGCTAGGTGAACACAGCAGGCCAAGCAGCATCAGAGGAGCAGGAAAGCTGATGTTTTGAGTCTGGACCCTTCTTCAGAAATGGGGGAGGGGAAGGGGATTCTGAAATAAATAGGGAAAGTGCAGAGGCAGATGGAAGATGGATAAAGGAGCAGATATGTGGAGAGGAGATGGACAAGTCAAGGAGGCCGGAATGGAACCAGTAAAGATGAGTGGAGGTGGGGAGTTAGGATGGGGGTTGGTCAGTCAAGGGAAGTCGGACAGGTCAAGGAGGCGGGGATGAGGCTGGTCGGTAGGAGGTGGGGCTGGGGATTGAGGTGGGAGGAGTGGAGAGGTGGAAGAAAAGGCAGACAGGTCAGGGAGGCGGGGACGAGCTGGGCTGGTTTTGGCATGAGGTCGGGGGTGGGGAGATTTTGAAGCTTGTGAACTCCACATTGATACCACTGGGCTGCAGGGTTCCCAAGCGAAATATGAGGTGCTGTTCCTGCAACCTTCAGGTGGCATCGTTGTGGCACTGGAGGACGCCCAGGATGGACATGTCGCCCAAGGAGTGGGAGGGGGAGTTGAAGTGGTTCGCAACTGGGAGGTGCAGCCTCATTCTTGCCTCCTAACTCCCCACCTACACTCACCTTTACTGGCTCCATTCCCCACTCCTTGACCTGTCCGTCTCCTCTCCACGTATCTGCTCCTTTATCCATCTTCCATCTGCCTCTCCCCCTCTCTATTTATTTCAGAATCCCCTTCCCCTCCCCCATTTCTGAAGAAGGGTCCAGACCTGAAATCTCCAGTATCGACAGTTCCTACTATCGAAGAAAACTGGTGGGACTTTTTATCTAGAGGGGTGGAGTATAATGATGCAGAAGCTATGTGGCAGTAATACAAAATCCTGTGAGACCACACTTGCAGCTCTGTGCGCAGACTCAGGAACGATATATTAGCCTTCAAGGGAACACAACCTAGGTTTACAAGAAAATACTTGGACTTAAAAGGTAAAGTTAGGAGGAGAGGTTATACAAATTAGGCCTGCTTTTTTGAGAATTTAGAAGGTTAGAGGGGATATGATGAAAGCTAATCGGAATAGACAGGGTAGATGAAGAATACATTTTTCCACCTGTTGGGGATGAAAGTCATAGAGTCAGATGTTAGAACTAGGAGGCCTAGTCTGAGAATTAGGGCCAGAAGTAGGAGTGAAGAGTCACTGAAATCTAGAAAGGGATCAGTTAGATTGTACAAGCAGGAAGGAATGGAGGTGAGGAGTTCCACTGTTTTGCAAGTCTGTGCAAGATAGCAGGAAATGATGCTGCAAATTGATTCATTTCGAACTTGGTCCAGGAAGTTTCTTGCCACTACATCAGAAAGTCGTGAGCTCAAGTTCCATCCCAGAGACATGAGCAGAGAAATCTAATTGACACTCCTGTCCAGTTAAATGACAGTACTGCTCTGTCTGAGGCACTAACTTTTGGATGAGATCTTGAATCGAGACAGAGTCTATCCTCTCAGGTGTGTGTAAGCTGCTCTCAGAAGGTTGTGACATTTTGGAATCCTGTGGCCCTGAGGGGTGTGGACAGTCAGTTATTGAGAACAGTCAGTACAGAGACTAATAAGAAGAATAAAAGCATGGACTGTTTTCTAAATGGGGAGAAAATTCAGAAGTCTGAAGTGCAACGAGACTTGGGAGTTCTAGTCCAGGATTCTCTCAAGGTAAACTTGCAGGTTGAGTCAGTAGTCAGGAAGGCAAATGCAATGTTGGCATTTATTTTGAGGGGACTTGAATATAAAAGCAGGGACGTACTACTGAGGCTTTATAAGGCGCTGGTCATGCCACATTTGGAGTATTGTGTGCAGTTTAGGGCCCCGTATCTCAGGAAGGATGTACTGGCCCTGGAGTGGGTTCAGAGGAGGTTCACGAGAATGGTCCCAGGAATGGAAAGCCTAACATATGAGGAACGTTTGAGGACTCTGGGTCTACACTCATTGGAGTTTAGAAGGATGAAGGGAGGATCTGATTTAAACTTACAGAATACTGAATGGCCTGGACTCAGTGGATGTTGGGAAGATGCTTCCATTGGTAGGAGAGACTAAGACCTGAGGGCACAGCCTTAGAGTAAAGGGAAGAACTTTTAGAATGGAGATAAGGAGAAACTTCTTCAGCCAGAGAGTGGTGAATCTATGGAATTCACTGCCACAGAAGGCTGTGGAGGCAAGGTCATTGAGTACATTTAAGATTGAGATAGATAGATTCTTGATTATCAAGGGTTACGGGGAAAAAATGGGAGAATGGTGTTGAGGAACTTACCAGCCATGATTGAATGGTCAAGCAGACTTGATGGGCTGATTGGCCCAATTTCTGCTCCATGTCTTATAGTCTTATAATAGATTTCTACAGATTTAGACATCAAGGGATCCGTGCAAGAAATTGGCGTTGAAACAGAAGACCATCCATGATCTGATCTCATTGAATGGAGGAGTGGGCTTGAAGGGGTGAATGACCTTATTCTGTTCTTGTTTTTCATATTCTAGCAAACAATCCCATAGCACCATTTGAGAAGAGTAGCGTTCTCCCAGTGTTGTGGCTATTGCTTTGCATACTTCACTTCAAAACAGATGATGTGATGAGTATGACAATGCTGTGTCAGGGAACTCACTGCATTCATATTGGCTTGCATTTCGAACAGTGCTTACGCTTCTGAAATACCTTATTAGCTGTGATGCTCTTGGGAAAGTCTGAGGCCATGAAAGACACAACAGAGGTGCAAGTGTGAAAGGAGGTAAATGTAAATGTATGTTCCTGTTTGCCCAAAGCGTGCAGTTCTGTCTTTAAACATTCTACAGAATTCCAGGCTGGAGAATCAGTTGAGAGAACACATGAATCTAATTAGAGAACACAGTTCTCCAAGTTGGGAATCACTCCTGCTGTGGGGAGGGGGGCAGGTCTCAGACATGCTGTGCAGCTGAATCCACATTCTCTTCATGTTGAGGGCAGGGGAATTAATCTTTAAGTCTCTTTGTTATCTAATTTAGACTCAAACCAGCCGTCAGAACCTTCACTCCAAATTGTTTCTTTTTACACACCTTTCCAGGTTGTGCAGTTGGCATTGAACTGAATGAACCATTATGAAAGACACAATAAATGGTTGACGTGGATGGTTTTCTGATAAATCTACTGAACAGTCACAACAATATTGTCCACCTTTGTGACAGGTATTTTATTGGAAGGAGAGAAAGGAAATAGTTCTGATAATTTGAACATTTTTCAGTCAAAGCTCATCTAACAAATTCACCAAATCCTTGAGAGTGAGAGATCTTGATGCAGTACATGGAAGTTTAGAGCCTCCAGTGTCTCCAGTGGAATCTATAGTGATGGGCTGTCTTTCAGCTGACAGATGGTGACCTATTTAGCAAGAAGACAGGCACAGATAATCCTCCCCTCTGATTTCAAGTCCCAGCTTGACACCTCATCCTGACCCTTTGAGATTGGAGTGTCTGGCTGTTCGATGAGCTTCATTAAACAGCACAGCTGAGTTACCCGAAGAAGGAGGGGGCAGGTTAAGTCATTTTTTAAATTAGTTCAGATTACAGTTTGAAGCTATCCCTCCAAGCCACATTACAGTACAAACAATGATCCCTTCTCAGATGTGCATGTACATGACCATCAGCAATCTTCATGTACAATGCAATAAATAGGCTGCTCACAGCACAGAAAGAATCCAAAGGATTACTGCATCTGAGGCTCATAAATAAGGTTTGTGATGCTTGACTTTATGCGGCATTCTTTTCTCCCATGACCTGAATGAATGGGTTAACGCCTACATCAATCAGCTGATATAGGAAGGATGCACAAATATGTTGTATCTCAGTGAATGCATGCTCATTTCTAAGCTTTTGGTTTCCTTTGCCAGAGTGGTGCTGGTGATGGTGATGGTTTTCTGAGTGGGTTGGGGGGGGAGTTCAGATTAGGCAGTCAATTTTCCTTCAGGGAAATACACTATTTTACTCTTTACTGTTCTTGTTTTGGAACAAGCAAACAACACAATTCGAATTAACTGTGGCTTCAAAGAGAAGCCGACGAAGGAGTTAATGTTAATGTAGGACCTTTTTCCCAGTTCCGGCTCTGTGTATTGGACGCTATTATAGTGTTGCCAGTGGTGCTATCATTTTGATGCATGTCTGCTTTCTTGTGTATTGCGGTGAGCTGGTTATTAGACGACCATCAAACATCATGCTGCACCCCATCAATAGTCATAAAGTTTGTGTGGTAAAAGCCATTAGTTTCTCATCACAGCTGAAAGCCACAGACAGCTATTTTCGAGATATAATGACTTAAATGCATTTTAACACTCAGGCACCTGCATTTTTAAAAATAAAAGTCTCAAAGACATGCCAGTAATCTCTCGTCAGGGGACAGTGACAAGCTCTGTTATGACCAGGGATTCCATTAACATCAGGTTTTTTTTTTGAGCAATTTGTGTACATTTCATTATATTGTCAGAAACCCACACAGGTGGTTGGGATCCAAAATGTAATTTTAAGAGGCCAAAGGAAAGAAAGGAATCTGAATGAGATGATAACCCTTTTTTGAACATATCACCACATCAACTTCACATAGGTCCTCTACCACAAGCTAAGTCAGGAGTGTGACGGAATACTTTCTTTTTGTTTGGAAGGGCAATATTTAGCCAAGTATAGTCAAGAGCAAAGCAAAACTGCATCCAACAGAATTAGGGGGAAATTCTCCTCTATTTGGAGTCACACAGAAATTATTTTTAAAAATGTCAGTGGCTGAATGTTAAAATATGTTTAAGTCATTATGTCTTGAAAATAGCAGCCTGTGGCTTTCAGCTCTGATTAGAAACTAACGGCTTTTACTGCACAAACTTCATGACTATTGATATGGTGATGACTGAGCATGGAAACAGTCCTTTCAGTCCAACTTGTCCAAGCTGACCAGTTATCTTAAATTAATCTAGTCCCATTTCACAGTGTTTGGCCCATATCCCTCTAAACCCTTCCTATTCATATACCCATCCAGATGCCTTTTAAATGTTGTAATTGTACCAGCCTCCACCACTTCCTCTGGCAGCTCATTCCATACACGCACCACCCTCTGTATGAGAAAGTTGCCCCTTAGGTCCCTTTTAAATCTTTTGCCTTTCACCTTAAACCAATGCACTCTAGTTTTTGACTCCCCCACCCCAGGGAAAATACCTTGGCTGTTCGCCCTATCCATATCCCTCATGATTTTATAAACCTCTATAACGTCACCCCTCAGCCTCCAATGCTCCAGGGAAAATAACCCCAGCTTAATCAGCCTCTCCCGATAGCTCAAGCCCTCCAACCCTGGCAACATCCTTGTAAATCTGTTCCTGAACGCTTTCAAATTTCACCACATCCTTACTATATAAGGGAGACCAGAACTGAATGCAGTATTGCAAAAGTGGCCAAACCAATGTCCTGTACAGCTGTAACATGACCTCTCAAATTGGATACACCAAACACTGACCAAGAAAGGCAAGCATACCAAATGCCTTCTTCACTATCCTATCTACCTGTGGCTCCATTTTCAAGGAACCATGAACCTGCACTCCAAGGTGTTTTTGGACAGCATAATTCCCCTGGACCTTACCATGAAGTATATAAGTTCTGCTCTGATTTACCTTTTCAAAACTGCAGCAGCTCACATTTATCGAAACTAAACTCCGTCTGCCACGCATCAGCCCTTCTGTCCCATCTGATCAAGGTCCTGTTGTGCTCTGAGGTAACTTTGTTCACTGTCTACAACATCAACAATTTTGGTGTGGTCTGCAAACTTACTAACCATACCTGCTATGTTCACATTCAGATCATTTATATAAATGATGAAAAGCAGTGGACCCAGCACCAATCCTTGTGGTACACCACTGGTTACAGGTCTCCAGTCTGAAAAGCAACCCTCCACCGCCACCACTCTGTCTTCTACCTTCGAGCCTGCTCTGTCTCCGAATGAGTAGTTCTCCCTGGATTCCACATGATCTAACCTTGCTAACTCATCTATCTCATGGAACTTTGTTGAATGCCTTAGTGAAGTCCATATTAATATGATGATCCCTTAAACTGCCCCTTTAATGCCATTGCTGAAAGGTTTTTTTGGTTGTCAAGTTCATTGGAGCAACATAAAATCCCAACTTAAAATATTGCTTTTGAACTTAATGTATTGCTTGTGAAATTTGAGGAAATAGATCAAAATAAACCAGCAGTAAATTTTGGTTTATCACTAGTTTTTATTTTATATTGAATGTATACGAATAAGATATGACATTGCTGACATCTGGAATACAACACTTGTACACCTGTAGGAAAATACAGACTGCAACCAGAACATTATCTGATGTGTACATTGGAAGAATATATTTTCAATCAAACATGTGGAATCCACTTCAGAACTGAATCCATCAACTTTTAAAAATAAGAATGTTCAAAGTGTAGGAGGTTAAAATGGAAATATCTGTTTTTGGAACCACGGAGAAGATTCTACTCCTTGGTAAATTTTGGGCTAATTAATTAAACAGTTAACAGTGTAGAAAGGAAGTGTTGTGGAGATTTGCTAATTTAAATAAACACACAGCATGTTAACAGCTTTGTAAGACAGCTAATGAAATTAAAACTGCCAAAGCCACATTGTGGTATTTAGTCAAGAGACTCAATCTGTCGCTGTTTATTCCTCATTTCCATTTGATGCTTCCACAATAAATGGTTTTCAGCCATATTCAGGGTAGTCGTCTCAGGATTACTCCCGTGCCACGTGCTACTTCGGCTAGGTACAGAGACAGAGTACAAATGAACATGTGGTTGAAGAGCTGGTGTAGTGGGAATGGATTCAGATATGTGTATCATTGGGATGTCTTCCAGGGAAGGTGGGACCTGTCCAAGAAGATCAGGTTGCACCTATCTGGAGGGGCAGTAACATACAGGCAGGGAGGTTTGACATTGCTGCTTGGGAGGGTTTAAACGACTACGGCAGGGGTGTAGGAACTGGAGCAGCAGGTCAGTAAGTACAGTGATTGGGGAAGAGCTTGAGTCTCAGGCAGATATGGCTAAGAGGAAGAGCAGCTGGTGTAAGGTTGCTGAGCTCAGCGGAACTGGGCACTTGCTTCAATGCAAGATGAAAAACAGGTATGACGGCTGAATTTAGAACCTGGATTAATGCATGCAATTACAATGTTGTTGCTATCACACAGACATGATTGAAAGAGGGACAGGATTGGCAGCTGAATGTTCCGGGATACTGCTGTTTTAGATGAGACAGAGGAAGAAGCAAAAGAGGTGGGGGAGTTGCATTACTGGTTAGGGAGAAAACACAGCTGTGTTGAGGGAGGACACCCTGGAGGGATCTTGCAGCAAGGCATTATGGGTACAGCTCAGGGACAGGAAGGATGCAATCACAATGCTGGGATTGTACGACAGATCTCCCAGCTGCCAGCACGAGATAGAGGAAGAGATATGTAGTCAGATTCTGATAAGATGTTAAAATAGCAGGGTTAGTGCGGTGGGTGATTTTAACTTCTCCCATGTTGACTGGGACTCCCATGATGCTTGGGCCTTGAATGGGGAGCAATTTGTTAGGTGTGTCCAGGAGGGTTTTTTGAAACAGTATGTGGTCAGTCTCATGAGGGAGGGGGTCCTGTTGGGCTTGATATTGAGAAATGAGCCCAGCCAGGTGATCAAAGTCTCAGTGGGGGATATTTTGGGAACAGTAACCATAATTCCGTAAGTTCTTGGATATTTATGGATAAGGACCTTGGACGAAGGTGTCATTTTGGGGGAAGGACAACTATAACTGTATTAGGCAAGAACTGGAGAATGCAGATCGGGCATGGCTGTTTGAGGGCAAATTCACATCTGACACGTGGGAGTCTTTTAAGGACCAGGTCTGCAGGACTGGCATGTTCCTGTGAAAATGAAGGACAGGAATGGCAGGATTTGGGAACCTCGGATGACAGGGGAAATTATCAGCCTGGTCAAAATAAAAGGAAGCATGCCTCAGGGTGAGGCAGCTATAAACAGACAAAGTCCTTGATGAATATCTAGGAAGTCGGAAGGAGCTCAAACAGGGATTTTGGAGGACTAAAATCGGCTATGAAATGTCCTTGGTCAGTAGGGTTAATAAGAATCCCAAGGCATTTTATACATATATTTGGAGCAAGAGGGCAGCAAGAGAAAAAGTAGGCCCACTCAAGGATAAAAGAGGGAGGATTGTGTGGAGCCAGAAGAAATGGGTGAGATCCTTAATGCATATTTTATATCAGTATTCACCAAAGAGAAGGACGTGAGGGATGCTAAGATTAAGGAAAGGTGTGTGAATACTCTTAGGCAAGTCGACATAATGAAGGAGGAAGTGTTGGGTGTCTTGAATTATATTCAGGCAAATAGGTCCCCATTGCCAGATGGGATCTATCCCAGAATATTGTGGGAGGCAATGGAAGAAACACATATCTTTGCATCTTCTTTGGCCTCAGGCAAGGTTCCAGAGGACTGGAGAATGACCAATGCTGTTTCTTTGTTTAAGAAGGGAAACAGAGATAATCCATGTAATTACAGGCTAGTGAGCCTGGTGTCAGTGGTGGGGAAACTATTGGAGGAGGTACTGAGAGACAGGATTTATTCATATTTGGAAGCAACTGGACTTGTTAGTGATCGGCAGCATGGGAAGGTCATGTCTCACCAACTTGATGGAGCTTTTTTGAGGAGGTGACAAGAATGACTGATGAGGGAAGGGCAGTGGTTGTTGTCTTACATGGACTTTAGTAAGGAATTTGACAAGGTACTTCATGGCCGACCATTGCAAAAGGTAGTCTCAAGGGACCTACTGTGAGGTGGCTCGATGAAGACAAAACTGGCTTGGTCATAGAAGACAATGTGTGGCCGTGGAAGGGTGCTTTTCAGAACAGTGATCAATAACTCGTGCTACTCTGTAGGGATCAGTGCTGGGACCTTTGTTGTTTGTAATATATACAAATGATCTGGAGGAAAATGTATGTGGTCTGACATTAAGTTTGTGGATGATACAATAAATGGCAGAGCCATTAGGAACATTGACATACAGAAGAATCTAGGCATACTGGTCCACAGATCCCTGAAAGTGGCGACACGGGTGGATAAGGTGGTCAAGAAGGCGTATAGCATGCTTGCCTTCATCAGACATACAAGTTGTCAAGTTATGTCACAGCTGTACAGAACTTTAGTTTGGCCGCATTTCGAATATTGTAGCCATGCTACCAGAAGGATATGGATGTTTTGGAGATGGTGCAGAGAAGGTTTAGCAGGATATTGCCTAGTCTGGAGGGTTTTAGTTATGAGGAGAGGTGAGGAGGCCTCCAGTCCATAAAACACCCCTCCACCACCACCCTCTCTCCTAAAAGTGAGCCAAAATTTTGTATCTAATTGGCAAATTTTCACTGACTCCCATGTGATCTAACTTTATTAACCAGTCTACCATGTGGAATCTTGTCAAAGCCCTTGCCAAAGTACATGTAGACGATGCTACTGCTCTGCACTCATCTATCTTCTTGGTGACATCCTCAAAAACTCCATCAAGTTTGTGGACATGATTTCACACACACCAAGCCATGCTGATTATCCTCGCCTCTTCAAATGCATGTCAATCCTGTCTCTCAGAATCTCCCATCAACAACTTACTTTCCAGTGATGTCAGACTCACCGTCAATAATTGTTAGGCTTCTCCTGACTGAAGAGGCCCTCCTTCTGTGCCAAAAATGACTTTAGCAGAAGAACCAAGAAATTAGATTCGTCTTGGTGGACCACCAGGACTGTGGAACACTATTCCCTCTCTTTAAAGCATGGGGCTCAATGGTTCAATGTTCTGTGTTTGATTATTTGTGTCTGTAGCTGGCATATAATCACCGCACTTAATTAGTTAAGCTTGGTGTGATGACTGAGAAAAGCAAACAAATTGTTTAAAGAGCTGGAAGCTAGAGTTGAAATACGGACTGAACATTTTGAAGTCCTGCAAATAAAACGTGTTGCACTCATAAACTATACTTTGTGCATTGTTCTGAGTCATATGAAGTGGACAACACAAACTCCAATAACTTGTTAGACAGTTGTAAGGAGGCGGTTTCCTGACGGAGAAGTTTGAGACTTCTTTGCCACTGTTCGAAGAATCAACATAGGAGTTTCCACTGGCTGCCTGCCTCTATTCAGAAGACAGCCACTTTACATCTGACCATGTACGTAAGCTATTCCAACATGTCTCTCAGCCATTTTACTGGCCCTGTAATGTCTCCCTGCAACTGGCAAATTATGTTTTGTATGTTAATTAATGTCTTGGTTTGGAAGTACTACCTTTTTGCTTCAGTAGTCTGGGATAGTACAAAGAAACTGGCACTACCTTGAAGGGGACAGCCCAGCCTTTTGGAGGAGAGTGTGTGTGTGTGTGTGTGTGTGTGTGTGTGTGTGTGTGTG
>JAHRHZ010000003.1:2054626-2079002 GCA_024137785.1 Ginglymostoma cirratum
GTGTGAGAGAGAGAGAGAGCGAGAGAGTTGTTGGCAAGGATCGAAGTGAAACGGTACAAAGGCAAGTTAATGAAGTTCAACTGTAGATCACCAAGGATCTGATCAACAGCGGAAAATGTACTTCTGGTGACAGGATTATATTATATAGTTACAGATATATTGAGCATTGTCATGGATATACATTTATTTCCATCAACAAAAAAAAATTCACCAGGCCATTTGGTGAATTTTGTTTCAATCTACAGTCCCCCACTGCAGCATCAAAATTTTCATTTCAACATTGTAGGGTATTTTTAATTCATTGATCTCTCAGTCAACTATTGATAATTCTCCAGATGAACTTCCTCAGATCATTCCCAAGCTTGGGTTTGGTGGTTGATGCTATATTGCCACTGCAACCTGTCGTAGTTTAAGTAATATTCCTGATACATCTTTTTTATTCTGTCTGTTGTAACTCAATATCACCTTCTTTTGCAACTGAACATTCCAGTTCTTGTTTTTTTTTTCATCAGAACTCAGAATCTAAACATCAGGAATGAGCATCATATCTCTGCCACCTCAGTGACCAGAACCGGACCCAATATTGGAGGTGTTGACCGACCAAATGTTTTCTCTGAGAGTGGTGAAATTCTGAAACTCACTGTCACCTGGAGTGGTTGTAGTAAATATCACTGATGCATTTAAGGCAAAACTAGATAAATACATGAGACTGAAAGGAACAGTCATGCTGACAGAGTAAAATGAAGTCGGGTGGGAGGAGGCTGTTGTGAACCCAATATCCTCACATGGATTAGTTGAGCTAAATGGTCTGTTCCTGTGCCATACCTCCGATGTAATTCTGCATACAGTTGCCTCTTCTATTCTGTGCTCAATGTTCCAATTCCATATCTTCTTGCTTGTTTCTAAGTATGCTTGTATTGCACAAAGAACAAAGAACAAAGAAAATTACAACACAGGAACAGGCCCTTCGGCCCTCCAAGCCTGCGCCAATCCAGATCCTCTATCTAAACCTGTCATCTATTTTCTAAGGGTCAGTATCCCTTTGCTCCCTGTCCATCCATGTACCTGTCCAGATACATCTTAAAAGACACTAACATGTCCGCGTCCACCACCTCCACCGGCAACGCGTTCCAGGCACCCACCACCCTCTGCGTAAAGAGCCTTCCACGCATATCTCCGATAAATTTTCCTCCTCTCACTTTGAACTCATGACGCCTAGTAATTGAGTCCCCCCCCCAGGAAAAAGCTTCTTGCTATCCACCTTGTCTATACCCCTCATGATTTTGTAGTCCTCAATCAGGTCCCCCCTCAATCTCCTTTTTTCTAATGAAAACAATCCTAACCTACTCAACCTTTCTTCATAGCTAGCACCCTCCATTCCAGGCAACATCCTGGTGAACCTCCTCTACACCCTCTCCAAAGCATCCACATCCTTTTGGTAATGTGGTGACCAGAACTGTACGCAGTACTCTAAATGTGGCCGAACCAAAGTCTTACACAACTGTAACATGACCTGCCAACTCTTTTACTCAATACCCCTTCCGATGAAGGAAAGCATGCCGTATGCCTCCTTGACCACTCTATTGACCTGCATTGCCACCTTCAGGGAGTAATGGACCTGAACACCCAGATCTCTCTGTACATCAATTTTCCCCAGGACTTTTCCATTCCCTATGTTCAAGAGCTTGTGAAATAAACCTAACTCCTGCTTTAATTTTACTACAGTGGTGCTGTAGTCCTTGTAAAGTCATAGCCGACAAACAAAGGGAGTGGGGGAAATACAGATCCATTGATTTTAAAAGAACAAAGAAAGAACGAACTACAAAGAACAGTACAACACAGAAACAGGTCCTTTGGTCCATGTGCCTTTCTAAACTAAAAACCTTTTACCTCTATGCCCTCTGTATCCCTCCATTCCCTGCCTTTTCATTGATCTGTCAAGACACCTCTTAAACGTTGATATTGTATCTACATCTACTACCTCTGGCAGCGCATTCCATGCATTTACCACCCTCTATATAAAAACTTGCGTCTCACATCTCCTTGCAATTTACCCCCATTACCTTAAACCTGTGTCCCCTAGTAACTGACATTTCTCTCCATAGAAAAAAACTCCAACTATCCATTCTACCTACGCCTCTCATAATTTTGTAAACTTCTATCAGGGAGCCCCTCATCTTGCGATGTTCAAATGAAAACAAACCACGTTTATCCAATCTCTCCTCATAGCTAATACCCTCCAAACCCGGCAATATCCTGATAAACCATTTCTGTGCCCTCTCTAAACACTCCACATCCTTCTGGTAGTGTAGCGACCAGAACGATATTCTAAATGTGGCCTCACTCAAGTTCTGTACAGCTGCAACATGAATTGCGTTGCCACTTTCAGGGAACTATGGACCTGTATGCCCAGATCCCTCTGAATGTTGGTGCTACTAAGGGTTCTGACATTTACTGTATACTTCCCTCTGAAATCACATAATCCAAAATCCATCACCTCGCATTTGTTTACATTAACCTTCATCTGCTATTTCCCTGACCTACCCTCCAGACTATCCATATCCTGGTATATCCTCTGGGAATCCTCCTCACTATCTGAAGGTCTCCCAATCTTTGTGTTGTGCGCAAACTTACCAGTCAGGCCACCTGCGCTCTCCTCCAAATCATTCATATACTTTTACAACAGTAGGGGTCCCAGCACTGATCACTGCGTAACGTTACTGGCCGTAACACCACAACTCCAGTCAGAAAAACATCATTCTATCACAATTCACTGTCTTCTCTGGCCAAGCCAATTATATATCCAGCTCACTGAGTCTTCATGTTTTGTATCAGCCGACCATGATGGGACTTGTCAAAGGCCTTGCTAAAGTTCATGAAAGCAACTTCTACTGCCTGCCCTGATCAAGCGTCTTTGTCACTTCCTCAAAAAACTCAATTGACTATGTGAGACATAATCTTCCCTAAAAAGCCATGCTGCTGATTGCAAGTAAGTCCATATTTTTCCAAATGTGAGGAAATCCTATGCCTCAGAACCCTCTCCACTAATTTCCCTCCCAGTCACATAAGGCTCACTCTTCTGTAATTTCTCAGAAGGAGTTAAATAAGAATCTGCTTACTGGCAGATGGTGAGAATAGGGAGTGAGATTTGCATTAAAACCCACAATCTAAGCATTGTATCCAGAATAGTCCATGTTCAGCCCTGTTATCAATTGTACAAGCCTATCGTTAGATATGGTGATGAGCAAAAGCCCAAAGGCGTCTATGGAAGGGGTGATGAGACAGACCGAATTCTCTCCCACATCTGTGTGTACCATTGCAGCATTGCAAATTGGAAAACTTTGTTGATTAGGTTTGTTGTCTCATTGCTCTGAGGTAATGTTACTCGGTGGCAAATGTGATGCATGAGCAGAAATACACGTCCCTCCTCAAGAGATAAGCAGCATGGTGCGACTGCAAATTCGAACAAATCTCATCCAAGGATCCTGCTCCCAAATGAAAACATTGATCTCTGCTGGAAATTCAATGTGTTCCATCCAATGGAAAATTAGTTCAGATCAACAGGACTATTCAGCCCACTAATCCTAACCATTCAGAGTTCCAGCCTGTCAATTTCATAGCGTAGGAAAGTGCTGTGAATGTCAAAGATCAGCCATGATCACAGTAAATGGTGCAGCAGTTTTGCAGGTTTGTGTGGCCTACTCTTGCTTTGGTTTATGTTATGATGATTCTGATGTCTACCTTAAGTTTGCTCCTGACCAACCTGTGCAATCTTACACTACTGCTCCTGTATTTTCAGGCAATGCAGTATTCTTTAGCATGAGCCAGTCCATTCCATTAAGTATCCCACATATCTCCAGATGGTTAAGACCATAGGACATTGAAGCAGAAGTGGACCATTCATGCCATGGCTGATATGACAATCCTCAATTCCACTTTCCTGCCTTTTTCCCATAATCTAATTCCTGACCTGATTACAAGTCTGTCAGCCTTGAATATGTCCTATGTTGCAGCCTCTACAGTGCTCTACACTAAAGAATGCCACAGATTTAGTACCTTCTGAGAGGAATTCTTCCTGATTGCTGTTGACGAGGAGGGAAGCCAACATGCACACTGTAACAGTGTGAGGTCACCCCAAGTTATCAATGCAAGGGAAGAATGCTCGGACTGAATCTAACAACAACACTGTGAAATGTTATTCTATTATGGAGAAAGTTGCTGAGATTAATTAGATCTTCTTTGGTGCCCAGCAATATAACTCATGCTCAAGTCTGAAATGTTTTTATGCAAATGGAGTAACCTATTCAATGGCAACTGATTAATTGGGAACAAAAGAGCACATCTCAATGTAAATACTGCAAAATGTAGCTGCACACAGAATGGTATGGATGGTATCACCACTAATTATTGTTTGATTGCAATAATTCAGATGATCACAGCTCATTTTAAAAGGGCAATATCAGTGTCTAATTACACACTCAAGTGAAATCTGTGAGATCAAAATGTGAATGTTGTGTATATCTAGAGATCTCAAACTACTTAACAGACCAGTTACTCCCTCTTGAGTATGGTCACTGTCATCATGTCAGAAATATCAATCCACATTTCGAAAGACATAGACAGTTGTGTTGACTCAGCAAAAAACTGACAGTTTTTTGAATACAAGGCATTAGAAGTCATGATTCAGCTATGCAGAGCCTTACTTAAACTAATCTGGGCACCACAAGTTAGGAAGAATATAGTTGCTTTAGAAAAAGTGCAGCAAATATTTGAAATAAAAAACACGGAAGATGCTGGAGAAGCCCAGCAGGTCTGGCAACATTTGTTCAGAGAGAAACAGAGCAGATTATGTATTTACTGGACTGATACCTGAATGTTGAGGGCCTAGCTATAAGTCTAGATCACACAAGCGGGGTGAAAACCAAAAGAACCGTGAATGATGTAAATCAGAAACAAAAGCAGACATTGCTGGAAAAGCTCAGAAGATCTGGCATTATCTTTGAACAGAAATCAGAGTTAACGTTTCGGGCATGTTCTGAGGAAGGGTCACCAGACCTGAAACGTTAAATCTGATTTCTCTTCACAGACGCTGCCAGGCATGCTGAGTTTTTCTAGCAATTTCAGTTTTTGTTTCACACAAGTTAAGGTCATTTTCTGTGAATCTAAAAGATTTGGTGTGATTTGTTCAAAGTTTTCAAGATATTAATGGGAACATACCCGGTAGGTTGACAGAAATAATTTCTGTTTGTTGGAGAGTTTAGAGTGTTGTGTTATCACTTAAACAGAGAATATGTTCATGACTAAGTAAGTAGAATGTAGAACATATGACAATGACCAATGCTTAATCATGTTTGCAGCATGTATCATGTGAGAATGCACTGTCGTTTGATGGAACAAATGCTGCTATACTTCTGAAACAAATCTGTCTGTTGAGTAATCCTGTAAAATAACATCAAACTAAACAGGAGCTAGATTGATACACCAGTCTTGATATGAGATTGTTAAGTTTCTGAAAGCAAAACCACAATATAGGGACATGGGCAGAATCTAAACCAAGAGCAAGAACATTAAGGAATGAAGTCAGGACTTTTGAAAATTTTTCGATCTTAAATATGGGATCAAGACATTTTGTCAACCAGAGGCATTCAGAAGTATGAGCCAAAGGTGGATATACGGAGTCAATAGAGTGTGGAACGGGAGAAACACAGCAGGTCAGGTTGGGGTCCTGATGAAGGTCAGGCTAGGGGCCTGAAACGTTGACTCTCCTGCTCCTCTGATGCTGCCTGACCTGCTGTGTTCTTCCAGCTCCACATTCTATTGGCTCTGAGTCCAGCATCTGCAGCTCTTGCTATCTCCAGGTGGGTATACAGAGTTAGGGCAGAAATCAGCCATGATTTCATTGAGTGGCAGCAGAACAAGCTTGAAAAGCAAAATGGTTTCCTCTGATTCTTAGGTTTCCAGAATATGTCTTGGGAAATGAGGGGAAATTCTCTCCAACTCTGCAAACCATAACACCATAAGATAGAGGAGAAGAATTAGGCCATTCAGGCCATCAAGTCTGCTCTGCCATTTGATCATGGCCCTGAATACTGCATCAGGTTGTAGCCAACTTTGCACAACCCTGGTAGTTGGCAACTAGAACTTTTTGATGGATGATGTAGAAGTTATGATTTTCAACCAATATAGAACATAGTCCAAGCAATGGGCCCTTCATGCACATGCCCACACCCTGTGCAACTGCCCAGGGCATAAGGTGAAAACCTTCTTGCCATTTCTTGCACTAGTGAAGAAGCAGTGAAAAGAACTGATCGCACAGAAATCTTGTTAATAATAAAAACGGGGAGCTAGCTCCAGCTTCATACAGACACAATGGATCCAGTAAATAATTCCAGTTCTCACTCATACTCAGTCCCAGACGTGAGGAGATGACATACAGAGAATACAAAATAAAGTTTACTGATACTTGTATAAAGCACTGAAATGATCTCAACTGGTGTACTGTGTCTGCTTCACAACATCAAATTTTAGCCAAGTTGTGAAATCACCTCAGGAAGTTTACGCAAGATTCACAAGAATAGTTGAAGGGATGATAAAATTAAGTTACAAAAGTAAGATTAGAGAAGTTAACATTTTTTTTGGCAAAGAGGAGGTTCAGAGATTTGACAGAAGTGTCAGACAAAATAATGAGCAGTCTAGACAGAGTAGATACGAACAAAGAGTTCCCATGGGTGGAAGGATGAGGACCAGATAGCATTGATTTAAAGTAATTAGCAAAAAAAAAGCAATGGGATATGAGGAGAAACCTTTCCATGCAGACAGTGGCTAGGATCTGAATGCACAGTCTGAGAGTGCAATGGAGGCAGGTTCAATCAAGGCAATCAAAAGCGAATTAAATTATTAGGGAAGCATAGAGGAATGTGCAGAGTTGCAGAGAGAAGGTAAGAATGACACAAAGTTGATTCATCGTTTGATGCACTGTAACAGTCCTGTGACTGTATGAGGCTGTGATCTATCAGCTCCTCCCACCCCAGACATGGGGGGATCCTTCAGCCAATTGTAGTCCGACCTGACCTGATAGACCGACAATCTCTGCATTGCAAATGTGGGTGAGACAGTCCTCAACACGTAATCTGGCTCTGTTCTCTATTTAATCCTGTAGTGTAGCTCAAACCCACAAACAGAATACCTATTGTGGAGAAAAACAGTCGGCCCATCGAGTCTGCAGTGACCCTTTAAAAAGCACCCCACTCAGACCCAGCAATCCGTCAACCCAGGACAAAACCAAAGCAGATGGGAGCATAGTTCAGAAACATGAATGGAACTGCATGTCAGAAACTGAGGAATACAAGTCAGATTGATATGGAAATGCAGGTTAGAGACAGGATGGTAACACTATGAAGACAATGCTTATTTTAAAATGATTTGCTCTTGAGGATATCAATTGTATTTGTAAGACCATATTTTGGATGGCATCTCGTTGGCATGAAGACCAAGTGGCTTGGTCAGACCCAACCGACAAATGATAGTTGCAGACAAGATTCTCTTTGCTGGGAGGCAGTTACAGCCATCTAATGACTTTGCAATTATGAGAATATACTAATTGAGTCTGATAACTTATGATGAAAGGATTTGAACCCAGAGTTGAGCAGTTTACTTCAGAAACATCATTGTCCAGCATATCACACTTTGGTCCCTCAAGATGGGTCTCCTTGTGAATGTAGCCAAAAGTATTACCACTTTACAGCTTCACACAAATCGACCTTTCTCACCAGATGATTTGAGGTTTAAAACATTTCTTTTAAATTGTTTTTCACCCAGGAAAGAGCCTGAACATGTTTGCAAAAAAGAAAAGAAGTGTGCATTTCCCCACAGGCTGCTGATAAATTAGTGAGTGGGAATAAGTTGGTGAATTATAATTGCTGTGTGAGGCTTGGACTAAATTCCCTTCATGTTGCTTCTGGGAATCACATGACTGAAGGGAACGAGAAACATTATTTTTCTTTTGGGTGTACTAATGCAGTTTCTGTTTCTGATAGAATGCTAATGAGACTTGTGAGATTTCCCGAAGGCTTGATGTGTGATGCTGAAATCTCGAAGTTAACATAAGCCTCCTCCCATCTTATTCCATTGCACCCCATCAACATTTCCAACATCTCTCTCAGCCTTGTGCTTATCACCTCTTTACTCTTCTATGTCTCATGGCATGAAGTGGACAAGGGGCATTCTTCAGTGTGGTTAGTTTTTCCAAAAACATGTTGCCAGTATGTCACTAAAGACTGTGCCTGGGGAATGGCACTCCACATTGTCTGATCAGGAGACTTGACAATCTGCCATGGGGCAATTGGGAGGATTTACAGATTGACACCCCAACTGTTCGGTCATGTTATGAATGCAATTCCCCTGGCCATCAAGTCTGGAAACGGGACTTGAATCCAGAGCATGTGGTTCACAGAGATTGACAATTTTCACAATTCTCCAAAATGTTCTCATGTGCGTATCTAGCCTCCCCTTGAATACATTTATAAAGTCATAAGTCACAGAGCTGTACAGCACGGAAACAGACTCTTCGGTTCAATTCATTCGTATCGACCAGATATCCGAAATTATTCTGGTCCTATTTGCCAGCATTTAACCTACCTCCCTCTGAACCTTTCCTATTCACGTACCCATCCAAATGCATTTTAAATGCTGTACTTGTACCAGCTGCCGCCACTTCCTCTGGCAGCTCATCCAATACATGCACCACACTTTGCATGAAAAAGTCACCTCACAGGTACCTTTCACATCTTTCCTCTCTCACCTCAAAACTATGTCCTCTAGTTTTGGAATCCCCTACCCTACGCAAAAGACCTTAACTATTCACCCTATCCATGTTCCACATGATTTTATCAACCTGTATAGGATTAAACCTCAGCCTCCGAGGCTCCAGGGAAAACAGCCTCAGGCTATTCGGCCGCTCCCTGCAGCTGAAACCCTCCAGTACCAGCAACATCCTTGTAAATCCTTTCAAGTTTCACAACATCCTTCCTCTAGTGGCAGGGACACCAGAATTGAATGAAGTATTCGAAAAGTGGCTTAATCAATGTCCTGTACAGCTACAAGATGATATCCCAACTCCTATACTCAATGTAATGACCAAAATAGACAAGTGTGCCAAACGCCTTCTTCATCACCCTGTTTGACTGTGACGCCACTTTCAAGGAATTATGAACCTAGACCCCATGGTCTATTGCTTGGCATCACTGCCCAGGACTCATTAAGTATATAAGTCCTGCCTTTATTTGCCTAACCAAAATGCAACACCACACAGTTATCTAAATTAAACTCCACCCGTCACTCCTCAACCCATCTGTCCATCTGATCAAAGTCCCGTTGGACTCTGAGATAACCTTCTTCACTGTCCACAACATCACCACTTCGGTGTCATCTGCCAAATAACTGACCATTCCTCCTGTAGGCACATGCAAATCATTTATATAAATGACAAAAAGCAGTGGGCCCAGCACCAATCCTTGCAGCACTCTTCTGGTCACGGGACGGCAGGCCAAAACACAACCCTCCACCACTACCCTGTCTCCTACCTTCAAATCAATTTTGTATCCACTGGCTAGCTCTCCCTGGATTTCATGTCATCTTCCCTTGCTAACCAGTCTACCATGCAGAACCTTGTCGAACATCTTGCTGAAGTCCATATAGACAACGACCACCGCTCTGCCTGAATCAATCTTACATGTCACTCCTTCAAAAACCTTAATCAAGTTAGTAATATGTGATTTTGCATGCACAAAGCCATGTTTACTATCCCTATTCAATCCTTGCCTTTCCAAATACATGTAAATCCTATCCACCACTGACATCAGGCTCACTGGTCTATTGTTCCCTGGCTTTTCCTTACCACCTTTCTTAAATAATGCCACGACATTAGCCACACTCCAGTCTTCTGACACATCACCTGTGGCTATTGATGATACAAATATCTCAGCAAGGGCCCCAGCAATCACTTCCCTAGTTTCCTACACCTGATCAAGTCCCAGAGATCTGTCCACCTTTATGCGTTTTAAGACTTTCACCACCTCCTCCTCTTTAACATGGACACTCCTCAAGATATCACTGTTTACTTCTCCAAGTGCCCTTGCTTCCTTAACCTTCTTCACAGTGAATACTGACGCGAAATACTCCTTCGATATCTCACTTATCTCCTGCGGTTTCACACATAGACAGCCTTGTTGATCTTTAGTACAATCCCAATAAGATGATCATGCCTTTTTTATTTCTCAGTTCTACCCAAATAACTTCACTGGACATACTCCCAAGAATATCCTCTCCAAGTACAGTCTTCATGTTATCCCTAATCAAAGAGTCTCTCCCCATCCTTTCTTGTCCCTTTTCTATCTTTCCTATAGCATCTATACCCTGGAACATCAAGTTGCCAGTCCTGTCCTTCCCTGAGCCATGTTCTGTAATAGTTATGACATCCCAATCACATGTTCCTAAACATGTCCGAAGTTCATCTGCCTTATCTGTTGGCATCTTGCATTGAAGTAAGTGCAGTTTAACTGATAAATTTCACCTCATTCTCTGCCTTGCCCTTGCCTGCCTTGACTATTTGACTTGCTCTTCTTCTCAACTATACCAGCCTCAGCCTTAGTTCTTTTCTTGCTATCTCCTCGGGTCCTAGAAAGTCCCCTTATGAGTTTAAATCCTCCAGAGCAGCTCTAGCAAATTTCCCCACCAGGATATTTGTCCCCTTCCAATTCACATGCAATCTGTCCTTCTTATACAGATCACTCCCATCCCAGATGAGATTCCAGTGATTCAAAAATGCAAGTCCTTGTCCCTTGCACCGGCTCCTGAACTACACATTCATCTGCTCTGTCTTCCTATTCCTACTGTCACTAGCAGATGGCACCAGGAGTAATCCAGATATTACTACTCTTGAGGCCCTACCTTTTAACCTCCTGCTTAATTTCTTATATTGTCTCTTCAGAACCTCATCCCTTTCTCTTCCTACGTCGTTGGTACCAACGTATACAATGACCTCCTGCTGGTCGCTCTCTGCTTTGAGAATATTCTGCACTGTTTCTGAGACATCCTTGACCTTGGCACCAGGGAGATAACACACTGTTCTGATCTCCCGCTATTGGATATGTAGGTGTAGAATTTTGGACTTCTTCACAAACGGAAACATCTATATGTCAGCTCAATCTGAACTCTTATGTAATTTTGAAAACTTTTTTCACATATTCATTTTGATTATAAGAATTGGGAAAGAGCAAGAAAATAGTTTTGTGAATCGAATCACAAATTCCGTTACTGCCATTGTGAACATGATTATTTATTCATTCACGAGATGAGGGCATTGCTGGCTAGGCAGCATTTATTGTTCATCCCTAATTGCCCAGAAGGCAGTTAAGAGTCAACCACATTGCTGTGGGTCTGGAGTCACATGTAGGCCAGACCAGGTAAGGATGGCAGTTTTTTTTGACAACCCCAGGTCCCCAGGACATTATCTAGGTCTCTGGATTAACGGTCCAAGTATAATATCACTGGGCCATCAGCTCCCCTGTTGGCGTGATGGTTGATCTGTAAGGTAGAGTAACGCCAACAGTGTGTGTTTGATACTTGGACCAGCTCAGGTTACTCTCTTTTTCAAACTCTTCCATTTCCTGAAGCGTGGTGACCTTCATATTGAACCACCTCCAGTTGGCTCTCTATTTGTTGTGGTTTGTTGTTCCATAGACATTTCCTTACCCTGCTGGGTAACATAATCAGTTCAGCCTCCGATGAGGCTTCATCGGAGGCTGCACTGGTGATATTACCCAGCAGGGTAATGAAACGTTTGCGGAACAACAAACCAGTTCGATGAGCCAGCCAACCTTAACATCCACAACTCAAGCTACAAATCGACTCAAAAACCTCACTGTCTCTCTCTCTTTCTGTCTCTTTGTAATGGTTCAGGAAGACTACAGTGACTTACCTCCATAGCACATAACTTTGGCTGTTCACAATGAAGTACTGACCATATCTAACCAAAATACTTGCAAAACCTGTAAAATAGTGCCCAAGTAGAGATGTTATTCTGAGATTGGAATTATGCTGATCACCAATTAAGGATTATCAGTCGGGCTCATGGTGAAGAGCACTTGCATGTACTGGAAGCTAAATACATCGACAACAGTGCCCTGTGTGCCTGTTTGAACTCAATAAAGCAAGTGCTATCCATTCTATGCTTCTTCAGGGGTATCAGCTTTAAATTTAAACAAAGCTGTTCGTCATCATTAGTTGGTGCATTCTTCACAACAGCACCTCAACCAATCAGAGTCATTTGCCAAACAAACAGCACTCTCCTCTCATACAACGAAAATGTTGCTTCCAATTACTTCCAAATTATACTGATGAGTGCAAGATAAAAATCTTTGACAAATATGCCTCTCTTCAGTCAATTCAACTTCTGTGAGACCAAACAAGTGTTCAAAACAATTATCTTTGCACCATTTTATGAGCTTCGCCTTGGGGTTTCTGAAGTTTACTTTTTATTTCTCATGAAAGCCACAAGTATGTTTCATCATTACTTCAGGATGATTATCATTGTCCTGTGATAATCATTCAAATAGAGGATGAAAGATAAAGATGACTGTACACAGCCCTGACGGCATTTGTTAACATGGACTCTGTGTAATTCTTGGAAATGAACACTTGCAATGTAGCCAAAATGAGTTTCCATTTGGACAATGGAATGAAACTAGGTTGAATGGAAACTGAATTGAAATTGTCAGCTTGGATTATAATTGAAAAGCACTGCAACTGGTATCCTTCTGACTCAGAGGCAGGAGCGCTACTCACTGAGCCACAGTGAGACCTCATAGGTGAGGAAGCCATTCAGCTCTTATTAGTCATTCTTTCACAGAAGAAATATGAACTCTTGTTATTACACAGAGACAAACAAACAAACCAAATCAGCCTTTCTGCGACACAGTAAAAGTAGTGTCAAAGACTGAAAAACATATACTCCAATGTTTCCTTCCCAGGTTTTTGAATAACCAAGCACAGACTTTGAGAATAAATATTTCAGATGCTAGTTTTGTATCTCAAGTAAAGATTGAAGTATTTACTAAATACGCCATATTTTTAGCAGTAAAAAGGGAACAAGACAGTCAGCTGATTGACATTTGTAGTTTAAACTCAGAACACTTGTTTTCAGTCCCCATTCACACAGAAGACAGACTAACACAGTTAAGGGTAAAATAAAATAACAAAACTGGTCAGATTACTTAAACAGTTTTTATTATGCATTGTTTCACTGGCATAACTGTGGACTCTTTGGCTGCCTTTTCTGAAACGTTAACCAGGATCTCCTTCTAAGTTCACCAAGGGAAAGGAAGCAGTATTTCTAACTCAGCTTTCAACTTAACTTTCTGGAAGATGGTGTAGCAGATCAAGCAGGGAGCTTTCAAATTCATGCTGCCTCAGCAGCAGCCCAAGGAAACCTTGTTCAAATAAACAACTTTAATTTTGGTTCTGCCCTAACAGATTGATCAATGCTTCCTGAGGCTTCATTCACTATTCAACAACTGCTTGAGCACAGGGTCTCTTCTAGACTTGCCAGAATCAATTCCCAGGCACTGACCTTGTGAATAGCAACTTCCGTTATCCGGGGTCACTTCGCCTGCTGGAACGCTTTTAATCCAGAATCAGCCAGCTATGAGCTTGCAGGCCTAACCTTCATAAACAAATAAAAGCCTGTTTTCTGTTATTTTCCTTTTACAACCAGCTACCCTCAAGTACACAAATTATTTCCAGCTCATAATTTAAAACTAATAAAAGAATGAAAATAAAAATTATGAAAAATCAGCAAGGGTTTTAACACTCCCATCACAATATCTAGCTGCCTCTTGACTAACCTTTATCTGAATATCTGATATAGATCCCAATGACTTCAAGAGGAATGCAGTTAAGGCAGATAATGCTAGCTGAACTGCAGAGCAGTCATCGTCTATTTTAACACGAGCAGACTCAGAGACCTCCTCCTGTTCCTATCTTCCCGCAGTTGTGATTTTTACTGATAGAATTGTCTGGATTAATATTTCCTGTTCGGGTTCTTTATGATGTTGCTTTTCACTTCCATACTTTCAAAGTTCAGTGGGCAAAGTTTCTCAACAGCTTCTCAGTATCATATGCCAATTCTGATGCTGTTTTTAAGACTTGGAATCCTTTTGTCAATAAAAGTGAAGCAACACTCAATGGGGGTAATTTTGAACACTCACCAGAAGGTCTGCCCTTTGTAGAAAATGTCCAGTTTTCAATTTTTCGAATGGATTACACATTCTGGTTCATCCCAACAAGACCCTTATGACCACTCCTGTGATTATATATTCACCTCTCAACCAAAATTGTGAAAAGGAAATAGAGATAACAAGGCATGGGGCTGGATGAACACAGCAGGCCAAGCAGCATTATAGGAGCAGGAAAACTTGACGTTTCGGATCTCTTGTGAAAAGGAAAACTATCTTCTCATTCTCTCAGTGGAGTTTGTGGGATCTTGCTTTATATTAGTTTATTGTGACATTTTTCTGTATCACTGGATTTTTTTGCAAATGCCCTGCGATGCTGATCAGTACTGTTAAAATTCAAGTTGTTTCTTTTTGTCTCCTGGGTGCACAGTTAATCCCAATGGCTGAAAGCTATTCTTGGTGTTTGACAGACAATTGACTAGCCATGCACCAAGTGCAGTTTGAAATGTGTTCTTTTGCATTGTCTTACACATGTCTCTTAGCACTGTGGCACAGTTTAGGGTCATGCCTTCCTTCAGATGGGAGAAGACAGCAGAATGCAAGAATACACAAGGATTAGGGTATCCTTGCACATGTATTTCTACATGTTTGCTTGAGAAGGCAAATAGAATGTTGGCATTTAATGCAAAGGCATGGAAAGTAAATACAGAATAGTCTTGTTACAATGGTACCAAGCATTAGCGTGACTACACCTTAAGTGCTGTGTACATTTTTGCCTACCTGACTTAAGAAAAGAGACTCGAAGTAAATTCAGTAGGCTGAAATGCCAGAGGAATGAGAAAAGATGGAGCCAAATATGTGCATAATCACTGAAGTTTAAAAAATGAAAAGTCACCTTCATTAAACATGTTCAATACTAAGGAAGGGTTTGACATGCTGGGATCACAATTTCCAAATGAAGGATTTTACATTTAAGATGAAGAAGAGGAGAAATTTCATCGTCAAGAGAACTGGCAGAGACATCAGTCAGGCAGGAAAGACATCAGTCAGCTGACAGCGCTCTGAATTTTCTTTTCCATAAAGAAAGGGAGGCTGTGTCACTGTCAATTTTCCAGGCTGAGTTGGAAGAGCTTTGATCGAACGGGAGTCAAGCCTTATGGGGAATTGGTGTGAGATTAGTCAACTCCATCTCCAAGTTCACTGACAACACGACCATTTTATGCTGAATCACAGACAATGACAAGACAGAATACGAAAAGAGATAGAGTTCTTGATGGAAAGATCACTATCTCCCCCTCAACATCAGCAAAACTAAAGAGCTAGTCAATGCATTCAGGAAGCAAAGCGGAGGGCACACCCCTGTCTACATCAATGGTGCGGAGGTGGAGATAGTCAAGAGTGTCAAGTTCCTAGGAATGATGATCACCAACAATCTTTCTTGGACTGTCCATGTTAATGTGTCGGTCAAGAAAGCACAATAACACCTTCTTCCTCAGAAGGCTAAGGACATTCTGCGTGTCCCTAAAGAGTCTTACTGATTTTTATTGATACACCAGAGAAAGCATTCTATCAGGTTGCATCGCGGCTTGGCATTGCAACTGCTCTACCCAGGACTGGAAGAAACTACAGAGAGTAGTGAACACAGCCATTATGCGGGCCAACCTTCCATACGACCAAGAATAACCTCTTCCCCGCTGTTATCGGACCTTTGAATGAGCCTCTCAAATTTAATGCTGATCTCACTCTTTGTGGACCTTCTCTGCAGCTGTAACGTCATATTTTTCGCTCTGTTCTATGACCCTAATGCACTTCGTATGGTGTGGTCTGCCTGTACTGCACGCAAAAATTAACTTCTCGCTATACCCAGGAACATATGACAATAGTAAATCAAATCAAATGATCTTAATGAATAAATGAGAAGGCTCAAATGGCCCAATGACCTACCCCTGTTACTATTTCTTCTACCTTTATCAGAAAAAAGGAGCAACATGTAAAGAACTCTGCCCGCTCTTTCAAGGCATCAATACCAACATCTTCTCTGACATGGGTTCAAGCCTTGCCCAACCACATCCAAACAGTGCTCCTTGCCTTTTAGTACACAATGTGGGGCTTGCAATGTATTATTCAAAGAGTATATTGGTAACCCTGGCAAAGTGGACCATGAGAGACACACTGAATACATAAACAAACAGATAATCATAAAAATGACTGATATACAGTTTCAGAGCATAACAATGGATGAATGAGATCCTGAAACAACAATAAAAATTTCAAACTACAATCTAATGAAATTGGAATTTGAATGTATCCAGAACCATAAATCAGTGCCAGGCTAATAATATGTTGATGCATAAGACCTCTGCAACAAAACGATTGTTCAGTTTGTTACCCATGAGCCAAATGTAGCTAATTGGGAATTGAGACATGAGTATAAAATACAGGATAAACACTAGGGTTCCTCACGTGACCTCAACATTCACATTACATGGGTGCATTTGAACTTCAATCTTGTATGCATACTCACCGTTCTTGTTTGTTATTGTATGGTGGTAGTTGTTGATGCAGTAAATATAATTGACACATGAAGTATTTTTTTTGCATTACCTGAATGTATGTAAATGTAATTTCTACTAAATTTAATGCATGTAACAAAGTTAATGTCCTCACTTGCAACATCTGTAATTAACTGACATTTCTATTCAGAGACGAAGTGTTCTCCCTGTGATAATAACGGGATAATACAATATATGACAACCAATTCACACCTACCAAGGTCCTTAAAATAGCACTTTGATAATAGCCAGATCACCGGGTTTAGTCATGTTGATTGAGGAATAAGTATTAGCCCTAGACAGTACACTTTTTCAAAATAATAGAATGGGATCACTCTGACAGAGTGGAGGGGTCCTTGGTTGAATGACTCCTGTGAAAGGTAGTATCTCCATCTACACAATCAACCTTTTTGCATAAAACTTCTATCTGAGGCAAGAATGCTCCCAACGATTGATAGCCTACTGTAAAAAAAATTCTGTGACTCTGTCTGTCAAGTATACATCTGTCATATCGCCAAGTATTGTGGGTTTGTGAAAAGGACATTGTTTTTTCATGCTGGTCGCTCGAAAACGGAGCAGCAAAGACAGAATCAAAACCTAGTCTCCATACTTCCAGCAATAATTAATCTAATTGACTTCGGGATTTACAACAATGACTCTTATGGTGAACATGCCTTCCATTCAACATTGGTTGCAGGATCTAAATTACTGTGGGCATTGGATTTTTTTAACAAGCCTACCTGTAATCATACAACGTCAGAAGTCACACGACACCAGTTTATAGTCCAACAGGTTTACTTAGAATCGCAGAAGCTTTCATAGCACAGCCCCTTCATCAGGTGGGACTTGAACCCGAGTCTCTTGATTCAGGGGTAGGGACGCAACCACTGTACCATGACGGCCCCCAAATTAATCAACCTATCCGAATAGGTCCTGACACGCCTTTGGAGAAGCACTTGAACCGAGGCCTCCTGGCTGAAGAAGAGACACTACCATGAAACCACTGGAGGCCTGATGACCTGCTCAAAGAGATCCTTATTTATTTGTTTTAGCTGGAGGAAGCCTGACAACTGGAGGAAAGTGAGCAAATAACAAGCTACCCAAATGATGTCTCACATTTTTGAAAAAAAAAGTGACGATAATTCTATTACTTTTTAAATAATTATTGCAAAGGGTAGATTTGGTCTACAAGTCAAAATTCTAAATCAGGGAAAAGCCAATTTTGATGGTATAAGACAGGAACTTTTGAAAGTTTATTCTGGGAAGCTGTTTGCTCCTAAAGGGGCATCTGGCAAGTGGGAGGCTTTGATAATGAGTCAGGGACAGAATATTCCTCTTGGTGTTGTTATGGACCAGATCAACCTCCCCTCAAAATATTCATAAGATAGTCTAGATCCTAAAGTTTGTTTATTTTAGAGGTAAATATAAGGTGTGTGTTCCAGATGCAATTTGATTGATCAAACTACTGGATTTAAAGCAAAACATATTTCATTCATCCACTGTAGTTAAAATACAACAAAAGAAAGAAGGAATTGGAATAGCAAATCTGCTGGAAAATTTAGCAGAATAACAGATATAGTAACTATTACTAATTAACATCCCATAAACACATGCTGCGCAAAAGGCAAATTCAGAACACTGACCGTCTCATATGCAACTCCTGTAGCAGATAGAGAACCACCAGCTTTTGGTTGTAACCACGAGGCGGGGGGGGAAAAACAGCTTCCACTTCTTCAAGTCCCCAACAGCAACTGCTGAAACCTAAACTAAAGATCCTGGTTCTTGCGAGTTTGACCACATCCGTTCAAACTGCTTCTGTTTTTCCAACTTAAAAAAAAACCCAACGCCTCAAAAGCTGTTTACTCTATTGTTCTGGTAGACTGCTGGTCACCCCTGCCTTAAAATTTCTCTGCAAAATAGCCTCTTAAAAGTCACAGCATCATCACACCTCTCCCCCACAAAAAAGAACCATCAATACACAAAGGTTGGCTTCAATTATAAAAATCCTTAGGCTTCTGCTATTAGTACACAAAACATATACATTCATTGACTCTAAGCATGCAAACATTCACTCCTGCAGTGTATTTCAATCCGTTTTTTCCCGCCACTGAACGTTTTCATCTTCCTTCATCAAAGCACAAAAACACATTGGCAATTACGTTTTCTCATCCTGTCACATGTACAATTTTCAAAATGAATTGCTGCAATAATAAACTCCATCTAAACAGTCCGGAATTTTTGTCCTTAAATTTCTACAACAACTTTAAGGGGTTATCATCAATATATACAATTATTTCAGATACATTATTGGCAATATAAATGTTGAAATGTTGTAATGCGAACACGAAGCTCAAGGTTTCCTTCTCAACCATGGAATATTTCCAAAGATGATCATTCCATTTTCTAGAAAAATACCCAATAGGTCTTTCCATCTTCTCGTCAACTCCTTGTAAGAGTACAGCACTGATGTCCACATCATGCGCATCGACTGCCATCTTGAATGACCGTGTAACTAGGTGTGACTAATACTGGACCAATGGTTAACATAGCTTTCAGGCTCTCAAATGCCTTCTGACAGTCCTCTGTACACTGAAATTTTCTGCACTTCTTCAGTAAGTCAGTTAGTAGAGCGACTACACTGCTATAATTTGGCACCAAGTGCCGATAAATCCCACTCAATCTCAGGAATTGTAGAACTGCTCTCTTAGTATGAGGAACTCCACAATAACCTTTGTTTTCACATCCTGTGGGGCCATCTGTCCTTGTCCAATGACATGGCCCAGGAATGTGACTTGTGCTTTTGTGAATTCACTCTTAGCCAGGTTTATCACCAAGCCTGTCTCCCTAAGTGGTTCGAACAATTCTGATAGATGCTGCAAATATTCCTTCCATGTGTGACTTAAAAGTCACCAGCTCGTCGATGTACACCACACAACAGGGTAATCCAGCAATGACTTTACCGGTTGGCATTTGCAATGAGGCTGGCACATTTTTCATTCCAAATGACATGACTTTAAATTGGCACAGTCCTTGTGGCATGTTGGAAAGTCAAAACTGTCTTCGCTCTTTCGAATAAAGGCCAGTATCCTCTAAATCCAACTTCAAAATATAACTTTCTTGTGCCACATTCTCAACACTGTCTTCTGAACATGTAATCGAATGTGAATCAGACAGTGTAAGTGCATTGTCTTTGCGATAGTCTACACATAATCAATGGGTACCATCTGGTTTTGGCATCATTATTACAGGTAAGCTCTAGTCACTGCAACTCACTTCCATTATGTTGTCTTTTAGCACATGAACCAACATTAGGGGGTTAATGTTGAGAAGGATTTTGCTTCATCAGAACAGCATTTCCGACATCTACATCATGTGGAATTAGATTTGTATTTCCCAGCTTATTCACACATATCTTCCCGTGTGGTTATAATAACTCTTTCAGGTTATTTTGAATTTCCTCTGGAAGGTAATTCAGTAATTTATCCCAGTTTCTGAGAACTTCCTCATTGTGCAACCTACTTTGAGGAATGACCAATTCAGAATTATTCAAACTTCGTTCTTAACTTTGATTTCACATTGATACACAGAAAGGAAAATAGGTGCAAGGAGTAGGCCATTTGGCTCTACGAGCCTGCACCAACATTTAATATGATCATGGCTGATCATGTAATCTTAGTACACCATTCCTGGTTTCTGTCCATACCCCTTGATCCCTTTAGCCACAAGGGCCACATCCAGCTCCCTCTGGAATATATCTAATGAACTGGCCCGAACAGCTTCCTGCGGGAGAGCATTCCACAGCTTCACAAATCTCTGAGTGAAGAAATTCTTCCTCATCTCAGTCCTGAATGACTTACCCTTTATTCTTAGACTGTGACCTCTAATGATAGACTTCTCCAACATTGGAAATATTCTTCCTGCATTGAGCCTGTACAGTCCCACCAGGATTGTTTGTGTGACAACGCCCCCAGCTCCCCCCCCCCCAATTCTTCTAAACTCTAGTGAGTACAAGCTCAGTCTGTCCAGTCTTCCTCAGGTGTTGTGACAAGTAAAACATTCTCCTTTCGCTTTCCTTCCTTTCCAAAATAGCTTTTGAGTGCATTCACATGACACACACTGTGAGATTTCTTTCCATCTGGCATTCTTATCAAACAATTTATCTCACTTAATTTTGTTTCAATTATTAAGAGATTCTACAAGTATATTAAGGACAAAAGAGTAACTAGGGAGACAATTGGATCCCTTTAAGGATCGACAAGGCTATCTAAATGTAGAACCACAGATGGGTAAAATGCGAGATAAATATTTCTTGTCAATATTTGTAATGGAGAAAAACATGGAAACTAGGCAACTTAGGGAAATAAACAGTAATGTCTTAAAAAGAGTCCACATTACTGAAGAGGAGGTACTGGAGGTCTTAATATGCATAAATCCGTAGGACCTGATCAGGTGTATCCCAGGACATTTTAGGAAGCTAGGGAAGAAATTGCCAGGGCCCTAGCAGTGATATTTGTATCACTGAGGTGCAGGAAGACTGGAGATAGCTGATATTGTGCCATTATTTAAGAAATCGTGCAAGGAAAAACCAGGGAACTGCAGATGGATGACCCTAACATCAGTGAAGGGTATGTTGCTGGGTGGGGGGTTGCAGAATTCTGAGAGACAGGATCTGCATATATTTGGAAAGCTGTTGTGTGTGGGAAATCATGTTGCACAAACGAGTGAGTTTTTTGAAAAGGTGACGGAGGAGATAGATGAAGGCAGAGTGGTAGACATGGACTTTAGTAAGGCCTTTGACAAGTTTCCACATAGTAGACTGGTTCATAAGGTTAGATCACAAGGGATCCATAGAGATCTAGCCAAATGGATACAGAAGTGGCTGGACAGTAGGAGACAGAGGTTGGTGTAGAGGTTTGTTGTTCAGGCTCAAGGTCTGTGACCAGTGGGATGCAACAATGGTCAATGCTGGGTCCTCTGTTGTTCAACATTTATACAAACGATTTGGATGAGAATATAGGAGGCGCAGTTCATAAGTTTGCAGATGGCATTAAGATTGGTGGTATAGTGGATAGTGAAGAAGGTTATGTGAGACTACAATGGGATCTTGATTACCTGGGCCAGGGGGCTGAGGAATGGAAGATGGAGTTTAATGCAGACAAAAGTGAGGTGCTACATTTTGGTAAGACCAACCAGTGCAGGACTAACACAGTTAATGATAGGGTCCTGGGGAGTGTTCTTGAACAGAGATACCTAGGGGTGCAGGTACACAGTTCCTTGAAAGTGGCATCACAAACAGAAAGGGTAGTGAAGAAGGCACTTGGCACTTTGCCTTCTTTGGTCAAAGCAATGAGGACAAGAGTTGGGATGTCATGTTACAACTGTAGTGGACGTTTGTAAGGCTACATTTAGAGGACTGCATACAATGCTGGTTGCCTTGCTGTCGGAAGTGACTAATTGGAAAGGGTGCAGAAAATATTTACAAGGATGTTATGCAGACTGGAGGGTTCGAGTTATAAGAAGAGGTTGGGTAGGCTGGGACTTTTTCCCCGTAGGAGCGTAGGAGGCTGAGGCATGAACTTACTGAGGTTCAGAATATGATGAGGGACATCGATAAGGTGAATAGCCAAGATCTTTTCCCCAGGAAAACAAGGAAGGCATAGGTTTAAGTTGAGAGGAGAAAGACTTAAATCGAAGAGGCAAGTTTTTCATGCAGAAGGTTGTGCATATATGGAACAAGCTACCAGAGGAAGTGGTAGAGGCAGGTACAATTAGAACAGCTGAGAGATATTTGGACAGGTACATGAAGAAGAAAGATTTAGAGGAAAATGGGCCAAACCCAGGCAAATGAAACTAGTTCTGTTCAGGAAACCAGGTCAACATGGACGAGTTTGGCCAAATGGCCTGTTTCTATGAGGTATGACTCAAAGACTCTTGTTTTGTTCAGGATGAAACCTCTTATTCCTCTGAAAGACCGAGTGACAAACAGATCAAGATAGCATTTCCTGAGCAAGGTGTGTCTGCAAAACTTCAGAGTCAACCACCCATGATTGGTGCTTGATCACATATGCCAGAACATCAGATCAAGACACTTTGGATCATCCTACAATTTATTCTTTTGCCTTCAAGAATAACCCTTTGATCGAAGGGTTTCTTTTTGCTGTCAGAAAACCAGTCTATCAGAATGTTTTCCCCCAGGTTTCATGAAGAATGTGTGTGTGCACATGTTTACGGATGTGTTGTGGGCACATTTAAGGGCCTAATTATTTATTCTGCTATTTACTGACAACTTATGTTTGCCAATTATTGCAGTTAATTGAACAAGTTTTGTTTTGATTATGAAACAGTAGATACTGGATCGTGGCCAAAAGCTTGGTCAGAGTTACGATTTGAGTATTCTTAAAGGCGTGGTGAGTTGTTGAAAGACAGAGGGAGAGGTAGATGATATCCAACATGAAATGATGCTTTTTTTGGAATATTACAAACATGAATGATAGTTTTAGGATCATATGAGATTTCTCTGCTGATTCCCAGCTGTTCTGTTTGGGAAGTTGGCCAACAGAATTCACATGAGAGTACACACTGGTAGACGAGGTGAAGTTTGTTTACTGAAATCTTCCCATTAATCTATTAGTATTCTCCTTAACAAAAGGATATCTTCAGTTTATAGTCTGAGTTGATACAAACAAAATTTGGAAAAGTCAAGCCAAACTCTTTTGACATTGCTTACAGTTTCAAGTAATTAAAAAGGCGAGTGTGTTATGATCACTGCTGACACTAATACAGGACAAGTCAGATCCTAGTGTGAAACCTGGCTTGATAGAGCATAAGTTTAATTTTATTAGCAAAGCTATATTTAGGATGCTGTTTAGAGAGATATTAACATTATCAACAAAACAAATTTTCGACCTGCTTCCAAACAACCTAGAAAAATATCACCCCTAACTCAACTCTTTAATTTCTTACTTAAATTACACTTTCCAGATCTCCTTGTGGGACAGCTAAGACAGTTTTGTGACTTCTTTCCAACTCAACTGAACTGAACTTCCTTTCACTTCTGATAAACCTCTATTTAGTTCAAACTTGTAAACCAACTCTGATAGCTTGAAGACTTCACAAACTAAAACCCTCCTGCTATGGTGACAATTGTTATCCTGAACTGTACTCCTGATTCTTCTGAATTGAAGTCAAAACTAAACTCGCTGGAAAAGCTCAGCAGGTCTGGAAGCATCTGTGAAAGTAAAAACAGAGTTAACGTTTAGGGTCCGGTGACGGAAGGGTCACTGGACACGAAACGTTAACTTTGTTTTTCCCTTCACAGGTGCTGCCAGACCTGCTGAGCTTTTCCAGCAACTTTGTTTTTGTTACTGATTTACAGTATTCACAGTCCTTTTGGTTTTCAAAACTAAACTAGTGGCCCAAGTTTGTTTTCTGTCACAAACTCAACAATATAAGCATTCAGAGATAACAAGGTGTAGAGCTGGATGAACACAGCAGACCGAGCAGCATCAGAGGAGCAGGAAGGCTGATGTTTCGGGCCTAGACCCTTCCCGAAACGTCAGCCTTCCCGCTCCTGTGATGCTGCTTGGCCTGCAG
>JAHRHZ010000003.1:2079402-2090695 GCA_024137785.1 Ginglymostoma cirratum
CTGCAGGCCAAGCAGCATCACAGGAGCGGGAAGGCTGACGTTTCGGGAAGGGTCTAGGCCCGAAACATCAGCCTTCCTGCTCCTCTGATGCTGCTCGGTCTGCTGTGTTCATCCAGCTCTACACCTTGTTATCTCAGATTCTCCAGCATCTGCAGTTCCTACTATCTCTGAAACAAATATAAGTATTCAAAAGTTAACATCACAGTGATCCTGAAAAGGATTTAACTTAATCAATGCTTTCTTGGAAATGATGTTTTTCTGTCACTATTCCAAATGACTTCCAGTCTCTTAAAAAAGTTACCTTGACAGAACTGAGACCAGAATCCATCCATTTTAAACGTCCAAAAATGGTGATAATGCCTTTATCACAATGGCCTTGAAAGATTCACTGCTTGAATTGCTCACATATTAGATTCACAAAAAGCAGGGCAAACGTTCAAAGGAAACAAGTTCAAACAACAGTAAATTTGAATTATAAAAGCATCTGAAGCCAGCCACTGGTAGATACCAATTGAAAGAAATGGCTCAGATATCCAACCCCAGAGTATTGAATATCTTGTAGAACTTAAGTGTTTGTTAACTGCCAAAAATGTATTTTTCTTTTAAAAAGCTGCAGGAAAAATATAATTAACCAGTTGGATAGCAGAGAGTTATTCCCTTGCTGAAATGATTGATAGGCTTCAGATAGTCAACAAATGAGTAATTTAACCCTGTTCAGACAGTGTCTTGTTTAGATTAATTTTTCAATGAGTCAGAAATATGTAACAAAATCTTCAAAAGTTAAAATGTCAAAGGTGACAGGGATTAAGTTGGTTAGATCTATTTAAAGAGCGATCAGCAGCAGGCATTCATGAGCTGAATGCCCTCTCTCTGTCTAGAAACATTTTTGATTCAAGAAAAACAAAAGATATGTGAAACTGAATAAGTGAGTCATGAAGAACAGTAATGACACAAGATTAGTTGGTATCTTCCACTTGCTGAAACATTTGTTTAATCACTGAACAACCATCAATGGGAACGCAAAGTGAGAGAGCACTGGCTTGCTGAAATGTTGCCTTGGATTGCTAAAAAAGAGAACTAGCTTTAATTAATATCATTTATCAAGTGAGAGATCTGTTGTGCAAAATGTGAAATGAATCCTTCCAGTACAAATGGATGGGGATTAAATTTATTTTGCTTCATTTAAAATGTCTCATTGCTCAGGTCAGGCAAAAAACAGCACAAAAGCTATACTTTCCTGACAAGCAGCACAGCACAATCAGTAAAGAATCACTCAGAACAAGCTTTTTGGAAAGAGAGCCAGCCGAAAACTGTCCAAAAGGGGCAACGACACCCTTTCTAAGCCATCTGAAGGGACATACTCCCCCAATCTTTGAAAAAAATTGTTTCACTTGCCTCAGAAGGATGGTGGTGAAGTGACTCAGCAGCTGACAGCTATGTGCTCTGAGATCAAGACTGTTAAGCTGTCTCTTCTCAGCACCTGCAGCTGGACCATGAATTAGACAACATAGTATTCAACACAAATCCTCCTAGTCAACTGAATAATTGAGACTTTCTACTCAGAGATTTTACAGCCTTCAATGAACATCAACTTGCATTTCTATGGCATCTTTAATATCGTAAAACATCCCGTGATGCTTCACAGGAGTGATTATCACATTGAGTCATTAAGGGAGATAATGGAACATGGGGCTAAAAGCAGATCAAGAGGGAGACTTTTAGGATGGTTTTCTGGGAAGATGAAAAAGGTTTTTGGAAGGAATTCTTGAGGTTAGGCCCCAGACAAGTGAAGACATAGCTGCCGATACTGCAGAAATTAAAATTTAGGGTACATAAGATTTGAAGGACACTGGAAAATGTGGGACCACAGGAGATCACAGAGATCAGGAGGGGTGAGACCATGGAGGGACATGAAAGAAAGGATCAGAAAGTGAAGTCAGGTGTTGCCATATCGGCGCCAATGCAGGTAATTATATATGGGATTCTTGAAAGAGTGGGCCTTAGTGTGACGAGGAGGTTTTCTAACACAGCCTGTTGAATGCAGATGACAGTGCACTACACCAATGTGGATGTCAAAGGCACCTGAATTAGATTTGTGGCAGATCATCACAGAAGTTTCCCTTTTAAAATACTAAAGGTAAGAAATTTGGTGTAACACTGTGGCCACATGAACCTGCTTTAGGAAAAGTGCAAAATGAACTACATACTCCCTGTCACTCATTGAGGATGTCAGTGAAGGTCAGTCAGTTGTGAAAACATTGAAACAAGGACCAGCTATAGGCCATTCAATCTCTGGCTGTCTACTCTAACTATATCTCTGATCATTTTGTACACCTCTATCAAGTCATCTCTCATCCTTCATCGTTCTAAAGAGAAAAGCCCTAGCTCTCTCAACCTTTCCTCGTAAGGCCTTCCCTCCATTCCAGGCAACATCCTGGTAAATCTCCTCTGCATCTTTTCTAACACTTCCACATCTTTCCTGTCATGAGGTGACCAGAACTGGACACAATACTCCAGATGTGGCCGAACCAGGCTTTTGTATAGCTGGAGCATAACTTCACGGCTCTTGAATTCAATCCTTCTATTAATGAAAGCTAACACACTATACGCCTTCTTAACAACTCTATCAACCTGGGTGGCAGCTCCCAAGGAACTGTGAACATGAACCCCAACATCCCTCTGCTCCTCCACACTGCCAAGAATCTTTCTGCTAACCCCGTATTCTGCTTTCAAGTTTGTCCTTCCAAAATGAATCACCTCACACTTTTCAGGGTTAAACTCCATTTGCCGCTTCTCAGCCCAACTCTGCATTTTATCAATGTCCCTTTGTAACCTAGAACAGCCCTCTGCACTGTCCACAATGTGACCCACCTTTGTATCATCCGCGAACATGCTAATCCACCTTTCCACTCCTTCATGCAAATCATTTACAAAAATCACAAATAGAAGAGGACCCAGAACAGATCCTTGTGGTACACCACTCATAACTGAGCACCATGTTGAATATTTTCCGTCCACTACCACCCTTTGTCTTCTAAGGGTCAGCCAATTCTGAATCCAATCTGCCACACTTCCCCCATCCCATGCCTCCTTACCTTCTGCATGAGCCTACCATGGGGAACCTCATCAAACGCCCTACTTAAATCCATGTATACCACATCCACTGCTCCACCTTCATCCACGTGTTTGCTCACCTCTTCAAAGAATTCAATAAGGTTTGTGAGGCATGATCTACCCCTCACAAATCCATGCTGACTATCAGGAATCAAACTGTGCCTTTCCAAGTGATCATAAATCCTGTCTCTCAGAGCCCTTTCCATTAATTTGCCCACCACTGACGTAAGACTAACTGGCCTTTAATTTCCAGGGTTATCCCTGTTCCCTTTTTTGAACAAGGGAATGACGTTTGCCTCTTTCCAATTTTCCGGCACGATGCCCATGGACAATGAGGACAAAAAGATCATCGTCAAAGACCTTGCGATCTCATCCCTCGCTTCCCATAGAATCCTTGTATAAATCCCATCAGGCCCAGGGGACTTATCTATCTTCAACTTCCTCAGAATTCCTAGCACATCTTCTTTACTAACATCAACCCCCTCTAGCCTACCTGCTTGTTTAACAACGTCCTCCTCTACAACTAAGTCCCTCTCAGTTGTGAATACTGAAGAAAAGTATTCGTTAAGGACCTCTCCTATCTCCTTAGGCTCTGTGCACAAATTCCCTTTACAATCCTTGATAATGATCTTCCATGGATCTTTAGATTGTAGAAAAGTCCCAAATGATTGGAAATCTGATAATGGAACACCTTTATTTCAAAAGGGATGGAGAGAAAGTACAGGTAACTACAGGTCAGTTAGCTCTGCCTACAATTGTTATGACTGTCATTGGAAAAATGTAGCTTCTATTATAAAGGATGCAACAGCAGAGCATCTCGAAATGCATACAATCGAGGAGAATCAGCAGGAAGTGAAATCATGCCTGACAAATTTACAAGAATTCTTTGAGGACGTTACAAGCAAGATAAATAAAAAGAAAGCAGTGGATGTCATATATATGGAATTTTAGAAGACTCTTGATAAAGGACCACGTGCTGGGTTGCTCAATAAGAGACAGCCCATGGCATTAGAGGTGGTATATTAGCATGGAGGATTAGCTAACTAATTGAAGACAGAAAGTTCAGATAATAGATGCATTTTCAGGTTGGGAACCGTAAATTGTGGTATACCATTGGGATCAGTGCAATTATTTACAGCGTATAATCAGGAAAGCGAATGCACTATAACCAAGTTTGCAGAAATCACAAAAATACATGAGAAGGCAAGCGATGCAATGAGTATACAGAGGGATATAGGCAAGCTAAGTGAGTGGGCAAAAACTTGATGGATAGAATGTAATGTGGGGAAATGTGAGGTTACAAATTTTGGCAGAAAGAATAGCTGAATATTATTTAAATCAAAAAAGTCTGGTGAAAGTTATAGAACAGAGGGATTCAGGAGACCTCATCCATGAATCATAAAATGCTAGCATCCAAGTTCAGCAGATAACAAGGAAGGCAAATGGAATGTTTGTTTTTATTTCAAAAGAAATGAAATATAAAAGTAGGGAGGTTTTGCAAAAACTGTAAAACACGAGTCAGACCAAAGCTGGAACACTGTGAACAGCTTTGGGCACCTTATCTATCGAAAGATATACTGGTATTGAAGGCAGACCAAAGAAGGTTCACGAGGCTGATAGTAGATATGGAAATACTGCCTTATGAGCGGAAATTGAGTAGGTTGGGCCTGTAGTCATTGGACTATATAAGAATGAGAGGCATCGTAACTGAAACTTACAAGATTCTTAGAAGCCTTTTCAGGGTAGGTATGGAAAGGTTGTTTTTCTTTGAGAGAATTGAGGACCAGAGGGCATAATCTCAGGAGAAAGGGTCGCACATGTAAAACAGATGAGGAGGTATTTCTTGTCTCAGGAAGTTGCAAATCTGTAGAAATCTTCACTGCACAAGGGCTTTTGATGCTGGCTCATTAAATGTATTCAAGGCTGTAACAGACAGATTTTTAATCAGTAATAGAATCAGGAGTTATGGGGAAAAGACAGGAAAGTGGAATTGAGGATTATCAGATCAGCCATGATCTTAGTGAAATGCGGAGCTGAGTCCATGTGCTGAACGGCCATTTTTCTGCTCCCTGTGTCTTATGGTCTGATGGTCTTAGAGGTGCTTTCTATAAAAAATGGTCAGTTTTCTTGTGTTAGCGTGATGACTTAAAAATTATTCTGGTATCTTCTTCCCTTCTCCTATTTGAATTACTTCTATTAACCCGCATGCCTCAAAAAACACAAATGGGATTTGAATTAACTGAAACAAATAATGAATGAATCATTCAGTTACATACAGCATGATGTACAAATACCGCTGAATAAGTTCTAATTTGAATGCATTCAGTGAGTTACACCTCATCAGTCAGAAACCTGAAGTGGCTACCTCACATCCTTCCTGCTTGACCTGCTGTGTTCATCCAGCCCCATGCTTGTTATCTCGGATTCTCCAGCATCTGCAGTACCTTTTACCTCACATCCTTTGTTCATTTTACACCCTCAATTCTACCACTCTAACAGTCCACCTGCCTTCCCAACTCCCCTTCTGTGGTAGACTGTGGGTGATGAGTGCCACTACCTCTTTGTCAAGGTTAAAGGAGTAGGTGCAAAGACAAAGTAAATCATCAAGCAGCTACAAAACTAAGCCTGGGTTTTAAAATTGAAATGTTTTGAAAACACCATTACATGCAGGTCAGTAATCTACTCTCATTTACACAATTTTATCTTTGTGAAATGATCTTCCGATGAAAGAGCACTTCAAGAAAATGATGATAAATCCTATGAAATCCTGCTGTTCTCTTTCACTGTGAGCTGATTTTCTTGTGTAAAACCAATTTGGATACAAAGATGAAAGTGCTGGCATCAAAGAATTTTCGATTTCTGTTCCATACCGTTCTCTCAGCTTCAATTGATATTCTTCAAATTGTAATAACTCAGAGACTAATGCAATACCAGAATATAATTGAGAAAATTACTTTCAATGGCCATAAAATGAAAAGTCATTAAAGGAAGCATGTGATTGTCTCCTCTCCGCACATTCATATTCAATTTGTACACATATTTGTCTCTCTACTGATGTCTCATTTTTGCTGATTTGTGATAAATAACAACTGGTACAGTCGAGTACCAGTGTAAATAATAATATACATTATTATTTACACAAGCTCATCTATAGGTTATTTGCTTCTCAAATTCATATATTCAGTCATGTCTGCTTAGTCTTTATTACAGCAGAGATGAAGATGCCCTGTTGCCAAAGTACGGGGTATTGAGAATGAATCCCCAAGATTTGTCACCTTACTTAAGTTGAGGGAGATAATAAAAGCAGAGAAGATTCACCCAGCTAATTCCTGGAATGAAGGGGTTGTATTACAAGGAAGGATTGAGCAGTTTGGAGTTTATACTCATTGGAGTTTGTAGAATAAGAGGTGATCTTACTGAAACATGTAAGATTCTGAAGGGTAATAAAAGCAAAATACTGCAGATGCTGGAGATCTGAAACAAAAACATAAAGTGCTGTTAAAACTGAATAGATCTAGCATCAACTGTGGAGAGAGAAACCAGTTCCAAAGAAATATCAACTTGTTGTTCTCTCCACAGATGCTTAGTTTGTCCAGCAAGATTCTGAGTGGTTACATTGACTATAGAGTAAGTCCTCTGTATCAGCGAAATCATGAATCTTGAATTTGCCTATCCATCCAAAAAATAAGAAACAACAAAAACCAACATCCACTGGCAAAAAAAATCACATATCTGAAATATTTTAACCATTTTAACCTATTTTTAATGAGCTCTGCACTCATAAATTTCATCATTGGTGGTGTTCCCCGCAACGGAAGCCTCATGGATGTGGAAGAATGACTGTACATCATCAAACCCTGCTTCCTGTAAAGTCTCCATTCCATTTTCCCAATCTGTCTGCCTTTGTCATATCTGTTCCGATGATGCCACCTTCCACAGGCGGGACTCAGCCATGTCAACTGTTTTCCTCAACCGTGGTTCACAGGATCCATGATGATGTCTGACCCATTTTGCACACTTCTCTTCTCTCCCACAACAAAAGTGGAGTCCCTCGATCCTCACTTTTCACCCTACCAGCCACTACATGCAAAGAATTATGACACTCAATCTCCAACACCTCCAATAGGAAGCCACCATCATATACACATGACCGTCACCTCCCCTACACTGTTAACATTCTGTTCCCTCCAAAATACCCTGGTTCACTCCTCCTTCAATCCCAACAGCTCCCCACACCCACACAGCACCTTCCCATGTAATGGCAGAAGGTGCAACACTTGCTTATCTCCTCCCTCCTCACTATCCAAGGCCCCAGATACACCTCACCATCAATTCACTCAATCTGGACTACTGTATTTGCTGGTCACAATGTGGTCTCCTCTGCACTGGGGAGATGAAAAACTCACTGAGTGACTGCTTTGCAGAACACCTACATTCTGTCTGTAAGATGATCCTGAGCTTCCTGTGGCCTGCAATTTCAACAAAGCATTGTGTTCCCATGCCAACATTTCTGTCTCAGGCCTGCTACAGTGCTCTAGCAAAGCTCACTATAAGCTGGAAAGACATCTCATCTTCCGTTTCGGCCCTTACAGCCTTCAGGACTTAATATCAAGTTCAGGAATTCTAGTGCAAGACCACATCCTTCCAGGTCCATTACACATCCCCACACCCCACAGCCAACCCATTTTCTCTGCCTGAAAATGCCTCCCTATTATCACCTATCTAGCTTTTCTTCTACCCTGGTTTAGTGTTAACACTACCTTTGCCCATCTTTTCTCTCGTTGTTCCCCATCCCCTGCCCCGTCTTGCTCTTTACCTATCCGCATACTTTTTCAACCCCCATCATCAGCTGAAATACCAACTTTTCCTAGCTGCTGTTAAAAACAAAAGTAGCATTGGGTAATATAAACAACTGCAGATGCTAGAGATCTGAAACAAAACCAGAAATTACTGGAGAAACTCAGCGGGTCTAACAGTATCTATGGGAAGAAAGTAAAGGTAATATTTTGAGTCTGATGACTCTTCATTAGAACTGTGCTGATGCTGCCAGTCCTGCTGAATCTCACCATCAATTTCTATTATTGTTTCAGTGGCATTTGGGTTTCAGTTACTTTTGTGAACAAGTTCATAAAAAACAGGTCAGACAGCAAGTTCCCTGGAATGATCTTGGAATCCTGTTGATTCTGTGGGGTTTTCAAACGTGAGGAGTAAACGTTGAAGGCATTAGCTTGTTTTAGTTTAGAATAAAAAAGGATTGATTTTAACTTAGAAACTCTGGAGATTCAAAACTGTTATGCCAACACTGGAATTGACATGACTGGGATCAGAAACAAATATAGCTTCTCTCCTAGAATGGAGTATAGGACCATTCAAAAAAAGCACAGTTTTATCTTGAGGTACAAGATAATCTTGTGAAACTTCCAGACCGGAGCTGTTTGGTTAGAAATCTGCAGATTCTTAAAAGAGTGAAAAAGCTTTCAGTTTTATGAATATTCACGTAAGAAGACTTCATAGTTCACAGGACAGAACTGGGGAGAAGCAGTTAAGTGAAACCAAAAGATTTGATCTGGATGGGTAATTTCTCCACAATTGGATCACTATAAAGTGATGGTGTTGGAGAACAGATGAAACTACTTAACTGTATGTCTTAAGATCTTTCAAAATGTATTCAAAATCTTTTGCTGTCTTGCCTTGTTTTATTTTACTCATTTTTGTGTAATACACTAGTGATTTTTTATTGAAGAGCATCTGAGGTGTTGTGTGCCTTTGTTTTGTGACCGATCATGTTAAATTACTAAAAAACACAGACCAGATTTCATTATGGAATCTGTCTTGCCCAGTTGTAACAGCAGCTCAAATCATAACAAATTCTCGAACTAGGAAGTACAATTTCAAAATAAGGGGTCTCCTGACAGGAAGTTCTTCTCTCAGAAGATCATTAATCTTTGGAATTCTTTTCCTCAGAGAGACAGATTGATTTTTGATCAGTAAAGGAGTTTAGGGTTACAGGGTCAGCCAATAAAGTGAAAGAAGGGATTTTCTTTTATTTGCAAATGTGAAAAACTACGAATACTGCCATCATCAATAAGAGATTTTGGTTGTGTGAATTTGCGGATTTTTACCTGATCTTCAGAAATGCTGAAAGCAGTTTAGACTGGCATTTGGAACGAAACAAGGGCATAGATTGCAGGAAGCTACTTGACGGTCCCAAAGAGAAATGAAAGGAGAGGTGGCAGTTGATGGCTTCCTGTTGAATGTATTTCAGCATCCAGCTATTTGACAGATTAAGATTGTTTTGTTTATAATCAAGCTCTGTACTTAGATACCCAAATGGTAAATGAGTTTTGAATGCTCAGTGTTACATATTTAACAAACAAATCTACAGCAGAGGGAAACTACAGAGCAAGATCGAAGGCAAAGTTTATTTTTGACATGCTGTGCAACATTTTCTTCAGTTCCCTCAAAGTAAATTTCAGTGTTTTTCCTACAGTGTAAGCATCTGCAGATTGCTCTTCCAGATAACTCATTTATCTTAGCCAGAGATGCTTTTCCAGTATTGTTTATGTTCACTTTTTGCTGTTCTAAAAATAACCTCTCTTTTGAACTCCAATGTTTATGCTGCAAACATTTTTGCTAACATGGAGAAAATTCACAGTGGGATAACATAACCAGTTTGTTGAAGTGAAGTCTGAGTGAAGAGCCGATTTACCATTAGCTGTTTCAGGGAAATCCACTGTTAATATTAAAACTGTTCTAAAAGCCTTTCAGTATGGGATTTTAACAAATAATAATTTGTCTTTGACTGTGAGGAACAATAACTGGCTTGCATTTTTGCCATGACACCCCCATCTTCAATGACTGAGTCTGACAGAACATCAAAAATAAACTGCAGTTTCTTAAAAATATTTCATGGGTGTGTGTCACTCACAAGGCCAGCATTAGTAGGCCATTCCTTGAGAACATGAGCATTGGAGTCACTGACTGGTTAGTTGGGAGGAGTGGCAGGTTACTCTTTTCGGAACATCTGTGAGCCAAATGGGCTTTTTCGGTGTACTTGCAGCTTTCAGAATGATTAGTTTAAATGAATCCAATTTCATTTCTTGAGAACACAAACTCACTGACCTGAGTTGATAAGAACATACCAATCTAATGTTCAAATTGGCTGAAACAGATCCCTCAAAGACATCAATGCAAAAAAAAAATGTGCCAGTCCTGACCCAGAAATAAAGATAGGCTTGCATTTCTGCAGAAACTTTCATGATCTCAGGACACCCAAAGTCGATGAAGTACCTTTGAAGTGTACTCACCACAGTGATATCAGAAATGCAGTAATAAAATCTGTGCACAACAGGATCCCACAAACAGCAGTGAGATAACAATCAGATAACAAGCATGGGGCTGGATGAACACAGCAGGTCAAGCAGCATCATAGGAGCAGGAAAACTTGACGTTTCGGGCCTAGGCCCTTCTTCAGAAATGGGGGAGGGGAAGAGGGTTCTGAAATTAATAGGGAGAGAGGGGGAGGCGGATAGAAGATGGATAGAGGAGAGGATAGGTGGAGAGGAGGCAGACAAGTCGAAGAGGCGGGGATGGAGCCAGTAAAGGTGAGTGTAGGTAGGGGGGTAGGGAGGAGATAGGTCAGTCCAGGGAGGACGGACAGGTCAAGGGGGCGGGATGATGTTAGTAGATAGGAGATGGGGGTGTGGCTTGGGGTGAGAGGAAAAACCGGTTAGGGAGGTGGAGATGAGCTGGGCTGGTTTTGGGATGCGGTTGGGGGAGGGGAGATTTTGAAGCTTGTGAAATCCACATTGATGCCATTGGGCTGCAGGGTTCCCAGGCTGAATATGATTTGCTGTTCCTGCAGCCTTCGGGTGGCATCACTGTGGCATTGTAGGAGGCCAAGGATGGACATGTCATCTGAGGAATGGGAGGGGGAGTTGAAATGGGTCGCGACTGGGAGGTGCAGTTGTTTGTTGCGAACTGAGCGCAGGTGTTCTGCAAAGCGGTCCCCAAGCCTCCGCTTGGTTTCCCCGATGTAGAGGAAGCCACAACGGGTACAGCGGATGCAGTATACCACGTTGGCAGATGTGCAGGTGAACCTCTGCCTGATGTGGAAAGTCTTCTTGGGGCCAGGGATTGGGGTGAGGGAGGAGGTGTGGGGGCAGGTGTAGCACTTCCT
>JAHRHZ010000003.1:2096153-2245023 GCA_024137785.1 Ginglymostoma cirratum
CCACAGATGCTGCCAGACCTGCTGAGCTTTTCCAGCAACTTTGTTTTTGTTCCTGATTTACAGCATCCGCAGTTCTTTTGGTTTTTATTTAAGCAGAATTAATGCTTTGGATCCGGTGACTCTTCATCGTGAGTTCCAGTGCTTTCAGACCTGCTGAGTTTTTCCAGGGATTGTATTTTTGTTTCAGATCTCCAGAATCCACAATTTTTGGCTTTATATTAAAACATCTTCTCTCTGGTTAAGCAAAGAAGGTCTTACAATCACACAGCGTCTCTCACAATCTCAAGGTGTTCCGAGAATATAACTTCTTTTGTCCTTATGTTAATGGAAGAATTAAGTTGCAACTTTTGGTGAGAGCTTTGTTGCTTCAGGAAGGATTGTGAAGCTCAGAATATCAGTGCACTCCTACAGATGCCAAAGTACTGTTTTCTGTGACATAAAAGTGGCATCATCACAGACTGTCAAATATAAGTAAACCTACCTACACTGCAGGGCTTTGACGTAGGGCCTCAGATTCTAACAATTTGGATCACTGACTTAGTTGAGGGGAGCAAAAGGCACAGTTACTAAATTTGCAGAAGATGCAAAGAGTAGATTGTACTTTGATGAGGACACAAGGACCATGAAACAATTTACAAGGGTTAAGTGAATGGGCAAGAATCTGGCAGTTGGAGTATAACGTGGGAAATCGCAAAATTGTTCACGTTGGGAGGAAGAATAAAAAAGCAGAATTTTACTTGAAGGATAATGACTGAGGAGTACAACGATCTGGGCATTCTTGTGAATGACCCCAGAAGGTTAGTATGCTGGTTCCAGATGCATTAGCCTCTGTAATTACAAAGCATAAAAGAATGCTGTCCTTTATCACAAGAGGAAGTGAAAATAAAAGTAAGAGACTGTTGTATGCTCTGTGTCATGTAGACTTGGCTCACTCCTGCCATACCTGACTGTGCCTTAGAAGTTGAGGAGTTCTCTACACATCACATGGACCACACAGCGTCCTTGGGTAAGGCAAACGGCAGTGGAGTATGCATCCTAACAAATGCCTCCTGGTGCTCAGAAGTGGCGACCGTAGCAAGCCATTGCTCCTTGGACCTAAAGCTCCTTGGACATTTTACAGTAAAATGCCATCCCTACGAGCTGCCATGTGAGTTCACCTCCATCATCCTGACAGCAGTCGACATACTGTCCAATGTGGATACGAAGAATACCCTGGATGAAATTTACACGAACACTCTGGACATGAAATTCCCCCACACCTTATTCATCATGGCCAGCAACTTCAACCAAGCCAACCTCAAGGGAGTGTTGCCAAAGTACCACCAACACATCTCCTGCCCCACTGGAGTACTGAGCAACCTTGAACACTGCTACACAGTCATCAAAGACACCTACTGCTCCATTCCCCATTCACACTTCAGAAAAACAGATCACAATGCTGTGTTCCTCCTCCCAGCTTACAAGGAGAGGGTGAAACAGGAAGATCCTTCACAGAAAGAAATACAATGCTGGTCCAAAGCAGTGGAAAAGCATTTCCAGGACTGCTTGGAATCTGTGGACTGGACCGTATACAAGTACTTAGCAAAAAAGCCTGGATGGGTATGCCGCCACCGTCACGGGCTTTGTTAGCAAATGCGTGGAGGACTGCGTGCCAAAGAAGTTTCCAACCGGAAACCACGGCTGAACCGGGAAATCCATTCCCTGCTGAAAGCCAGGCAGACAGCATTTATGTCAAATGACCCAGATCTCTACAGGAAATCTAGATATGACCTTTGCAAAGCCATCAGAGATGCCAAGAGGCAGTAACAGACCAACATTACAGACTCCTGCCTCCTGTGCAAGGCCTGAACAACATAACAGAATACAAAATGAAGCAGAGCAAGGTAGCAGACAAAGACACATCCCTCCCTGATGCGCTCAATGCTTTCTATGTTCGATTCAAGCAGAATGCCAGTGGCATGGTGCCACCTGCCCCGACAGCCCTGGACGCACCTGTGCCCGCTTCCACCACTGCAGACGTCAGATCGGTCTCCCCAGGAGTCAACCCAAGGAAAGCAACAGGCCTGGGCAGACTCCCCGGCTATGCACCTAGATCCTGTGCAGACCAGCTGGCAGAGGTATTGACTGATATCTTCAACCTCTCCCTTCTACAACCCAAAGTCGCACGTGCTTCAAGAAACCACCATCATTCCTGCACCTAGGAAAACATATGCAATGTGCCTTCATGACTATTGCCCAGTAGCTGACCTCCATAAGCATGAAGTACTTCAAGGGGCTGATCATGACCCATATCAACTCGAGTCTCCCAGCCTGCCTAGATCCCCTGCAATTTGTCTAACAACGTGACAGGTCCACAGCAGATGCCATTTCCCTAGTCATGCACTCATCCCTGGAACATATGGACAAGGACACCTACGTCAGACTCCTGCTCATCGACTTCAGCTCCGCCTTCATCGCCATTATCTCTTCCAGACTGATTTCAAAACTCCAAGACCTAGGTCTCGGCTCCACCTTCTTCAACTCGATCCTCAGCTTTCTGACCCATAGACCTCAATAAATAAAGACAGACAACTGCACCTCCTCCACGATAACACTCAACACTGGTGCCCCCACTGGGATGCGTTCTCAGTCCCTGTATGCCCACGACTGTGTTGCCAAATTCCGAATGAAAGCCATCTACAAGTTTGCTGTCAAAACCACTGTGGTGAGACAGATATCAAACAACGATGAGTCAGAATACAGAAAGGAAATACAGGGCTTGGTGACATGGTGCAATGATAACAACCTCTCTCACAATGTCGGCAAATCTAAGGAACTATTCACTGACTTCAGAAAGGAAGGAGAAGAACACATCCTCATCCACATCAATGGAGCAGAGGTTGAGAAGGTTGGGAGGGTCAAGTTCTGATGAAACGATAACTGACAATCTGTCCTGGACTTCCCATGTAGATGCGATGGTCAAGAAGGCACAACAATGCCTCTTCTTTGTTAGGCGGCTCAGGAATTTTGACATGTGCATAAAGACCGTCAACAACTTTTACAGTTACAGACCGAGTGCATAATGGCAACTGCTCTTCCCAGGACTGTAAGAAACTGCAGAAGGCTGTGTGCACAGCCCAGACCATCACAGAAGCCAAACTCCCATCCATGGAGTCCATTTACATGTCTCGTTGCTGCAGATAGGCTGCCAACACCATCAAAGACCCCTCCTACCCTGGTAATGCCCTCCTACAACATCTTCCATCCCACAGAAGATACAGAAGCTTGAACATACACACCAGCAGGTCCAAGAACAGCTTCTTCCCTGCTGTTATTAAACTGATGAATGGACCCTCTAACTTCAAATAATGCTAACCTTGTGAATGTTGATATTGCATCAAACATGTCCTGTGCAGTGTAATCTGTATGCCTTACTCGATACAAGTTTTTTTCACCATATGATCTGTACGTCTTTGCTCACTATGATCTGCCTGTACTGCTCACAAACAAAGCTTGTCATTGCACTTTTGTACATGTGACAATAAATCAAATCAAATCAAATCAGGGTGTCGTGCTTCCGTTATAGACTCGTACTGAGACCACATCTTGAAAACAGTGTGCAGTTTTGGTCTCTTTATTTAAAAGAGGATAGAAATGTATTTGACATAGTCAGGGAAGGTTTACTACAATGGTACCTAGAATAAGTGGGTTGTTTAATGAGGTAAGTTTGGACAGGCTGGAATTACTTTCACTGGAAGTTAGAAAATGAAGAGTGACCTGATTGAAGATTATAGAATCTGAATAGTTGGGGCAAAATGAGTAAGTCAAGAGCAATGGGCCACTGTTTAAAAATTAAGCATTGCTCTTTAGTACTGTGATAAGGAGAATTTCTTTTTCTCTCAGAGAGTTGTGCGGCTTTGGAATTCTTGCCCGAGAAGGCAGCAGAGGTGAGCTAATTGAATATTTTAAGGCATTGGTAGCTAGATCGTTGTTTGAAATGTGGAAATTGAAACACAAGTAGATCAACTAGAACCTAATCAAATGATGGAGCAGGCTTGAGGGGTCAGAGGGCCACTTCTACTCCTAATTCCTATGTTTTTGCTAGCCATGCGCTTCTTGATACCTTGCTCATTGCTCCCAGTGCCTGTTCAGTTTTCTCAACGATTAAAGTGGTGAGGTATGAATATCAACTCATGCCAACCTTTTGATTAACAGATTTACTAACTCTTCTTTGCTTTATCCTGCAGGTCTCGTCTAGCAGATTTCCTGACGAACTGTCAACCCTCTGCGCAATCACTGAGTGGTTGTTTCCGTGAGAACTACGCAGCTTGTTTACTCTCCTATTCAGGGCTCATTGGTGAGTTCGGACTCCCACTAATCTATTGGAGGTTAGGTTTTTTTCCCTGTGAGTTCCAGTTTTAAGTAAGATTTGCATTAATTCTCCTTGGGAATGTGTTCCTTTCTTCATCCTTGTGTGCATAGTATGACTTCAAAATACCATCACTACTGTCAGCAAATGATGTCAGCAAATATCTGGCCATTCTTCTCACTCTCCACTGATGCAAGTTTGTTTTAAACAAGATGACTGTCAGTTCTCGCTGTATGTAGAGTGCCGTCTGACAAAGCTACAAAGCACTTGTCGCTTCCTGAGGCCATGACACACATTGTGATAAAAAAATTAACCGGACTGACCTTACTAATACAATGGCTATACGGAGAGGCCAGAAGCTGGAAATTCTGTGGCAAGTAACTCACTGCCTGGATCCTCAAAGCATGTCCATCATCTGCAAGGCACACGTGTGATTGAACACTCTCCATTTGCCTGAATGCAGCTGTAACAACATTCAAGAAACTCCTCTTTATCCATGTCAAAGCGGTCCACTTGATCTGTATTCCATCCACCATCTTCAACAGTCAGTCTTTCCACCACAGACACAGTGACTGCAGTGTGTACCAACAAGCTGCAGTGCAGGAACTGAGCAGGATCTCTTCAGCAGTACCTTCCAAAGCCGTAACAGGATCATCCAGAAGGGCTTGGGCAGCAGATCAGTGGGAATACAACCATCCACAAGCTCCTTCTGAACCCAAGTACTGACATCAACTGGAACTATATCACAGTCTTAAACTGTTGCTGGGTCAAAATCTGGAGCACACTTCTCGCAACAGAGTGTATCTACACTCCAGGGAGTCAGTGGTTCAAGAAGGTGGCTCAACATCTCATGAAGACAATTAATGCTGGTATTGGCAGAGACAGAAATATTCTCTGAAAGAATACTTCAAAAGAACACAAATTTGTCTTTCAGTGTGATGAATTTATCATAACATGCCAGAGAGAAACAAATCCATTTCCTGTAATCTTTTCCAATTTTTAAAGTCAAGTTGTGTTTTGTTCTTTTGAACCTGCTATTTTAGTGTGGATAGGTTAAAGCGTTGAAATATATCCATGTTTTCTGAGCTGCTCCATGATACATCTGTGTATAACTTTGAGGCCGCTTCCCCTCACGCACAACAACTGCAGTGATAGAAACAAAGGAATGTAGAAAGTAGGAGCAGAAGGAAGCTTGTTTTACCATTCAATATTGTCACAGCTGATCATATAGGTACATGATTGCTCCTCCGTTACAACTGAACATTAACAGCGTGTGTATTCAGTACTGCACTGCAGGATACACTGCAGACAGACACGAACAAGAAACATTGAGTCCGTGGCATGAAACATATTGAGCAGCCTCTGAGGGAGGGCTCAATAGCTTCAAATTCTATTTCAGAGCCTGGTTCTCTGGCTGACAGTGCCAAAGCAGTCGTGAAGGCAATGCTGTGCTGTTGGAGATGCAGACTTTGCATGAGTTGCTTAAGTGATGTTGCTTCTGCCGTCTTGGGTGGATATGAAAGATTCTGGGAGAATAACAGGAGAGTTATCATTAGTAGCTTGACCAATATTTATCTGTCAGTCAATATTACAAAACAGAAAACTTAGTCATGATCTTGTTACTATTTGGGAGAGTTTTGTTGAGTGAAAACTGGCTGCCACATTTCCCAAGTTACTGAAGTGTCTATTCATGAATAAAGTAATTCATGGGTTGAATAATGCTCTCGGGCATCCAGAGGATGTAAAAGGTGATGAACAAATGCAAGTTCATTCTTCATACCTGTGTCAGCTGTACTTTTGAAAGCTTGGCTAGAGTTGATGATTAATGAAGAATATTCAGAGGCAGGAAGGAAAACAGATGAACAGGCAAGAATGTCACACAATGTAAAAGATGAGTAACTTGCACTTACGTAACAATTCACATGACCACTAACATTTCAGATTGATTTTCAGCCAATGTAGCACGAATGTAGTCACTGTTGTATGTAATAAAGAAAGCACAGCCATCAACTGTGTGTAGGTGACTCTCATACTCTATGTGAAAATCACCAATCAGTTCTGATGATGATTATGAAACAAATATTGCCCCTGATATCAGATATCATCTGACAGAGAGGGAGCACTCCAAAAGCTTTCAAATAAATCTGTTGGACGATAACCTGGTGTTGTGTGACTTATGACTTTTTGAAATGGTGCCATAGGATTTTTTTAACATCTAGTGGAGGAAGCTGATAGAGTTCTTTGTTCAACTTCTTGTTTGAAAGACAGCACCTCCAACACTACTATCTCAGCACTGCACCAGAGCGTCAGCCTGAATTTTTGTATGAAGTCTTGGAATGGAACTTAAACCTGGAACCTTGTGTTTCAGGGATGAATCTACAGCCAGCACTTCAAGATGGAGATTGTCATGTGAAAATTGAAACATTTAGGCAGCTTCATTTCTCTTTCAACTTGTCTCTGATGCCTAAAAAATGTGTATATCTCACCGGTGCTCCTCTGAGTCTTTGTGGCAGCTGTTAAACCATATGGGGCTGATAATGTGAAATATGCTCCTGCACTCCGTGTGAACATTCCAGCTGGGGCTGGAACTAGGAATGGAAAAAGATCAGGAAATGTATCTCTTCTTGCCCACCCTCCACTCCCCCTGAATCCATATCCCTTCACCCCACCCCACCCCACCCTACCCCTCCCTTCACCCCCAATCACCTCCCTTTCCCAGCTACAGGGATACTGAGGAAAATAAGGTTGAGACAGATTATGATCTCTGCCAAAGCCTGGTGTTTTCAGCACTTTTGCAATACAGGTTATTTCAGGCTTCTGAAAATAACTCACTTGTCAGATTGGTTCTAAAAAGTTAATAGGACTGAAAATTGTTGCAGGCAACTTTTAAAAATAAATATTCAAAACTAGCTTTGTGTGAGACTAGATTTTCCTTCTGTTTGGGTTATTTTGTCATTTGTCCTCTCATCAGCAATCAGTGAAGCTCAGCATCTCATGTGATGCTGCATAAAAAAAGTTCACGTGAAAAGCCCCATTCACCAAAAGGGGCTTTAAACAGAATTACTTTACAAATTCAGGCAATAATAGGCAGAGCAGAAAACTTCAAAATTGTTGCTAGGACTTTTACAGTAAATGTTTGGGCCCTGGACCACGTTGTTGAATAGAGAATTCAACCCTAAGTATGCCAATTGCAAAAATTAGTACAGGCAGTGTTCAGGAATCTGAAGCCTGAAAGTGAAGCAGGCGATGGGTCCCTGACTGGTGTTTATCAGGGTCTTAATGCCTATTTTGGAACCTTCTGAAAGGAACCATTTCAAAATAATGAAAACAAATTATTCTGAGACTAATGAGTCGAACCAGATGATGTCCAAATACTTGTTCCTGTCCGAAAGCCAATGGTGATCCATCAATCAATATATAAAAAGTAGATGATCAGAGCATCATCACATTGCTATTTGTGGGACTTTGCTGTTTGAAAATTGGCTTCTTTCTTTCCTACATGACAATTCAGTTTGAAAAAGATTTTTGACTGGTTGTGAAGTACCTCAAGACGTTCAGAGGCTTTATGAAAATGAGAAGTTTTTCTTTCAAAACTGTTACGTGACAGGTTACAATCAGCTGAGTTTAACCTACATCTTTTCCTCAACAGGAAGTGACATGACCCCAAATTACATAGACGCAACTGACATCGTGGTGGCCCCATGGTGCACATGCAGTGGCAGTGGAAACCAGAAAGAAGAATGCGACAAGTTTCTGAACTATTTCAAAGCAAACACCTGCCTCAGTAAGTATAGTAATGTACTGAGATGGAGTAACATGTTTCCTTTGTTATACTTCTGTCAAGATACATTTTCAGCTGGAAGATCCACATGCCCCGAAGGCCCAAGGAATATAAAAGAACTATTGACAGTGCCTTAGGCATTCATCTCTTAACTAATAAACAGCAAAGAGAAAATGTTGTAAGTATAACTGTAGCTCAATGGCAGTGTCACAGTAATGTTGGATCATCATTCAATGTCTTGTGGTTCGGACAAAGTAGAGCTGAATCTTTGATTATTTGCTATGACATGGCCAGTGTCACCGAATGGATCTCATGGCATAATCTTTGAAGAAGAGCAAATGAGTTCTCCACGGTGTCCTGACCAATGTCTATCTCTTAATTAACATCACATGAAATCAGATTCTCCTGTCATTTTCATACTGCTATTTACAGGAGCTTGTGTAACTTGACTGCCATGTTTCTTTACATGACAACAGTGAATACACTTCAAAAGTATTTCATGGGTGAAATTAAGATTAATTTGGATAAAAAGTGTCATATAAATGCAGGTTCTTCATTTTCTTGTATACAAGAGTAAACTGTTCAAGGTTTCAAACTAGAAGGGAAAAGAATGGCCAAGATTTTGCTGTCTGTTTCAGGACATTACTTGTGCTTGTGTGCTCTTTATTGGTGAGAGCAAAGGAGCAAATGGAGGTTGGCAGCAAAGCCCCACTGTTTCTCATTCTTTTCTTTCGTGAGAAGCAGATGTCAATAGCAAAGCCAGAATCCATTGCTGATATTGAAATACCAATGAAACGATGGCTTGCTAGGGCAGTTAAGATTCACCTAATAGCTGTGGGTCTGGAAACACATGGAGGCCAGACTGGACAAGGATAGCAAATTTCCTTGTCTAAAAAGCAGAAATGAACCAAATGGGTTTAACAGTCACTGATGATCGTTTCATGATTGTCATCACTGAGGTTAGATTTTACTTCCAGATTTTACACTAATTTAAAGATTTCAACAGCTGCGAGTGGGAATTGAATTCACGTCCCCATGGGTGTCTTCCTTGGGACATGAGCATTACACCACTGTCTCCCAAATGCTTCCCACAAACCTATGGTGACAGACACAGAAACAGGCCTTTTGGCCCATTTGGTCCATGCCAGTATTTTAGTTCCACATGAGCCTTCTCTTACCCTTCTTCTCCTAACCCTATCAGCACGTGGATTGTGGGTTGACCTTCAGTGTATGGACTAGAGTGGTTCAAAAGACAGCTCACCATCACCTTCTCAAGGGCAACTGGAGGCGAGCAGTAAACACTGGGCTAGCCAACAACATCCACATCCTGTGAGTGAATAAAAATAAAATAAAAGAAACACATCCTTCTCTTCTTTACCCTCTCATCTACTTTGGAGATTTCCTTGAAATGGATTGATAATATTTGCCTTAACCACAACTTGTGGTGAGCTCTACCTTCCAAACGCCAGGCAAAAATTCCCTCTGCACAGGGAAAATTATTCCCTCGCTCAGTAAATGCGTAAAGTTGTGTGATGTAAAACTATGCCCACTTTAGTAAATGCACAATAACTTGGGGTCAGGAAGAGTTCACATTTGCTGTGGAAGTTCACCCAGTTTACCCAACATAAATACTGGTACGCTGGTCCAGGAGAACATCTGAACAATGTTAAGCTCTACTGGAACCTTTAAAATTTAAACTAGTATATTTTTCCCAGTGTCTTTGTCAAAAAGCAAGTCTCCATGACCTTAATATTGCTTGTATAATTGGTTATCAAAACAAAGCTCCAACTGTGATTAAGCGACTGTTGGGTATTTATCATTGCTTTTTTGCTGTTGTATTCTATGCACTTTTAGTTGAAGCACAAAAGAGGAGACGACATAAACAAGTTTGAACAGAAGTCCAGAAACAATCAAAGTATTTTCATCTGCATTCCTTGGAGCTTTTGACTCATCAAAAACTTTGCTGGCTGAAATCCTAGCGAGCGTAATTCCTGTTCATCCATTACCCCCTGATTGCAGTGCACATTTGCTTCTCATCCAACAACATATGAATTTTAAAATCATCATTCTTGTTTTAAAATCTGTTCAGGGCCTTGCCCTGTGTAATATCCTCCAGCTCTACAATTGTCTGAAAACAGAGCCTCAATTTCCATCGTTCCATGATTGCTAGCTGTGCTTCAGCTGCCAGAACCCTGAGTTCTCGAATTTCCTCCATTATGACCCATTGCATAGTCTCTGTATGGCCCAGCATCACATTCTGACTAAAAAGGTGTGAGGCACCTTGCAACACTTTAGTATATTAAGAATGCCATATAAATAGATGATTTAGATTCATGGGGGAAAATCTTCCATCAGATAACAGGCAACAGTGCATTTTAGAGTAACTTGAGTAACATGATCAGATTCATGTTAATGAACTAAGGTGACAAAGCCTGTGAATGATTTATTTTCTTTAAAAAAAATGCCTTTTTTTCTGCAGGAAATGCAATGCAAGCCTTTGGCAACGGGACAGATGTTAATATGTGGAAATCCAGCTTGCCTACTCTGGCCACGTCGCTGCTGAGGACAGAAAAGACAATTGAGAGTGCTCAGCCTTCCGACCACATCAAGGAGATTACCACGGCCGATGATGCGAACATTCTCACCATGTGTTCTGACTTGCAGGTACAGCATCATCTGCCAAATGTGGAAAGAAGCACTGCGAGACACCCTGTAGTAGCACTGAGAGTAAAGGAAAGATCACTAAATGTGCCAAGGCAGCAAAGTCCATGCAGCTTTGAGACAGGAGACAGAAAAGGGGGTTCTGCTATTAACTCCAATGTATTCTAGCTTGCATCCAGGTTTCCTGCTCCTCAAGTATTTGGCTCTGCAAAGTCCAACTGACTGGACATAAAGAATGGTCTTATTCCTTCTTGCAAGGTGGCTATTGCTGACAAGGATATTTGATTTGATTTATTATTGTCACAGAAACCTAAGTGCAATGAAAAGCTTTGTTTTGCGTGCAGTACAGGCAGATCATAATATACAAAGACACAAAGGTTACAGGGTGAGTGAACAGAGCAAGGAATACAAAGTTACAGATGTAAAGAAGGTGTACAAAAAGCAAAATCAACATTAGATTTGAAATTTGAAAGGTTCACTTAGAAGCCTAATAACAGTGGGGCAGAAGCAGTTCTTGAACCTGTTAGTACATGTGTTTAAGTTTTTGTATCTTTTGCCCGACACAAGAGATTGGAAAGAGATTATAACGGGGGGGAGGGGTCTTCAATGATGTTGGCTGCTTTTCTGCGGCAACAAGAAGTATAGATGGAGTCAATGAATGGAGAGTTAGCTTGTGTGATAGTCTGGGCTGTATTCACAACTTTCTCGAGTTTCTTATGGTCCCGGGCACAGCAGTTGCCATACACGGCCATAATGCATCCAGACAGAATGCTTTCCATGGTGCATCTGTAAAGGTTGGTTAAGATCCTTATGGACATGTCAAATTTGCTTAGCCTCCTGAGGAAGAAGAGGTGTTGTTGTGCCTTCTTGACCATTGCATCAACGTGAGTTGTCCAGGACAGATTGTTGGTGATCATCACTCTTAGGAATTTGACACTGTCGACCATGTCCACCTTAGCCCCAGTGATGTAGAAAGCGGTGTGTCCTTCTCGCTTTCTGAAGTCAATGGTCAGCTCTTTAGTTTTATTGACACTGAGCGAGAGATTGTTATCTTTGCACCATGTCACCAAGCATTCTATCTCTTTGCACCACATCACCAAGCCTTCTATCACTTTGCACCACGTCACCAAGCATTCTTTCACTTTGTACCACATCACCAAGCATTCTATCACTTTGCTGTATTCCATCTCATCACTGTTTGATATGTGGCCTACAATGGTGGTATCAGCAGGAAATTTGTCGATGGAGTTCGGACAGAGTTTGGTCACACAGCCATGAGTGTACAGGAAATACAGGGAAAGGATTAAGTATGCATCCTTGTGGGTTGCCGGTGTATAAGATTGTCGTGGAGGAGGTGCTGTGGCCTGTCTTCACTGATTGTGATCTGTGGGTCAGGAAGTTGAGGATCCCTTTGCAGAGGAAGGAGCAGAGATCTAGTTCTCAGAGTTTTAAGATTAGTTTGGTTGGGAAAATAGTGTCGAAGGCACAGCTATAGTCAATAAATAGAAGTCTGATGTAGGTATCCAGATGTTCCAGGGATGAGTGTGGGGCTAGGGAAATGGCATCTGCTGTTCACCTGTTGCATGAGTAGGCAAATTGCAATTCAGGGCAGGCTGGGAGGCTAGAATGGATGTGAGCCATGACTAACCTCTCGAAGCACTTCACAATTATGCAGGTCAGAGCCACTGGGTAGTAATCACTGAGGCACTTATCATGTGTTTTCTTTGGTACTGCGATGTTGGTGGTGTTGTTGAAGCAGGTAGGGACTTCAGATTGTAGCAAGGACAGGTTGAAGATGTCAGCGAATACTCCTGCCAGCTAATCTGCACAGGATCTGTTTGCACGCTGGGGGACTCCATCTGCGCCAGTCACTTTCCATGGGTTTAGTCTAGAGAAGGTTGATCTGACATATGCAGCAGTGCCTGAGGGAACAAGTGCGTCTAAGGCTGTTGGGGCAGGTGACACCGGTTCATTGACCTTCTGCTCGAATCGAGCAGAAAAAGCATTGAGTGTATCAGGGAGGGATGTATTTTGTTCCACTGTTCTGTTCTGATTCATTTTGTAGCCCATTATGTCGTGTACGCCTTGCTACAGACGGCAGTTATCCGGTGTAGTTCGGTTGAGTCTGTAACTTGGGCTGGTATTGCCTCTTGGCATCTCAAATTTTCTTGCTCTCCTGCAAAGGACATACATTATTGCTCATCATAAATGCCCTTCAGAAGGTGCCACCTTTATTCTTATGATAAGGAGCTGTCAGGGAATCAATTTCAGAATTTTTGACTAAGTTATGTGAAAACAGGATTAATAGAATGATGGAACAATACAGCAGACCATGTGGCCATGATCCCAGGGCTGATTCTTTCAAAAAATGATCCAATCAGTCTCACACCCTGGTCTATTCTCACAGCCTTGCAAAAAAAAATTCCTTCAAATTACATAGCCCATGTTCTTTTCAAAGTCATCTTTGAATCAGCATGCAACACGGTGGAATCAGTTTGTATTTAGGGGGTATACAGAAGTAGACCAGACTGCTTATTAAGTCTGCTCCTCCATTCAGTACAATGGCGGCCAAACTTCAGCTTCAACTCCACTTTCTCACCCACTCCCCATATCCCTGTTTCCCTAAAAGACTGAAAAAAGCTTAAATGTATACAATGACGGAGTATACATAAATACCTGGGTCAAGAATTCCAAAACATCACAAGCCTTTGAGTGAAACAATTTTTTTTACTTCTCAGGCTTACATAATTGGCTCCTTCAGCTGACAATGTGCCAAACACTCCCTCTCCTGAAACCTCGCGTTTCAGGTTCCATCACAGTGGAAATAACCTCTCAAACTCGAGTCTGTCAAAAAACATTTCAGAATTATGGATGTTTTGGTAAGACTGCCTCAACTTCTTTGAAATTCCAGGGAATATGGACCCAATTTATTCAAAATCTCATCACTGGACACCCCACTTATGCATGGAGCATTGGTGCCGCGGAATTAGCTCAAACGGGAGGCTTTGAATGAGAGAGGTTGTGGAATGGATGCCCACATTGTCCACTTCCCTGGTGGTCTAGTGGTTAGGATTTGGTGCTGTAACCTTCACAGCGCAGGTTTTATTCCCAGTCTGGGAATCAAGGCTGACTCAGTGGTTAGCACTGCTGCCTCGCAGTGCCAGGGCCCTGGGCTGGATTCTATCCTTGGGCGATTGCCTGCGTTGGTTTTCTCCATATGCTCGGGTTTCCTCCTAAAGTCCAAAGACATGCATGTTAGGTGGATTGCTTGCTAAATTGCCCATACTGTCCAGAGATGTGCTGGCTAATTGGATTAGCCATGGAAAATGCAGGGTTACAGGTCTGGGTGGAATGCTGTTCGGAGGGTCGGTGTGTGCCGAACAGCCTGCTTCCACATTGTAGGGAGTCTATGGAAAGTCTATGAATTTTTGCAATGATTAGTTCCAATTCAAGTATATTCATCTTTAAATATAGAGATGAAAATTTCACATAAGTGTTTTTCATGTAGTCTCACCAAGGCCCTGTACAATTGTAACATTTCTTCATTTTTTTGTATTCCAATCCCTGTGCAATAAAGTCAAAATAAAAGCTGCCTACACTTACTGTGCAGTCACATAATAAACAAATGAACTTTAATCAAAGCACTGATAGACAGCCAGGGGCTGTAAACGTCGACATGAGCATCAGGCTAGGCTTTGAGGTCAGGACAGAGGAAGTCATGTGGAGGTGCAGAAGGGAGTCAGTCCCATTATTAGACCTGCCAGTTCCCAGTAACGTCCTAAGATCTCTGATGTCTAAGCTCATGGTACAAACATAGCTTTTACATAACTAGTCGATAAATCATGTATTTGTTCTTCTGGCAACTGCAGTCTTTGAAAATTTCAATAGCACAGCTCCCAGCTTCAACCAGGATATTTCTGCTTACGTTTAAAGATTTTCTAATGAACTTCTGGCTAAATATGCAAAATTACTGAGAAATACTGTATTTTCTTGTATTCACAGTTTAGAAATGAGGCAATCAGCTGAAGAAGCCTATACTCATGTTCATGTCTTGTGCTGGGGACTTTGAGAATCAACTGAATTATGCTCCACAGGTGCTTGTTAATTATTCACAGATAATTTGATTCTAATTGTCTACGTGATTTTTTTCTACATTCACCAACAGAGAAACATTCAAACCAATCAAAGGGTTGAGAGAATTGCAGAAGTTGGGTTGAAGATTTTTTATTAAAATGAACATGGCGAATGCTGGAGAAACTCAACAGGTCTGACAGCAACTGTGGAGAGAAACTGTTAATATTTCTAGTCCTCTATGACTCTTTTCATTGAGTTCTACTTCTTCAGAAGCAGAGTCTGGCCAAACTCAAAATATCATCTCTATTTCTATCTTACAGATATTGTCAGGCTTGCTGAGTTTCTCCAGAACTCTATATTTGTTTCTGATATCCAGCATCTGCAGTATTTTGCTTTTAATCTGCCAGCCTTACCTCGTCTTATCTACATATAACTTCAGACCTACAGCGCTGTGGTTCTCTCTAAACCAGAGGTTTTCGAATGGTGTGCCCTGGTAAGGTGAGAAGTTTGCCACAAAATTCTTGGGAAGAAGCAATGTTTCCTGCAGACTTCCAATACCATGCATGTGCAGGGATTCAGCACCACACATGCATGGACATTGATCACTGCACATGCGCAGAAGATGGAAAATCTGCTCATTATGCAGCCTGTCTTTACACATGCAGACTCAAACATTTGATAAGAGCATGATCGCAGATCATATCTCCGGGATGCAAAGAAACTGTGCACAACTGATGAACTGGACTGCCTGCCTGGACACATTCCACATTAGCATAGATTTTAAGGTGAACAGTTTCAGAATTTCTTTATCGTTAAGCCACTGATCTAAGTCTTACAATGAATTCTAAGAAGAAATGGAAAAGTTTCTTGTCAAAAGATTAATTCAAAAGATTAAATATCTGAACTTAAGGAAAAAGTAGGAAGAACTGTTGAGAGATAGCACAATGAGAGCTATCTGGCCTTTGGATTTTCATGGATGGGAAATGTCACTTGTCCCCTAAGTGAATACCTCATCAGCAGATAGAAGACAGCAAAGAGTTGAGTTGAACAGATTTTGAAAATGTGTTGGCGCCCGTAGATAAAGATAGTGTATTTTTTCCAGCGGATGTCAAACATTAATGCTTTAGATTCTTCTTTAGCTTCTTGTACGCACTATGTTGTAAACCTATCTAGTAAGGCAATAACCATTATATATGCAAATAAATGTGACGTTTATGAGGAATCAATTCAGGCGAGAAAAGTGGGTGTGCTGGAGCACTGTTTGCCTCATTGCAGAGTGCCTTATATTGAAAAGATTTGGATCCGCTGCTCTGAACTGTCCCTTCCTGGAAATTATGGATTGGCAATAAATGCTGATCCGGCCACCAACACCCAAATTCCATGAATAAGTAACAATTTAAAAATAACTAGTGGGTTTGCTTTTTTTTCCCAATACATTTGTGGGATGTGGGTGTCGCTGGCTGTCCAGCAATTCTTGCCCATCACTGGTTGCCCTTGTGAAGGTGGTGGTGAGCTGCCTTCTTGAACTGCTGCAGTCCATCTGCTGTGGGTTGATCCACAATGCCATTAGGGAGGGAATTCCAGGATTTTGACCCAGCGACAGTAAAAGAACAGCAATATATTTCCAAGATAACAAGCATGGGGCTGGATGAACACAGCAGGTCAAGCAGCATCATAGCAGGTGTCTGTGGCCCTAGTCCTTCGAGATGGAAATGGTCATCGGTTTGGAAGGTGCCGTCTGAGGATCTTTGGTGAATTTCTGCAGTGCATCTTGCAGATAATACACACTGCTGCTACTGAGCGTCGGTGGTGGAGGGAGTGGATGCTTTGGATTTAGTGACAATCAAGCAGGCTGCTTTGTCCCGATGGTGTCAAGGATCTTGAGTGTTGTTGGGGCTGCACTCATTCAGGCAAGTGGGGAGTATTCTATCATACTCCTGACTTGTGCCTTGTAGATGGCGGACAGGTTTTCAGGAGTCAGAAGGGGAGTTACAGTAATCCTACCTTCTGACCTGGTCTTATCGCCACTGTGCTTATGTGGTGAGTCCAGTTGAGTCCCTGGTCAATAATAACCCCCAGGATTTTCACAGTAAGAGAATCAGTGATGGTAACACCATTGACTGTCAAGGGGTGGTGGTTAGATTGTCTCTTATTGGCGATGGTCATAGTCTGGCATTTGTGTGGCACGAATGTCATTTGCCATTTGTCAAACCAAGTCTGGATATTGTCCAGGTCTTGTTGCATTTGCACATGGACTGCTTCAGTATCTGAGGAGTCTCAAATGGCACCGAACATTGTGCAATCATTGGCAAACATTCCCACTTCTGACCTTATGATGGAGAGAAGGTCAGCGATGAAGCAGCTGAAGATGGTTGGGCCGAGGACACTACCCTGAGGAACTCCTGCAGAGATGTCCTGGAGCTGAGATGATTGACCTCCAACAACTATGACCATCTTCCTATGTGTCAGGTATGACTCTAACCATCAGAAAGTTTGCCCCCTGATACCCATTGATTCTAGTTTTGTTAGGGCTCCTTGATGCCACACTCGGCCAAATACAGCCTTGATGTCAAGGACTGTCTGCCTCACTTCACCTCTGGAATTCAACTCATTTGTCCATGTTTGAACCAAGGCTGTAATGAGGTCTGGAGCTGAGTGGTCCTGGTGGAACCCAAACTGAGCATCACTGAGCAGGTTATGCTGAGCAGGTGCTGCTTGACGGCACTGTTGATGACCTCTTCCATCACTTTGCTGATCACCGAGAGTAGACAGATGGGGCAACAATCGGCCATGGTGGATTTGTCCTGTTTTTTTGTGTACATGACATATTTGGGCAATTTTCCACTTTGCCAGGTAGATACCAGTGTTGTAACTGTACTGGAACAGCTTGACTAGGGGAGCACCAAATTCTGGAGCACAAGTCTTCAGCAGTATTGCCGGAATATTGTCAGGGTCTGTAGCTTTTGCAGCATCCAGTGTCTCCAACTATTTCTTGATATCATATGTAGTGAACTGAATTGGCTGAAGACTGGTATCTGTAATGCTGAGGACCACTGGAGGAGGCTGAGATGGATCATCCACTTGGCACTTCTGACTGAAGATTGCTGCCAATACTCCAGCCTTATCTTTTTCACTGAAATGCTGGGCTCTTCCATCATTGAGGATGATGATATTTGGGGAGCCTCCTCCTCCAGTGAGTTGTTTAATTGTCCACCACTATTCACGACTGGATGTGGCAGGACTGCAGAGCTTAGGTCTGATCTGTTGGTTGTGGGATCACTTAGCTCTGTCTATCACTTGCTGCTTTTGCTGTTTGGCGTGCAAGTATTCCTGTTTGGTGGCTTCACCAAGTTGACACCTCATCTTCAGGTATGCCGGCTGCTAGTTCTGGCATGCAAAATACAATGTTTGCCCTGTTTTCTGTGTACAGCACATTCTTTGGTCATTTTCCATCTGGCTGGGTTGGTGCCAGTGTTGGAGCTGTACTGGAACAGCTTGCCTGTGGGCAAGACAAATTCTTGCATCCCGCCCCCTTGACCTGTCTGTCCTCCCTGGACTGACCTATCTCCTCCCTACCCCCCTACCTACACTCACCTTTACTGGCTCCATCCCCGCCTCTTTGACTTGTCTGCCTCCTCTCCACCTATCCTCTCCTCTATCCATCCTCTATCCGCCTCCCCCTCTCTCCCTATTTATTTCAGAACCCTCTTCCCCTCCCCCATTTCTGATGAAGGGTTTAGGCCCGAAACGTCAAGTTTTCCTGCTCCTATGATGCTGCTTGACCTGCTGTGTTCATCCAGCCCCATGCTTGTTATCTCGGATTCTCCAGCATCTGCAGTACCTTTTATCTCTTGAACACAATATCATTGCCCAGATTGGTCAGAATCCATAGCCTTTGCTGTTTCTTGATTTAATGTGGAGCGATTCAAATTGGCTGAAGGTCCATTATGCTAGCAACTAGTGGTGGAGTGGAAATGGAACTCTGGAGGAGGCTGAGATGGACTATCCACTCAGCACTTCTCGTTGAACATGGATGCAAAATACAACGTTTGCAACAATGTACTGGGCTCCCCCTTCATTTAATTGTCCATCATCGTCACAATTGCAGAGGTCAGATTAGATTCATTGATTGTGGGTTCATTTTGCCCCGCCTATCACAATACCCTATGTGATTGCAATCCGATTACAAGTTGCATACAAGGAGCCCTGTGTTATAATTTTATGGGTTGACACTTTGTTTACAGGTTTATCTGCCCTCCTGTCATTTTCATTGAAGCTGGGTTGATCTTCCAGCCTGAGGGCAAAACTAGGATGTGGAATATGTCAAATGATGAGGTTACAGGTTCTGCTAAATTCAGTTCTGCTGCGCCTGAAAGGCGACAGTGCCTCATGGATTTTTTTTAGATTTGCTAGATCTGTTTGAAATCCATTTCATTTAGCGTGGTGCTCGTGTTATGTGACCTGACAGGGGGTTATCTTATTGTAAAGATGAAAATTTGCATCCACAAGGACTACTCAATGGTCACTCTTGCTAATAATGTCACAGACACTTACAACTGTGACAGGGTGATGATGAGAATGAGGATAGCTAAGTTTTTCTTTCTTGTGGATTCTCTCGACACCTGCTGCAGATTCAATTCAGCAGGCGTGTTCTTTGGGACTGAAGCAGTTTGGTGTTACTCAGCTACTATTAATAATAGAAATTGAAATTCTCCACCCAGAGTACGTTCTGCACCCTTGCTACCCTCCGTGCTTGCTCAGCAGTGTTCCATATGGAGCAGAACTACTTCATAACCTGAAGTGTCTGGAGGTTGATGGGTTGGCATTGCAGAAGGTTTCCTAGCCCAGATTCAACCTGATGCTGTTAAACTTCACAGGGTCCAGACCAATTGAATGAAAAGATGAATTGACCAAGTATATTTACTAAATATATATTTTAAGTTAAAACCTACTCAATGAAGGTGCAGAATTTGTCAATATGCAACTTGCATTATTCAAGTATAAGTGTATACCGGTCTTGATCCTATAACACACGTCAGGCAAAGAAAAGTAGAAAAGTTGACTTCTCTCGACAGATTCTCTCTTTTGTTTAGAAAGAACACTTCTGGCCACAAAGCCTTTGTTCCTCAAGGTGTAAAAATAAGATTTGAGCTGCTCAGATGACTGGTGATTTGATGTTCTGGCACACAAAGACTGATGTTGTTGACCACAAATTCTCATTGAAGTCCTTTGCAGACACAAACACTTTCACAGGCTTCTTAAGTAAAACCAGCTGGCCCAAGGTTCAGAAAAGCACTTGATCCATAACAAGGGTTCCTTTCCAAAAATAGGAGAGCTGAACTGGGAAGATTTTCCCTTCATTGGGCTTTTTGCCAACTGCCCCGAATATCCAAACCCGAAACTGGAACCAATCAGTGGAAAACGAAGATCAGTGGTTTCCGCTGAATGAACAGTTATCACAAGACATGTGATAATTAAGAAATTCCACATTAAAAATAAGTTCCAATGTCCTTTCAGTGATCTCCTCAAAAATAACAACCCGGAAATCCACAATGCTACAAACTCAAATCCAGAAAAAAATATAAAACATGAGGCATTCCGAATAGCACAACCTCAACACCGACTTTCTAACTGTGCAATGCTCTGTCAATTTGGATCTTCTGATAGTGCTATGCTTACTACTCACCCACGAACAAATAGCCCTCCTCTCAGTACTAACCTTCACTCGTGCAGCATTGAGCTGGTTGGGTATTTATAATAATTTGGCTGTTTGCAGGGCTCTTGTTATTCCTGGTGATGTCCACAAATAAGCAAATTATTTAAAGTCAATGTCAAGCCTTGTCATCGTGCAACCTGAAGTCAAAACTGTTGGTCTGGGATTATTATTTCTAACCCTTTTGCAGCTGTAAACAGTGGTGTTCTCAAAGTCGCTAGTGTGTAACTTTTTGGTGAACATGTTCTATAAATAGGAGATTTGTCATGTGCAGTGTGTTTCTGGCACTTAAGCAGTGACATTGGGTTTTACAAAAGGAAATCAAAGAATAATTTCTAATTCATATCAGCAGAGGAAATTAAACAAGAATAATTCTCAAAAATACTTCTCACCTAGACCAAACATGTGGGCAATTTGCACATTTTTATTCACAGATCCAAACATCCGACAGGTTATTTCTTCAGAAAGCATGCCGTTTACACATTTATTTCTATTTACTGATGACATAATTGACAGAGCAAAGCATCAACAGTATTGTGCATTTATATCGCACTTTTACTGCAGTAGGACAGGCAATTTAGCTTCATAGGAGTCTCATGAAATGCAATTTGATACTGCGTCACCAAAGGAGACATCAAAATAGGTATCCAAAAGCTTGGTCAAAGAGATACGTTTTAAATAATGGCTTTGTCTGAATTTGTCACTGGAATGCAACTGTGACTGTTAGGCCATCATTTATTGTTATGGTCGTGAAAATGTTAGTAAGTTACTATGGAGAACATGTTGGTAAGTTGCGTTCTCAAGCTGTTGCACTCCATGTGATGACCTACAATGTGAGCAAGTGATTTAGGGCAAGTCCACCAATCTTCAAATGAGGGAATGATCTATGTCGGATATCAGTCTTCAGCCAATTTGATTAACTCAAAGTGATATCAAGAAATGGCTGGGCCAGCATTTACTACTTATCCTTGTCTGGCCTTGAGAAGGTGGTAGTGAGGTGCCATCAAGAACTGCTGCAATCCGTTTGCTGCATATAGACCCACAAAGCCTTCAGGAGGGGAGATCAGGATTTTGACCCAGTGACACTGAAGCAATAGCAGTACATTTCCAAGTCCAATTATGTGGCTGGGGGTGAACTTCCAAGTGGCAGCGTTCCCACATATCTGTTGAGCTTGTCTGTCCAGATGATAGTGATTGTGAGTTTGCAAGGTGCTGCCTGAGGAGCCTTGCTGAATTGCTACAGAAGTATCTTGTCAACAGTACACTTCTGAGGTCTGAGGAAGTGGGATTGAAAGCTTGTGAATGTGGTGCCAGTCAAGAAGGCTGCTTTGTCATAGATGGTGTTAAGCTTCTTGAGTGTTGCTGGAGATGCACTTATCCAGCAAGTGAGGTGTATTCCATTACACTCCATACTTGTACCTTGCAGATGGCGGGTAGGCTCTGTGGAGCCAAGAGACGAGTAATGTTGACAAGATGCTCTGTAGAAATTCAGCAAGGCTCCTCAGACAGAACCTTGCAAACTCACACCATTACCGTCTAGAGAGACAAGCTTAACAGATATATGGGAAAACTGCCACCTGGAAAATCTACCCCCCCGCCTCCCCCAACCCCTTCCCACTCCACACAACTGAATTTGGAAATATAATGCTGTTGCTTCAGGGTCACTGGGTCAAAATCCTGAACACCCCTCCTTACAGCATTGTGGGTCTACCTGCAGCCAATGGATTCCAGCAGTTTATGAAGGCAGCTCATTATCACCTTCTCAAGGACAAATAGGCATAGGCAATGAAGGCTGGCCCAGCCAGTGATGCCCATGTCCTGTGAATGAATAAGAAAGAGTGATGATGGTGCATATTGTCCTGGACTAATTCAAGCACAAAGTGATCTAATATGGATTAGTAAATCCAACTTTCTGGTCTAATGAGACGAGCAGTGTGGAGTAAATAATATGAAAATCATTGCATTTTTGCAACTAATTATGGAATATGCAAATTAAATGAATTTGACTGCATGATGACAAAAGAGTGTTGACAGCTCACTAGCTCCTAGTCTATCTCCACAAGTTCCTTTTCTCTCTCAGTCTCTGTGACATCATAAAGGTAAGCAGTGCTGACTACATTCAGTCAAGCATTCATGTGTTGCTTGAGGGAAATCTAAAAGTAATAGTGTTCCCAAGCACCGCGAACTGCTTGGAAATAGAAGTTGCTGGTTTGCAACACCCTATCAAATGAATCTTGGTAAGCTGAAGGAGAAGAACGTGAGATTTTGAAAGGCCGGAAGAGGTTCAAAGAGGGAATTCCAGAATTTGAATCTTAGGCAACTGAAGACATAGCTGTGAGTGGCAGAGGGATGTTAATGAGTGTTCTAGAATTGGGATTGAGCAAGGTTGTGGGGAGTTGTTGGGCTGGAGGCGGTTATAGAGATAGGGAGTGGTGGTAGGGGATGCATGGGTGGCACAGGGGAATTTAAACACAAGGATGCCAATCAGCACAGATGACAATTGGATTTGTCAGAACAGAAGAGCAAAAGAAAAATCAGAGCTGTGAAATCAGCATATGGAAAAATATTTTAACAACTCTCAAACTGTTTTGCTCTCAGTTCACCAATGGCTGGTTTGAACTGAGTGTGAGGCTGGGAGACACGAGATGAATGAAGTTGGAGTATGAAGCAAGGAAGTCCTCATAAGGAAATTTTTTGCTCAACACTTCATGTATTTGAAAATGTAATTTTGTAATGTTTCTAATGCGCAGTGTTGGTGCACTTGACCAGACTGTCAAATCGCCATACCATGTCAGGAGAGACTATTAATAACACCAGGAATTGAGTTATGCATCCCATAACTCTCTCCAGAATGAAAATATCTGATGAGTTGGACTGCACAAACTGCCTCTTATAACTGGCAATAAAACTGTGGTTGTAGTTACCAATGCCTATAGAGAACCATCAGCAATTTGTATTTGTAGTTCAACATCAGACCGGTAGCTTACTGAACACTGTACAATTCCTTGATGTCAAATGTATGTATTTTAACAAGAAAATTATGTAGCTTTTTATGGTAAGATCTCTTCCAAAAATTCCTGCACTTTGAAGTTGGAGCACTGATACGTCTTTGTAAATGCAACAGATACCAGCCAGCTGCTCTCTGGGTAGCATGCTCACCTCAGTGTCAGAATGTCAGAAAGTCAGAGATTCATGTCTTGACAGAGCAGTTGAGCACTTCACGCAGGCTGACATCCCATTGCAGTACTGAAGAGGTGCTGAACTGTTCGTGATTGTGTCTTTTGGAGCAAACTTTGAAATGAGTTTCTGACTGCTTGTTTAGGTCTGCCTAAAGTTCATGACCAATTCTGATTCCTCAGTCTCTCTCTGTCTCTCGACGCACCATCAAGTGAGGGGGCATTGGCAAGCATGGACTTCGATGTTAATCTTGCTGTAGAAGCTTGGATCATCTTCACAAGTGGTAAATTCAGACATCTGCAAGCTTTTTAAAAAGGCTGATCTTTGTTGACCTTGATCTCTTTTGCCATCAGCATTGGACTTTCTAAAGTGTGAGGTCTTATCGCATTGCTAAGAAAATCCACAGTGCCTGCTGGATATTGGTCAGTAGAGTTCTTTTGATCCCAGATTTTACTTGAATTTCTTCACTAACTTATGCAAGATACCTCTAGTATACACCTCAGAAACCATAGCTCTGCAGCCTCTGTTCTTCAATCCATCGCTTTAGTGATCTTCCAACTCTGGCTTCAGTCTTTTGAATTTGGTGCAAGGAAGCATTCGAGGATTTCCAGCTTTGTCTTCATGACGAATTTTATGTTGATCATAATCTTTTACAGTTATTGAAATCCATCTTTTACCTGATCAACATTTTGCCTTATACCTTGGTTGCACTTTCAGTCCGATGTTCACACACTCCTAGATAACAATATTTATGTACTTACTGGCTTGAGGTTTCTATTGTTCACTATGATCTTGCATTTTGCCATTCTTCAATTAACATCTCTTCAAAGAAAGGCTCTCCTGGTTACAGTAAGATTGTTGTTTATCTGATGCATGAATAAGTTGGCTAACTGCATTTCGAATGTGGAGTGATGGGTGGGCTCACTCTGGAGCATCTGTGATGCTGACATTGTCATGGACAGGCTGGTCAGTAAGGTGGTCACACCACTGAGCAAGCAGAAAGTAGATTGGAAACAACCAGGCACAGTGGTGGAGGGCAGGTAGACCACTGTGGCCAATCCCCTCCCCAACAGATATACTATTTTAGATATGGTAGGTGGGACTAGGCGGGACAACGTTTTAGCAGATAGCAGTGGAAGCCAAGACCATAGCAACATGCGTTGCTCTGGTACACAAGAGGGGAAGAAGAGAATGGCAGGACTATAATAATGGCGATTCAGTAGGAAAGGGAACCGTCATGTGTTTCTGTGGCCATAAAAGAGACTCCAGGATGGTACGTCACCTCTCTGGTGTCGGGGTCAAAGATGTCTTAGACCGGCTACAGGGCATTCTGAAGGGTGAACAGCCAGTGGTTGTGGTACTTATCGTAGTAATGTTCACACCTAAAAAAAATTACGAGGTCCTACAAGCAGAATACAGGGAGTTAGGATGTAAATTTGGAAGGAGGACCTGAAAGGTAGTAATCTCAAGATTACTACCAATTCCACATGCCAGCCAGAGTAAAAACAGGATATACCAGATGACTATGTGGCTGAAGAAATGGTACAGGAGGAAGCAGTACAGGTTTCGGGGACATTCGGATCTGTTCTGGGAAGGTGGGACTGGTAAAAGTAGGACAGGTAGCATCGAGGCGGGAGCGGGACCAATATCTTTGGAGCTAGAGTGGGGATTTCAAGACGAGGGGGCATATTTTTATGGTGAGCGGAAAAAGATTTTAAAAAGACATGAGGGGCAACATTTTTACACAGAGAGAGTTAGTTTAGGGGTGGCACGGTGGCTCAGTGGTTTGCACTGCTCACTCACAGCGCCAGGACCCTGGCTTCAATTCTACCCTTGGTGCCTGTCTGTGTGGAGTTTGCACATTCTCCCCAAGTCGGCATTGGTTTCCTCTGGGTGCTCCGGTTTCCCCCACAGTCCAAAGATGTGCAGGCTAGGTGGATTGGCCATGCTAAATTGCCCATAGTGTTCAGGGATGTGTAGATGTGGGGGAAGGGGGCTGGGTGGGATGCTCTGAGGGTTGGTGTGGAGTTGTTGGGCCAAGGGGCGTGTTTCCACTCCGTTGGGATTCTAAGATTCTAAGCAGTTCATGTGTGGTATGAACTTCCAGAGGCAGTTGTGGATGCAGGTACAGGTACAACATTTAAAAAAACATTTGGGTAAGTACATGAACAAGAAATGTTTGGAAGGATATGGACCGAGCGCAGGCAGGTGGGACTAGTTTAGTTTGGGATTATGGTCGGCATGGACTGGTTGGACTTGTTTCTGTGCTGTGAGACTCTGCAACAGCGTTTGTTCGTGCCATCAGGGAAGGTTTAGATAAAAATGGCAGGGGGATGTGAACCTGAGCAGGGAGACAGAGGACAAAGAAACAAGGATAGAAACAAGAGGCAGAAAGGTAAGAAGCAAAAGTGGAAAGCAGAAAAAAACAAAGGGCAAAAAACACATGGGCCATAATGCAAAATAAAGCCAAGTTGAAAAACGAGAGGAAAAAAAAAACACAAGGTTCAAAATAAAAGTATAAAGATTTTGATGGACTGAGCAATTTCAATAAAGTAGATGAATTTGCAATGCAAAAAGATTCAAATTGTTTTGATAGTTGTGATTACAGAGGAATTGCTGTGGGGTTACCAAAGATGGGAAACTGAACATCCAGGGATTTTCATTATTTCGGAAGGACAGACAAGAAGGGAAAGTCGGTGGGGAGCATTAACTCAGAGTTAGTAAGGATGGTGGGTGAGATGATGTGATGTGGAAACTGTATGGGAGCAGGTAAAAAACACCAAGATGCAGAAAATGCTGTTGGGGGTTGTCAATAGACCCTCACAAATCCTGGCAGAAACTTAAGGGAAATGCATGAAACAAGAAATCAAAGTTAAATGCAATCAGAGTACAACTGTAATCATAAAAAGATAGAAGATAGGAGCCGGAGGAGAACATTCAGCACTTCGAGCCTGCTTCACCATTCTTCATGATCATGGCTGATTGTCCAACTCAAAAGCCTAATCCGGTTTTCTCATCATTACCTTTGATCCCATTTGCCCCAAGTGCCATTTCTAGTTGTCTCTTGAATACATTCAATGTTTTGACATGAACCACCTCCTATGATAATAAATTCCACAGGCTCACCCCTCTTTGGGTTAGAAAATGTCTCTTTACCTCCGTCCTAAATCGCCTAACCCAAATCCTCATGCTGTGACCCCTGGTTCTGGACACACACACCATTGGGAAAGTCCTCCATGCATCCACCCTGTCCAGTCCTGTTAGAATTTTATGTCTCTATGAGATTCCCCCCTTATTTGGCTGAACTCTAGTGAAAACAATCCCAACCTAGTCAATTTCTCCTCATACATCAGACCTGCCATCCCCAGCATCAGCCCGGTAAACCTTTGTTACATTCGCTCGACAGTAAGAACGTCCTTCTTCAGACAAAGAGACCAAACCTGCGCACAATATTTCCAGGTGTGGTCCCACCAAGGCCCTGTACAACTGCGACAACACATCCCTGCTCCTGAACTCAAATCCTCTCACAATGAAGGCCAAAGTGCCATTTGCCTTCTTTATCGCCTGCTGCACCTGCATGTTTACCTTCTGTGAGTGGTGCACAAGGATGCCTAGGTCCCGCTGCACACTCCCCTCTCCCAATTTTCAGCCATTTAGGTAGTAATCTGCCTTCTTGTTTTTGCTTCTGAAGTGAATAACTTCACATTTATCCGAATTACACTGCATCTGCCACTGATTTGCCCACTCAGCCAAACTGTCCAGATCATGTTGAAGGATCACTGTATCCTTGTCATAGTTCACCCCTCCCCGACATCCCACCCAACTTGGTATCATCTGCGAACTTTGAGATGTTACATTTTGTTCCCTCATCCAAATCATTTATATATATTGTGAATAGCTGGGGTTCCAGCACTAATCCCTGTGACACCCCACGAGTTACTGCCTTCCAATTTGAAAAGGACCCATTAATTTCTACTCTTCGTTTCCTCTCTGCCGACCAGCTTCCTATCCATCTCACTACACTTCCCCCAATCCCATGCACTTTAATCTTGCACATTAATCTTTTATGTGGGACTTTGTCAAATGCTTTCTGAAAGTCCAAATATACTACATCGATTGGCTCCCCCTTGTCAACTCTACTAGTGATATCTTCATGAAATTCCAACAGGTTTGTAAAGCATGATTTCCCCTTCATAAATCCATATTGACTCTGTCTGATCCTGCCACTACTTTCTAAATGCTCTGCTTTAAAATCCTTGACAATGGATTTGAGAATTTTCCTCACCACTGATGTTAGCCTCACTGGTCTATAATTCCCTGTTTTCTCTCTACCTCCCTTTTTGAATATTGAAGTGACATTCGCCACTCTCTAATCTGCAGGGACTGTTCCAGAGTCTATAGAGTCCTGGAAGATGACCACCAATGTATCCACTATTTCTGCAGCCACTGACTTAAGTACTCTGGGATGTAGAATAAGTGATTATCCTGAGTGATATTCATTTACAGAAAGATTTGACAAATCAAACTAACAACAGTATTGTGGAAGAGGCTTTCCTGGATTGTGCACATGATGGTTATGATGAAGATGCACATAGTAACTGTGATTTAGAAAGCAGGAAACTATAATTTATTTGTAAAATAAGAGAGAGAGTGTGTGGTACCTTTAAGAGGTAAAGTGCTTTTCTAAGCTTCGAGATCTGCACAAAAAAATGAGTCTGTATGTAGCTCAAGCTGTACAGCCAGTTCTGAAATTGAAACATGTATCAATTGAAACCATGTGATTAGAAACCTTGGGCTTGTTTTGATGTTTTGGCAACGAACTGGGATCAGCCAATTAATTTAAACCCAGCACTTAGTGATTGAATGCCAATTGAATTTAAATCTGGTTTCGACAACCTTGGACCAATGCTATTGTAAAAATATTGATACATCATCCAAGGCATATAAGAAGAGGGTTTTTGAAAATCAGTGTGAGAGCTTGATTCATTCAGGGTTTGTGGGCATCGTTAGCCAGACATCATTTATTGCCCATCCCTAATTGCCCAGAGGGCAGGGTAAGAGTTAACTACATCCTTGGGTCTGTGTCACATGTAGGCATGTAGGTAAAGATAACAGTTTCCTTCCCTAAAGGACATAAGTGAACCAGATGGTTTTTCCCCAACAATCGGCAATAAATTCACGGTCATCATTGGACTCTCAATTCCAGATATTTATTGAATTCAAATTCCACCATCTGCCATGGCAGGATTCAAACCGGGGCTCCCAGAACATTGTCTGGATCTCTGGATTAACAATCCAGTGACAATACCACGAGGCCATTGTCTCCCCAGACAGATAGTGAACTGCCATCTCAGAAATATGCATCTAGCTCTCACAAGAAATCGCTAAGCTCTCCAAGAAAGCACCATCTATCCATAAAAGGTACCACAGCACTTCAAGCCATGAGTCCTCACAGAAGACTCCACAGAGAAAACATCCCTGACAGCTGGATCAGCAGAACAAAGGAGTTTATGACTTTGAAAGACTAAGTTTTAATTTACTTTCTTATTACTTGGGTTTATATCAGTGGGACTTGTGTTTATTGGAATACCATACCAGTAGAGTTTAGTTCGGTTAGGGAACAGTAAGTGGTTAAGGGGGAATTATTCGGTTTGTTAGAAATTCTGTTAATTTGATCACCGTTAGAGTTAAATCAATAGTTATTTGTTACTTATAAAGTGAATATCATGGATTTTCTTTCATTTAACCTCCCCTTCTCCGTAACTTGGTTGAATTAATAATATCATTGTGAGGGGTCATACAGTCATGGAGTCTTAGAGTAATACAGCATGGAAACAGGTCCTTTGGCCCAAACTAGTCCATGCTGACCACGGTGCCCACTCAGCTTGTTCCAATTGCCTGCATTTGGTCCAAATCCCTCTAAACCCTTCCCATCCATGTACCTATCCAAATGTTTTTTAACATGTTGCTATTGTACCTCAGCTACTTTCCCTGGCAGCTCATTCCATGTGTGCACCACTCTGCATGAACAAGTTGCCCCTCAGGTCCTTCTTAAATCTATCCCCTCTCACCTTAAACCTATGCCCTCTAGTTTTCAACTCCCCATCCCTGGGGAAAAATACATATGCATTCATCCTGTCTTTGCCCCTCATGATTTTATATACCTCAATAAGGTCACCTCTCATTCTCCTGTATTCCAAGGAATAAAGTCCTATCCTGGCCAAATTCTCCATATAAATCAGGCCTCCTCGTCCAAGCAACATCCTCGTAAATCTTCTTTGCACACTTTGCAGTTTAACTATGTCTTTCCAAAAACAGGGTGACCAAAACTATACACAAAACTCCAAGTATGGTCTCTCCAACCACTTATGCAACAGTACCATAACATCCCAACTCCGAGAATCAATGCCTCGACCAATGAAATCCCTGGATAACAACGACTATAAGATGGTAGAATTCTTTATTAAGATGGTGGGTGAAGTAATTGAATCTGAAACTTAGGTCCTGAATCCAAAAATGGGAAACTATGAGGGTGCATGAAGTGCAAAGGTTGGATTGGGAAACCGTACTCAAGGGGATGATGATAGATATGCAAAGGTTTATATTTGAACACAATGTGCATGAATTACAACAACGATCTATTTCTGTCTGGCACAAAAGTAAAAAAGGTGGACCAACGAAAATGAATTAGCACAGGTATTCAATTCAAAGAGGAGACGTAAAAAATTGCTGGAAAAAGCAGCAACTCTGAGGACTGGGGGCATTTTAGAATTCAGCAAAAGAGGGCAAAAAGTTTGATCAAGTGAGTGAAACTCGTGTATGAGAGTAAAAGTTAGGGAACACAGAAACTGACCATAAAAACTTCTATCAATTGTTGCACTAAGGAGACAGACAGCCAAACCAAATCAGCCTTTCCACCTCTGTATTTGCAACACAATAAAATTAAGCCACTGAAAACTCCCAAATAGTCATTCCGATGGTTTCCAACCAGACTTTTTAACAATGAATCCCACACTTTGAAGACAATTAAACTCCAGATGCCCATTTTCTATCTTGTACAAAAGATTTAATGATTTACTTGATACACAAGAACTTTAGCAGAGAAAAATTGGACAAGCTGATTAATGTCTGTGCTTTACCTTGAAACATGTGTTTTAGTTCCCATTCAAACAAACACATTTAAGCAATAATATGGTCACGTTACTTAAATGGCTTTGACAATGTGATGTTTCACTGCAACAAAGATAGACTCCTTGGCTGCTTTTCTGAAATGTTGATCAGGATCACCTTCTCAGTTCACCCATGCAAAAACAGCAATACATCTCTAACTCAGCTTTCTACTCTTTGGGCTTCTGGCAGCTGCCATATCAGATTAAGTAGGAAGCTTTCAAATCTTTGTGCTGTTTCAGCAGCAACCTGGAACCATTTCCTCTGAAAACATAGTTAATTAAAAAGTTTAATTCTGGTTCTTCTCTGATAGACTAATTGATTCTTCCTCAAGCTTCAACTACCATTCAACAACTGCCATCTGCGTACACACAGGGTCTCTTCCAGCTTTGCTGGAACCAATTGCCACATTTTAACCTCAGTTGTAGCTATCTGTTTAAACAAAACGCTCTTCCCAAGTCACTGTGTCTGTTAGGGCTTTTCAGTCAAAGCTCATTCTGCAATGAGCCCCCAGGCCTAGCCTCACAAACAGATAAAGCATGTTTCATCTGTCCTTTTCTTTTTTCCACAAGTTGCCCAAAGTCTACCCGTCATTTCTGACTCACAATTCAAAATTGATAAAAGAACAAAAATGATGGAAAAATTCAGCGTGGGTTTGAGGCATCGGATAGGGGGAAATGTGGCAGATTGGATTCAGAAGGCTGACCCTCAGAAGACAAAAGGTGGTAGTGGATGGAAAATATTCAACATGGTGCTCAGTTACGAGTGGTGTACCACAAGGATCTGTTCTGGGTCCTCTTCTTTTTGTGATTTTTGTCATTGATTTGGATGTAGGAGTGGAAGGGTGGATTAGTAAGTTCGCGACGATGCGAAGATGGGTCGCGTTGTGGACAATGCGGAGGGCTGTTCTAGGTTACAAAGGGACATTGACAGGATGCAGAGCTGGGCTGAGAAGTGGCAGATGGAGTTTAACTCTAAAAAGTGTGAGGTGATTCATTCTGGAAGGACAAACTTGAAAGCAGAATACAGGGTTAATGGAACGATTCTTGGCAGTGTGGACGAGCAGAGGGATCTTGGGGTTCATGTCCACAGTTCTCTGAAAGCTGCCACCCAGGTGGGGAGAGTTGTTAAGAAGGCGTATAGTGTGTTAGCTTTCATTAATAGAAGGATTGAATTCAAGAGCCGTGAAGTTATGCTCCAGCTATACAAAAGCCTGGTTCAGCCACATCTGGAGTATTGTGTCCAGTTCTGGTCGCCTCATTATAGGAAAGATGTGGAAGCATTGGAAAAGGTGCAGAGGAGATTTGCCAGGATGTTGCCTGGAATGGAGGGAAGGTCTTACGAAGAAAGGCTGAGAGAGCTAGGGCTTTTCTCTTTAGGACTTGAAGGATGAGAGGTGGCTTGATAGAGGTGTACAAAATGATCAGAGGTATAGATAGAGTGGACAGCCAGAGACTTTTTCCTAGGGTGGAGGTAGCTATTACAAGGGGCGTAGTTTTGAATTGAGTGGAGGGAGATATAGGGGAGATGTCAGAGGTAGGTTCTTTACTCAGAGAGTGGTAGGGGCATGGAATGCATTGCCGGAGAGGGTAGTGGAGTCAGCCTCATTAGGGGCATTTAAGCGGCTATTAGGTAGGCATATGTGGAGGTTAGATAGACTTTAGGATGAGGGTAAAAGTTTGGCACAACATCGTGGGCCGAAGGGCCTGTACTGTGCTGTACTGTTCTATGCTCTAATGCAAGGAAGCTTCAAAGTGATTTACACAAGTTGAGTGAGTGGACAAACACATAGCAGATATTGTACAACCTGGCGAAATGTGAAGCCATTCACTTTGGTGTGAAAAACAGAAAGGCAAAGTATTATTTAAATGATGATATACTGGGAAACGTTGATGTACAAAAGGATCTAAGTGACTTTGTGCACCAGCTAAGAAAGTAGATGGGCAGATGCAGTAAATACGTAGGAAGGAAAATGGTATAATGGCCTCCAATGCAAGAGGGTCTGAGTTGAGAAGGAGGGACCTATTACTGCAGTTATAGAAGGCCTTGGCAAAACCAAATCTGCAGTACTGTGAGCAAATTTGGTCTCCCTAGCTAAGACAGGATGTACCTGCAACAGAGGAGCGGCAACGGACATTCATGAGGCCGATACTAAGGATGGCATGATGCCATATGGGAAGAGATTGTTCCAACTGGGGCTATAATCCCTCGAGTTTAGAAGGATAAGAGGGGATCTGACTGAAGTGAACAACATTCTAACAGGGCTGGACAGACAAGATGCAGGGAGGATGTTTGTGGGGAGTCTAAAACAAGCGAACAGTTTCAAGATACAGGGTAGATCATTTACAGCTGTGAATACTCTACCATGGAAGGCTATGGAAGCTAAGTCACTCAATATATTTTTAGAATAGAATAGAATCCTTACAGTACGGAAACAGGCCCTTCGGCCCAACAAGTCCAATCGACTCTCAGAGCATCCCACCCAGACCCATTCACCGATAACCCACCTAGCCTACAGGTCCCTGAACATTACAGACAATTTAGCACGGCCAATCCACCCACCCTGTGCATCATTGGACTGTGCAAGGAAACCGGAGCACCCAGAGGAAACCCACGCAGACACGGGGAGAATGTGCAAACTCCACACAGACAGTCACCCGAGGGTGAAACTGAATCTGGGTTCCTGGCGCTGTGAGGCAGCAGTGCTAACCGCTGAGCCACCATGCCGTCCCAAATATTTCCAAGACTCAGACAGACTTTTGATTTTAAAAGTAACAAGAATATGGGGAGAAAGAGGGAATATGGCATTGAGATCGAGCCATGATTACATGAGAAGTGGTGTGGGCTCAGAGTTGCTCTTGCTCATAGTTTCTATATTTCCTCCATTCTTACAGCAGTGATTGCTCTTTGATGGTTTGAATCTCCTGCTCTTATTCCTATGATTCTTTGGCTCAACAGTTGCTTTCTGAATTCTCTTCCTTTGAGGGTGTCCATTCAGAGTGTAGGTCCAAAATGAGATGGTGCCTTCTAATAACATGTGTTTAAAGCCACTTTTGATTAATGAGCAAGTGATTTTGCTGGTGCTAATGCACACTAAATCTGTGCTTGAAGATAAGTACTCAATTTAATGAAGAGCAAAACCCAACAGACAATTAACTGCAATTGCAGCACTGAAGATTCCAATGAAACAAAGTCAGGATATCATAGACACATTTCCTCGGGTTAGATCCAAGAGAACATCAAGCCAAAGCACTCCATGCAAACTACAGAGAGCAAAACTGTGTAAAATTCTCCAGGTGTTGTCTGATGAAAACTCAATGCGATTGTCAGGAATGCCTGGGTTCAGCTGAATGCCAACATGGTAGAACTGGGAAGGATCTTCCAGTGTTGCACAGAATGAGGATAGATGGCTGGAGGGCAGCAGTCGTCATAGAGTCATAGAGTTGCACAGCAGGGAAACAGACCCTTTGGTCCAACTTGTCAATGCCAACCAGATATCCTAAATTAATCTAGTCCCATTTGCCACATTTGGCTCAAGTCCCTCTAAACCCTTCCTATTCATGTATCCATCCAGAAGCCTTTTATATGATGTAACTGTTGACAGCTCACTCCATACCCCTGCATGAGAAAGTTGCCCCTCATGTCCATTTTATATATTTCCCCTCTCACCTTACACCTACCCAGTCAACTTTCGTCTCTTTCCTCAAATCTTCAAATGTTTTGACATCATTCTTCCATCTCAGTCATAAGATAGTGGATTCAAGTTCCACTCTAAGCCTTGAATCCATCCTCTTACTCACACAGTGATTGACAAGGCTTATAAAGATAAAATTTGCACAGTCACAAAGGTTACAGACATCAGAGTGCCAATACACCTGCGTGGATGTGTTAAGAAACTTCTGACTTTTAAAAATAACACTTAGTTGCAATATTATGAATTAAATGTAGACAGCTATGATGTCATCTGAAACGTAAACACTGTTCTGCTCACATGGTAAGATTAGGCTAACCAAAGCTTTACCAAATATAAAACGTTACTACATGGGGAGAGACAGTTGACCTAAATCAGCTTTTCTAACTCTGTATTCGCAACACAATAAAATTGAAACCTTCCAACTGACCCCTATGATCTCTAACCAGACTGCTGAATAATCAATCTTGGCCTCTGTGAATAATCAATTCACAACACCAGGTTTGCAGCTTAAACAAAAGATTTAGCAGTTTATTAACAATGTAGTAACTTGAATAGAATAAAATTAAACAACAAAGTAATCTAATTCGTTACTAAAATTAAAAAAAAAGAACTGCGCATGCTGGAGACCTGAAACAAAAACAGAAATTGCTGCAATACTAGAAAATCTGGCAGCATCCATGAAGAGAATGCAAATTTAACACTTTGAACCCAGTGACACGTAGTCAACAGACTTGAAATATTAACTCTCTTTTCTCCCCAGAGATGCTGCCAGATCTGCTGAGTTTCACTCACAAGTTCTGTAATCACAACCTGTAAACCTATGAACCTTTCTTTTCAGCTTGTTCAAAAGAAAGATGAACAAACAGTGGATGGATAACTAAAAGCCAATAATGAAACTGGCGAGATTACTTAAGTGGTTTTCACAAGGTGCTATTCCACAGTTAGAGATGGTGGTTTCTTGGTTGTTTTCTGAAGACGTCAATCAGGGACGCCTTTAAAGTTCATTCAGATAAGGGCAGTCAATACTTATAACTGAGATTTCTATTCTTTGATCTTCCAAGAGCGACTCATGGGAGGTTGGGCAGGGAGCTTTGAAATCTTCATTTGCTGTAGCATCAACAGCCGATTCCTTTTCCCATGGAAAATACAGACCAAAAACCCAATTCAAACTCTAAGCACACCCTGGCAGACTGACCGTCTCCTCCATGAAGTCCAAGTTACCATTCAACATTGGCCATCTGTCTGAGCATAAGGTCTGTTTCAGAATTGCTGTAACTAATTCCCAGGTACTGACCTCGTTACTGGCTGACTTCTGCTATCTGTTTCAACATAATGCTCTTCCCAGGTGATGAAGTGTCTGCAGAACCCTCCAATCAGGAACCAATCTGCAATTAACTTCAAGCTTGGCCTCACAAATAAACAAAAGTTTTCTTGGACTGTTTTCCTTTTAACACAAACTGTTACCCACAATCCAAAAGTCTTCATTTACACACAATTCTCCTTTTACTTCTCCAAACCAAAACTAACGGAGTAAAATAAAAATAATGAAAAATCAGCAAGGGTTCCAATAATAAAGACTTACATCTCAATGAAGCATGTTCATATTTTGAGTTAGACATCCTATTTCTCCAAGTCTGGCCCGTGGAGCCTGGATCAATCAGAACCAGTGTCTATGGAGTTGGTTCAAGTGATTACAAGTACACATTGAGATTGCCAGTTATTACATGAATTTGGATTTGGCATTAAGTAGAATATGATGCCCCTAAAACAACACAGCAACAATGACTAGAAAATAAATCTTCCGTATCCTCAATCTGAGGACCTAATATGCTGGAGTGAACACGTCACGGTCACGCAACTGAGGTTCCACAGAAAAATATCTGTGCTTTCCATGATGTCACAATCTCCCAAAACAATTTGCAGGCAATGAAGTTATTTTTGAAACAAAATCACTGTTGTAATATTGGAAGTATGGCAGCCAATTTAGATACAGCATGCTGCCACCATGATGAGATAAAGACCAGAAACTATCTTTTCAGTGAGAGATAGTAAGAACTTCAGGTGCTGAAGTCAGAGATATCACAGTGTGGAGCTGGAGGGACACAGCTGACTAGGCAACATCAGAGGAGCAGGAAAGATGATGTTTTGGGTCCGGATCCTTCTTCACAAATAACCCGAAATGTCAACTTTCCTGCTCCTCTAATGCTGCCTGGCCTGCTGTGTTCCTCCAGCTCCATATTGTGTTATCACTACCTTTTCAGTGATTTTGTTTGAGGGATAGATATTGGGTAGGACACCTCCTCTGCTCTTCTCTCTAAGTGGTTATCTTGTATGACCAGCTTTGGGGAGCAGGTATATTTTATGATTCACTTATGGGATAGGGGATAACTGGCTGGGCCAGCATTTACTGGTCATCTGAACTAATTCCTTGAGGAGCTGGCGGTGAGCTGCCTTCTTGAAACAATATATTCCATTTTCTGAAGGAAGACCAACCGCGCCATTAGGAAGGGAGTTCCAGTACATGGACATGGTGACACTGAAGGAATGGTGATACATGTCCAAGTCAGGATGGTGAGTGACTTGGAGATCACTTGCAGGTGGAGGTGTTCCCACATATTTGATACCTTTGAGATGGAAGCAGTCATGGATTTGGAAGAAGTTCCCTCAGGAGCCTCAGTGAATTTCTGCAGCAAATCTTGTAGATGGTACACAATGCTGCGACTGAGCGTTGGTAGTGGAGGGAGTGAATGGTTGTGGATGTGATGCCAGTCAAGCAGACTGCTGTGTCCTGAACGCTGTTAAGTTTCTTGAGTGTTGTTGGAGTTGTGCACACCCAGGCAAGTGGGAGTATTCCATCACACTCCGAACCTGTTCCTTATAGATGGTGAATGGGCTTTGGGGAAATCAGGAGGTGAGTTACTCACTGCAGGATTCCGAGCCTCTGATCTGCTGTCACCACTGTATTTATATGGCGAGTCCAATTCAGTTTCTGGTCAATGGAACTTCCCAGGATGTTTATGGAGGGAGATTCAATTCTGGTACTGCCACTAAATTTCAAAGGACAATGATTACATTCTCTCTTGTTCCAGATGGTCAACGCACATGTGTAGAATATGTAGCATATTTTAGGTTCCAGTCTCTGTAGTGGAAATTGAATGCACAGCTTCCTGACTTTGTGGATACAGAAAGAAATGGTGTCAGAATTTTTAGTTTCTCCTGGAGACAACTGGGAGTCAGGCAAAGATAGATTTTTTTGTGTGTGATCGCAGTTCTCAGACAAAAGAAAATAAAGGCTTAACAAACGTGCTGACCTACTTGAGAAACTGACTTGATTTACATATCAAAAGCAAGTTTTATGACCTTATCACTAGTTTTTAAAGTCTTCCCCTGCTTGCATTCAAGGTCAATAATTTCTTGAGGGATTTAAACAATTTTGTACATGTAAATGTGAGAGTAAGTCTTCACTGATTAAGGAAGCTGAATAATTCTAAACTACACAGTTATCTGAAGCCCTTTTTAAAATCGACTGATAGGCTGTTAATGTTTGGAATTATTTTTATTCAGTCAGCATTGAAAACATTCAAGGCTGAGTTTGTCAAATTGTTGATTGATAACCATGTCCAGGGTAAGTGGCACCAGGCAAGCAAGTGGATGTAAGGCCACAAATCAGATCGGAAATGATCTTACGAATGGTGGAGGAAGTTTAATGGGCTGAATAGGCTATTCCTGCTCCTACTTCTTTCAAACAACTGACAACTAGACGGAGAGAGAAAACATGCTTCAAAAGTTTGTTTTGCCTGTGTATGACAAATTCATTGATAATTATCTTGATTTCTTGTTGCAGGATAGTGGACCAAAGTTCAACGCTTCTAAAGAACAGTCTCTCTGTCTCCCTGAGGTATATTTCAAGTTTGATATGAGCTTTATACAAGGCAAATTCTCCTTTGAGCAGCAAAATGTGATGAGATTGTTTGGAACAGGAGGAGTCTCAAAGGGTTCAACATGAAATGATTAACCTTCAGCACAAGAGCCATTTTCAGCATTAAATCAAAGCGCATTCCGGACCCAGCTTCAAATGGAAGCAAAGCAGAGCTCCTTTCAACTGCCAGGTTTGATAATGATTGCTGTGGCCAAGACCATTCAGCTACTACTGGTTGAAGTAAAACAGCAATAACGAGTATTTCTCCAGCATCCGTCATGTAGCAAAATATTCCAGGATGGTTCACAGGAGCATGAACTCATAAATTTGGTAATGAATGCAAACGTAGACACTAAGGCAGGTGACCGAAAGCCTGGTTGAAGAGGCAGGTTATAAGGAAAAACTTAAAGGAGGAGAAAGACAGAGAGAGGCCAAGGAAGGGAATTCATGAGTTTAGGGCCCAGGGAGCTGAAAGTACAATCATGGGTGGTGCGGTGATAGAAATTGGGAAGGAAAAGATGTCAGAAATCCTGGAGGGTTCTTTGGAGGAAGTTACCGAGATTGGGAAGGGGTATGAGGCAACAGAGGGATTTGAAAACAAGAATTAGAACTGAGCATGTGATGAACTGCCAAAAGAGTGAGATAGAAACAGAGAGGGAATGCAAACTGTACCTAAATGCAAGTTTTTATGAAGAGAAGCAAAGGTGTAACATTCTTTTCCTCTTTCAGACACAAGTTCCTGTGCTAAACAAGGAGAAGATTAAAGAGATGGATAAAATACCCAGCTTCTCAGATCCAAGGAATGGATATTCATTCAGTGCATGTATCCGTGCCAGGGAGGCTTGGGTAGCTATTTCCTTTTTTATTGTGACGACCCTGACATCCTAAAAGCCTCAGGGAGTCCTTGAAGAATGGCTACATCCATCTTACTTCATTGCAAAATGATATCCCTGAAGAGATAATAAAATGACAACTAATTGAATTTTAAGGGAGAGGGGGCAAGGGAAGGTTGTGGTTGCTTTGGTAGAAATGTCCCAGCAAAGTCTTGGTCCCCAAAGCATCGGCTTTTCACAGATATAATGCTGTGACCATGCTGGGACCTTGCTTCCTTCAACAAGAAAAAAGTGCAACTGGCTCTTCAAGCCTAGCTGTATGCCGGAATCCTCAGCACTGGGCTGCTTTTTATTGGACTCAAGTAACCAAATAGGCTTAAGCAAAGCCTTCTGAATTGGATCACCATACACTCCTCACCTAATGGTCAAGGCCAAAGGACAGGATTCTAATTTGGTGACATGCCTGCAATGATTAAATGGTTGTCTAAAACCACTACTCTGTTTTATTGTATGTATGTTTTATTGCCTACTCGCTGTTCTTGGAGTTGAGGAGAAGTTCTGGTGTGTTGAATTCCCACTCTTTTCTACACTCAAAGTCATTTATACCCAAGAGAACATATGAGTTCTATTTACATGTAAAAAAATGTTTCCTCTTTCATTTCTAAACTTTCTAGAAGTGTGTTTCATGCAGTAATAGATGTCTACCCCAGCTTGCATTGCTTCCGCGAGCTGCTTGTGGAATTATACCATTATTGAATAGTGTATTATTTCAATATCATAAACAGGAATATATCTCAACCAAGGAAACTACTTAAGACTTTATCTGTTATTTTCTTTCTTAATTCTCTTGTTAGTTGAAGTGGCGTTTAAAGAAACAATGAAATTTTAGTGGTGTGTTTGAGAGAAGAAGTGGTCAGTTGAAGAATAAAATCACCTTCAGACTGCTCTTTAGAAATTATTGTACAGTAGAAAGGAGCTGTGTGATCTCAGTAAATATACTGTCTCAGCCAAAGTCTGCATATTCACACTCGAACTGGGAAGCCCCGTCGGGTAAGAGATCCTAATTTGAGTTCCTTGTGGACACGTCCATCATTTATCACTTGTTGATAGGAAGTACTCCCTGAATAAGGCTACCATCTTCTAAAATGTAGGCAGTATAAAATGAAGTTGTGACAGAATCCAGAGGAGTTTCAGCCACTTGAGAGTGTATCACTAGCTAGTTCGTCAGATCAAAGCTGATTTGTATCCCAACTCCATTTTTCAAACTTTACTCCATATTCCTCGATACCCTTGCAAAACAATAAACCCTCTCGAATGCTCCAAATTGACTACCAACATCCATAACCTTTTAGAGAAAGACACTCAAATTCCTTCTGCAACGTGTGTGAAACAACTGCAGATTATACTGCCTAGTTTGAATGTCAGGTGTGGAATGGACTGGCTTGTGCACAACTACTGAGTATTAACCTAAATACTTAATGATACTGTAGGAAGGGAGTCACAAAGTGGTAATGAAGTGAGCAAGTGATCCAGAACATTGAGCCATTGTTCTGGGGACATGGCTGAAACTTGAATTTAACAAAATCCAGAATCAAAAGCTGGTGACCACTGTAAATTGTTGTAAACACCTGGTTCACCAACATCATATAAAGTAGGAAATCTGTCATTCTTACCTGGTCTAGCCGACATGTGACTCCAAGCCCACAGCAATGTGGTTGACTCTTAAATGCTCTCTGAGCAATTAGGATGAGCAAGAAATGCTCCACTGGTTTCATTCAGTGCAAATATTTCACCACAGAATACAGTTGTGAAGTCTGACACGAAAGACAGAAGCTCTAAAATCAGCAGTGGCAGTCGAGTATCTCACACATCTCAAAGAAATCACTACATCCTCTGATGCTGCTCACTGCCAACTTGAAGCTCCACTAAACTGTGACCTCTGAAGCATGGCAGAAACTTAATATGTATTCACAGGAAATGTACACCCCACCAGACTTTTAATTAATCAATGAGACTAATTTGACATCTATTTGTAGTTTTCTGTTCCAAATTAAGCTTCTTCCAAAAAGAAAACTGATGATGCCAGTTACTGGTGTTATACAGATCTTTGATGAAAGCAAATTAATAATAGCATACCACATGACTGTTATGAAGCTGTAATAGATTTATGTTGGACAGTTCAGGTTTAACAGCACCACGATCAATTTTACAACATTGGATCTGATTAGGGCCCCAAACTGAATGCTTTGACAGCAGTAAGGAGTCAAGTTTACTCTTCATCCATCAATCAACAATTACATGGGAGTTGTTGAGTCCTTCAGCTTCTCACAAATGTTCATCAGAGAACAAGGTGAGGTGAAATGAGAATATGGATTCTTCACTTAAAGGTAAGACTCTTTCTCGAAAATGGTAACTGGGACTGCTGCTTTGTTCAGTCTACAGAAGTTACGGAATTTTACAGTGCAACACGTCGGTTGGTGGTTAATGATGGACAGAAGTTTGATATACCTGAAAGGTACCTGTACATCATATCACAACAAAAGCATATTTAAAGGGAAAACCTCAGGACCTTACTTCAAGCCTGTCCTATGAAGTTTCTCAATGGCTGTACTTTAGTGTTTCATAATCAAGTGCAGCAAAGGAGACTGAGAGGAGACCTGACAGAGGTGCAAAAGATAATGACAGCATTAGATGAGACAAACAAAGGAAATCTGTTTCCATTGGCAGATGGGAGCTGACAGACCAGCAATGGTCTCGTGGCATTATTGCTCGACCAATAATAGAGATCCAGGAAATGACCTGGGGATGGAGGGTGCAATCCTGCCATAGCAGATGGTGCAATTTTAATTCAATTTGAAGTCTCTGGAGTAAGATTCTCATAATGATCCTGAAACTATTGTAGATTGTTGGAAAAACCCATCTGGTTCACTCATGCTCTTTATGAAAGGAAACTGCTGCCCTTGTGTGGTCTGGCGAACATGTGACTCCATACACACACCAACATGATTGATTCTTTACTGCCCTCTGGACAATTAGGAGTGGGCAATAGATGTTGGCACGGCCAGTGATGCCCACATCCCTTAAATGAATAAAAATGAAATCATACAGCGGACACAGATATAAGGTTTCAGGAAAGAGATGGAAAGAGGGCGAAAGGGAAAAAAATGTTTCATGCAGTTTGTGGCAGTCACATTTAATTAGCGGCTTAGGACAGTGGTGGAAATTGATTTCGCCAGTCAATCAAAAAGAACTTGGTTGGGCACTGAGGAAAATCAACTTGCACAGCTACAGGGTTAAAGTGGTGACAGGGAACCAAGCGGATTATCTAGTATGAGCCAGGATGGTAACCAGTGAAATAGAATATTTATCACTATTCAAATAACATCAAGGAATCAATGAAGAAATGAAAAGGACTGTGGGACCAACGCATCTTCTTTTTAAGATTTTGGAATAATGATAAAGAACTGTTTTCTTCCCTCTCCACTCATAATATGTGTCTGTCAGTTTTTCTTTGTATGCATATTTATTTTAAAAGTTATATAGTTCAAGTTACATAGATTAGAAATCCAGTTCCTTTACTGTTCCTGTTGAAGGTAAGAGAGAGTGTTAAAATAAATAGTTTTTTTGACTGTTACTGAAGAAAGCTGACACAGTTTGCTTTTATCCAGGGTGGCAGTGAGTCAAAGGCAAATAGTAATGTGTGATTGTTACATTAAATTTTCACAACTGTTGCGACTCCAAGAATAGTGGGACCTGATTTCAAGTCCATGACCCCAGTGGATCGTGACATATTTAACAGTATGCTCAAGCCTCATATGAAAATTCCCAATACACTATTAGAAAGAAAAGCAGAAGGGTTCTCCTACCAGTCATTATTGCAAGTGGCCAGGTGCCAAGAAACCTCACAGAACAGTTTGATAGAAGTTTCTGCACTTACAGCTGAATTCATAGGTACAGCAGGATCAGCTCTCGGGAAATTTCCATCCTAGCACATTCAATGTATGGTGAACAATTAGCCAAATTGCCCCTTCAACATTATATAAACATCAAATGTCTCTGTCTGATGTCTTTCAGGTGAAGCACTTATGCTTGATAAACAGACGAAATGCGATTTTTGGGAATAGTATGAGGTGGTTTCTGCAGCAACTCCAATTTCATTGTTATGTTCTGTCACATTTTCACATCAGTGACAAGAGTCACAACAGAACATATCAACACAGGAGAAGCTTATCATACAAATACATGTAAGGAGCTATTTCCTCCTTCTCGGGAAATGTTGGACATGAGAATCAAACAACAGGAAAGCTTTGGATTGCCATCCATCAAAATGGAGCTGGGAAAAGTGTCACAAGATCAGCATTATCAACGTTTTGTGAAAGTTTTGAGTTGTGGTTTGATACACACGCGATCAGTGCAAAGGCTCTGTTCTTGCAGAAAATTGGATTCAAGAGAAAAATTTACCTTGCAAAAATCTCGCAGTCATGACACCTGTGAAGATGATCAGAGCACTACACGAGATTCTACTCCGGGATTCAAAGATGACATATATTCAAGATGCACATTTCTGCAGTGGGTACTTATGCGAGTGATCAGGCCAATTCTTAATCTGCTGATCTTTAGGAAGATGGGGAGGACATTCCATGAGGTAGGACAATCTGGATATGCCTCCTTTTCTTCACGTTACTGCTGCCATTGTCTTGTGATTAAGACATTGTGACATTGTGTATCAAACCATAATGTGGTTTGATGGACATGTTGTTTCATTCTTGAACGTCTAGTGGCAAGATTCTTCCAGTTTTTTTTTATTCATTAACGGGATGAAGACTTCACAGGCTCGGCAGCATTTATTGTCCATCCCTAATTGCCCAGAGGGCAGTTCAGAGTCAACCACATTGCTGTGGGTCTGGAGTCACATGTAGGCCAGACCAGGTCAGGATGGTAGTTTCCTTCCCTAAAGGACATTAGTGAACCAGTTGGGTTTTTCTGACAATTAGATTCTTAATTCCAGATATTTTTTGAATTCAAATTCCACCATCTGCCATGGCGGGATTCGAACCAGAGTCCCCAGAATGTTATCCAGGTCTCTGGATTAACAGTCCAGTGATAATACCATTCAGCCACTGCCTCCCCTTTTTATTTAAGTAATTACTGCCAATGCTGTTGAGCTTCAAAGAAAGTTTCAGAGTTTCTGTGCAGCATTTTCACACTTAGGAAATATAGACAAGAATCACACAGAATGCAGAAAAGATTTACAAAGTCAGTTTCAAAGTGAGAAACTTCAGTTACAGAACCAGGCATTCTCCTTGTCATAGCTGAGATCAGTTTTAACACAGTTGTTCAATATTATGAAGGGTCAGGACACAGTGAAAACTGTTCCCTTTTTGAAGGGGTCAAGACGAAAAAAAACACGTGAGATACTACCCAAAGCAATGGAAAACTGAGGAAAATGTTTTCACACACTGAATGGATAGGATTCGAGTTCAATGCTTCTGAATGTAGTGAAAACAGATTTGATTATGAGTTTTAAAGGAATTGGATAAACCCCTGAAGAGAAATAATTTGCAGGGCCAAGGGGAAAGTGCAGGATAGTGGGACTGGCTGAAATTGGTCTTGTACAGAGCTCACACAGACACATATGAATGCAAAAATTGCTGGAGACACCCAGCAGTCTGGCAGCATCTGTGAAGAGAACAATAACTTTGCTTCCTCTCCACAGATATTGCCACATCTGTTGAGCTTTTCCAGCAGTTTTTGTTTATGTTTCAGATTTCCAATATTCAGTTTTTTGGGCACATAGACAACTTTTGCATCAAAACAATTCTTTGACTAAGATAAATAACTTTCACTGTTTTCGCTTTCATCAGGAGCGCTCAAAGGATTACAAATTAAGTTCAGTCATGCTAACTATGGACACAAACATACAACGAATGTGGGTACAGAAGGATCTTGCAAACAGCAATTAAACAACAAGTTCATCAACTGAACTATGTTATCCACAAACACTGTTCAGCACATTCAAACCGACTCATCCATACCTATGTTTTTACTTCTCATGAATGAAGAGAAATGATGACAAAGATATATGCCTTCTTCTAATTTTTTGGGGGATGTTTTGTATACACCTGAGAGAGAAAACACATTTTAGGTTGAAGCTGGCATCTCTGACAATGCAGCACTCCATAGCACTGCGGCTGGAGACATGCTCGCCGAGCTGGTGGGTTTGGTTGCAAATGTTTCATCACCCTGCAGGGTAACATTGATAGTGCGCCTCCAGCAAAGCATCGGTGTTCTGTCCCACATGTTGTTTATATGCCTCGGTTTGCTGGGGTGGTTGGTGTGACTACCAAGAGACATGACCAATTCTCACTGTCTCACGACACGCAGACAATGAAGGACACGGATACGACTGGGACAACACATCGATAATCACACAAGCCAAAAGGAGACACCCCAGGGAATTCTTGGAGGCCTGGTATTCCGACCAGAACTCCATCATCAAATACATCGAATTAGACCCTGTGTACAAACTTGAAAAATAAATAACTTGAATAACTTGAAAAAAAAAAATACTTATTGAAAAATAAAACTGGACATAATACCAACCACCCCAGCAAACCCAGGCATATAAATAACAAGCGGGACAGAACAACAATGCTTCACTGGAGGTGCACTGACAATGTTACCTAGCAGGGCGACAAAACATTTGCAATCAAACCCACCAGCTCAGCGAGCAGGTCGACAACCTCATCCACAACCAGAGCTACAAATCTTCTCAAAAGCTTTAAACTCCATAGCACTGACAACAAACTGCTGAAAACCTGAAGCAGAGGGCAAATGTTCTGATTGTTGACTTGGGAACCCTGCAGCCCTCTGGATTTAATATCGAGTTCAACAATGTGAGGGTTTGAGCATCTTTCCCCATGCTTTCCCCCACCCACACACACCAGGTTTTGTTACTACATAGGTTGCTACCACACACTACCCATTCTCAGCCACTAATTATCCCCATTAGCAGCTATTCATTCCCCCAAACTGACCTTTAGCCACTCCATAGTCTGTTCAACTGTTTTTCTCCCTCTTTGGGCTCTATTTCCACCTAATATTGACTTTTCCTCCCTTTCCTCACCCTGTCTTCTACATAAAAGCCATTCTTTTCCGAGTTCTGAAGATCCAAAACATTAACTCTGATTTCTCTCTGCAGATGTTGCCAGACCTGCTGAGATTTTGCAGTAATTTCTGTTTTTATTCTGATTGTGAGCTTTAACAAGCTGCATCAGTCGAATTAAACTATAATTGAGGAGGCTGAGATGCCTTGTACAGCTGTCTGACCTGCTGTGATCTCCAGCATTTGTTGCTTTCAGTACGGTTTCCTGAACCATGGGTCTTGTGATTTTCTCATTGATTGTGCTACCAACTTGAAGGCCTTCTTTAAAGCACGCATAGACAGCAAGAGGCAAAGCACAATCCCCAGCAACACTTTGGAAAGCATTTATTGGCAATCATCTCTGCTTGTCTGTTAGCAACTAACAAATGAGTACATATCATCACATAATGGAATTCTGCTGTTTTCAACCACAGTGCACTAATTAACAAAGACAGTTCTTATAAATTTCTCCTCTCACTGACTATCTTTCCAAAAAAAGGATGACAATACAAAATTAAAAAAACAATTTATATTTTGAATAAAAACCAAAAGAACTGCCTATGCTGTAAATCAGGAACAAAAACAAAGTTGCTGGAGAAGCTCAGCAGGTCCGGCAGCATCTGTGAAGGGAAAAACAGAGTTAACGTTTCGGGTCCGGTGACCATTCCTCAGAACTCATATTTTGAGTTTATATTTTAAAATAATTTATATTTTGACACTGTTTAGAAAAGTCCTGTTGTGATTGTGACATGACCTGAGAGTTAAGTCTGTGAAGCACCAGAATTTCTTTGTTATGCACTCTTCAACTTGGAAATTGGTGCTTAAAAACACCTTTACCACCAAAGATTAACCTGCAGATCCCATAGATATGAAACTACCTCAAAAACTGCATATTTTATGGTAACACAGACATAAAATGCAGAGTTGCAACCCAGTGAAGAAAGAATGCCTTATATTTCGAGAGCACCTTGCATATTCTCATGATGTCCCAAAGCACTTTACATCTAATTAAGCATTTTGAAGCAGAAAATGCAACAGTCAGTTTGTAAACTCCCACAAACAGCAATGTGTTAATAATAACTGAACCATTTCATTGCGGGATAACTAGTGGCCAGGACACCACGGCATACTTATCTTAATTTCCCCTATTACTGTTCTGATATCTTTTACAGCCAGGTGAGATGGCAGATAACATTTAATGTTGCAACCAACAGACTATTCTTCATAACTAATAATATTAATTTCAATAATATGTACATTTTGCTCTAACTATAAAGCGGTAATTAATTCAAGGGGTTTGCATTATGCGAGTGAACCCTGATGTCACAATTGCAGGGGTTCCTTTGTATTTTAGTACCAACTGTATACATCTTCAAAATTGTCTGATCGCTTACTTGTAGCTGTCCTTCAGGCTTACACTGTTTCAGTAGCAGTTGATCGCTTATTGGGAAAAGAAATTGAGTTGAGCCACCATTTCAGAAGTGAGAAAAGAATATCATCATGGGGACACCATGGGGTTTCCTGCGATTGGAAATCGCAGGTGGACTGAAGAGTATTGATCCAAATGTCAGTGCTGTAATGTAGGAAATGCAGGAGCTATACACAGCGAGCCCCAACAAACAAGAATTGGATCATGACCAGGTCACCAATGTATAAGCTTTGTATCAGGACATGGGCAAGATCAAACACACTGGGAGTGTACGTCAGAATATGGGACACCAGGTTCACTTGGGCTTGACAGTTATTTGATTTGATTTATTATTGTCCCATGTACTGAGATGCATTGCAACAATGTTTTGCATGATAACCAGACAAATCACACCTCATGTAAGCACATCAGGATAAGACAGCAGAATGCAGAATAGTTTTACAGCTACAGAGAAGGTGCAGAGAAAGATTGACTCTAAAATATGAGAGGTCCATTCATAAGTCTGATAACATCAGGGAAGGAGCTGTTCTTGAGCCTGTTAGTATTTGTTTTCAAACTTTTGCATCCACTGCCTGATGGAAGAAGGTGGATGACAGTAAAACTGGAGTGGGCGGGGTCTTTGAGATTGTTGGCTGCTTTACTGAGGCAGTCGGAAGCGTAGACGGAATCAATGGAAATAAGGCTGGCTTTCATGATGGACTGGGCTGCGTTCACAACTCTCTGTAATTTCTTACAGTCTTGGGCAGAGCAGTTGCCATACCAAGCTGTGATGTGACTAGATAGGATGCTTTTTGTGTTGAGTCTATAAAAATTGGCAAGTCATTGCGGACATGACTTCTGAGGAAGTAGAGATGTTGGTGTGCTTTCTTGAGTGTATGTGGATGAACCAGGAAAGACTGTTGATGATATTTACTCCTAGCAACTTGAAACTCTTGACCACCTTCATCTCAGGACCTCGATAAAGATGGGCACTTCCTCCACTCTGCTTCCTGAAGTCAATGATCAGCTCTTTGGTTTTGCTGACAGTGAGGAACAAACTGTTTTTACACCATGCCGTTGAGCTGTCTATCTCTTTCCTGTCCTCTGCCTTGTTGCTGTTTGAAATCCAACCCACTCCAGTGGTGTCACGGATCTGTAAATGTAATTACTGCTGAATTTGGCCACACAATCATGAGTATTTTGAGGGTATAGTAAAGGGCTGTGTACACAGCCTTGCGGGGCACCGGTGTTGAGGATTATTATGGAGGTCGTATCGTCGTCTATCCTTACTGATTGCAGTCTGTGGGTCAAGAATTCGAGGATCCAGCCGAAGAGTCGTAAGTCTCAGACTTTGGAAATGGGGTTGATTGGGATTACAGTGTAGAAGGCACAGCTAAAGCCAACAAATAGGAGTCTGACGTCGCTGTCCATGTTGTCCAGAAGTTCGAGGGATGAGTGTAGGGCCAGGGAGATGGTGTCTGTGGTGGACCTATTGTGGTGGGTGAATTGTAGTGGATCAAGGCAATCTGGGAGGCTGGAGTTGATGTGTGCCATTATTAAGCTCACAAAGCACTTCATAATGATGGATGTCAGAGCCACCAGAATATGACTCCAGAGTATTTGGAGCAAGGCTTCTAAGAAAGCAAAGAATTGGTGTGCAAACTGGGAAACTAAAGATTAAAACCCCCGTGACAGAGAAACAAATTTGATAAAGCTGCAAGTCAGCAACATTTGGAGAGAAACAAATAAAACATCTTCAGATATATTTGCTTCTACAAATTCTAGATATTTCAATTTTTAATGGAATGAATATATCATGAAAAAGACTCTTAAAATGATTTTGTGATGCACAAAAATTTCAGCTAACAAACAGTTTTTCAGTGTCTCCGAGTCTCCTTGTCAATGCACAGAAATATAAACTCAACAAATGAGAAGTCATGGACAATCTTAAGTGAAAATGCAAGCTATTTTGTTTTGCAATTAATGTTGAAAGAAACCAAATGCTTGCCCATTTGCTAAATTAAAACCAAAAGAACTGCGGATGCTGTAAATCAGGAACAAAAACAAAACTGCTGGGGAAGCTCAGCAGGTCCGGCATCATTTGTGAAGGAAAAAACAGAGCTAACGTTTCGGGTCCGGTGACCCTTCCTCAGAACTGAGAACTCTGAACCGTTCTGAGGAAGGGTCACCGGACCCAAAATGTTAACTGTTTTATCCTTCACAGATGCTGCCAGACCTGCTGAGCTTCTCCAGCAATTTTGTTCTTGTCCATTTGCAATAGGTTCCAAGTTACCAGCCACCTCCTCCTGACTCTGCAATGCTTAAAGTAATGATGCCATCTGGAATGCACAGAGATCTGCAACTCCAGCAGGAATTGTGCCAAATGCCTTCAACAGAGAGCAGTTTTGAAAGGTTACACCGACTGGAACAAGGACACAGTGCATTCTTTACTGGCCATCTGAACAGAAGCTGCCTTTGCATACAAAAACAATGAAAATCAGGGGGCAGGGAGGGTAACAAGCATTACAACAACAAAAACTTGGATTTATGTAGTACTTTTAATGAAGTTACATGTCACAAGGTGCTACAGTAGAGAGTTGTCAGACAAAATCTGTAACTGAACCACAAGCCAGTTATTTGGTCAGATGACCAAAAGCTTGATCAAGGAGGATTTTTTAAGGAACATCTTAAAGAAGGAGAACAAGTATTAAGGGAGAGGTAAAGAGTTCTAGAGTTTACTGCATTGAAAATAAAGGCTTGGCCACCAAAAGTGGAATCTATCAATCTCATATTCTCAGATTTCAAAAGTGTTCCAAACCTTGACAAACATTTTTGTGAACAACTGCTCTGCAACACCTCCCTTAATGGCTGGTTCTAATTTTAAGGTTGTTCTCAGGTTGCCCTGCACCTTCCCACAGAAAACAGCTTATCTTCATCCATCTTAACAAATCCTTTAATCATTTTATACACACCAATTAGAAAAGCACTGAATCTTCCCATCTCAGGGAATACAAACCTCGTCTATGAACCTTGTCCTCATAATCAAATGCAGTCCTACTTTTTGAATGAAAATTAATTTACACGCACTTGGGAAGGTACGATTCGTAGGTTTGCAGAATGCTTTGACATCAATTTTTGAGCAATCACAATGAATGCAAAGGAGATAAATGCCACTTCATGAAATATGTGAATAGATGTAATGCATCTTCCAAGTCTGAAAATATCCTATTTCACGTTCCAGAAATGTCTTCCCAATCATTACTAAAACGAGCACAACTTTCAACTGCAAGCTCTGTTCTCTCTCATGACAGAACATGGTAAGCTACTGATATGGTTGCAAGCTCCAACAAAATGTGTTGCCTTTTATCACACTCCGCTTGTAATTCACAGTGGCATGGCCTGCTGCCTCAGGCTGCTAGTCTATTCAAGAAACTTCAAAAAGAGAAACCCAAGAATAGCATATCCCTGGAGGAGGTCATTTATGAAAATTGATAAAGATTCTCCCAAAAATAACCTTTGTGTAAGGAAAGCTTTTGAAGAATATAAAGGTGACCTGATAGAAGCTTCTATAATAATGAGAAGTATAGACAGAGTTGATGGTAGTTGTCCTTTCCCTAAGGTAGGGAATTTCAAGACTAGGGGGCATATTTTCAAGGTGAGAGGAGAGAGATTTCAAAAACACATAAGAGCAAATTTTTTTACACAGAGGCTGGTTCGCGTGTGAAATGAACTGACTGCTGAAGTGGTGGATGCGGGTATAATTACAACGTTTCAAAGACATTTGGATGGATATATGAATAGGAAAGATTTGGAGGGATAAGGGCCAGGAGCAGGCAGGTGGGATGTTCGGCATGGACTGGTTGGATCAAAGGGTCTGTTTCCATCCTGTTTAACTCTATGATTCTATGACTCTATAAAAGCACATGGTGCTAATGCAACATTTCCTTGCTGGATTGCTCTGTAATAAAAATCAGAGACTTCTAAAAGGCAATCTGAAGGCAAGAGTGAGTCAATGGGAAGGAAGGACTGATTTTATTCTGTCATTCTTTTGAAGAATGGCAATTGCAGTAATGTTAAATCTGTCAATGGCTCAGTGGCTGAGGCATTTGAATTGTTTAACAAGGAAAATACTTCAGAAACTGGAGGTCGCACTTACTAACTATAAGCAACGCATGTTACAAAGCCAAAGAATTAGTTCCTGGATTCCTTCTGGTGTGACGTGTAAAATAGACAAAAATAATCCTTGAAATATCATAAGAAAATTACAATCCAAGTTAGGCGATAACAAAAAAATCTCTGACATTTTGGGGGAAGAAATTGACATGGATAGAATTGGAATTGAAGCACGGAGTTAATCCAGACAATTTAATTCAGAGGAATGGTATCTTGGGTGACCTATGAGATAGTGTTACAATGGAGATAGGAAGAGTGCAACATCTTCCTCTTTTTCTATGACCCCATGCGTCACAAAATACTTTTAATTATTTTACCCCATTCACAATATAAACCACAGTTTCCTTTCTCCAAATCAAACTCTGGATAAAACAATTCATCAACCAGGTTTCTTCAATAAACTTGAAATTAGTGATTTATGATTAAACACAGTTTGTTCAAAGAAGATAAAAAACTGTTTAACACAGTTTGTAACAATAAAATATTACTGTTTACCCCCTCGGATATTCAAACATATCCACAGAGCAAATAAAAGAAATATATTTTTCTCTCTGCGGAGATTCACAAGTGAAAAAGCACTCTTGGTAAGAAGGTTTAATTCTTGAAGGCAGAAAGAACATAAGAACATAAGAACTAGGAGCAGGACTAGGCCATCTGGCCCCTCGAGCCTGCCCCGCCATTTAATAAGATCATGGCTGATCTTTGAGACTCAGCTCTACTTACCCGCCCACTCACCATAACCCTTAATTCCTTTACTGTTCAAAAATTTATCTAGCCTTGCCTTAAAAACATTCAGTGAGGTAGCTTCAACCACTTCACTGGGCAGGGAATTCCACAGATTCACAACCCTTTGGGTGAAGAAGTTCCTCCCGACCTTAGTCATACATCTACTTCCCGTTATTTTGAGGCGATGCCCTCTAGTCCTAGTTTCACCTGCAGCCTAGTTTCAGCTGCAGCATAGCCTCCCTGTTTTTAAACTCCATCCCTCGAGCAATGGCAGACAAAATTCTATTTGCCTTTTTAATCACCTGCTGCACCTGCAATCCTATCTTCAGCGATTCATGCACAAGGACACCCAAGTCCCTCTGCACAGCAGCGTGCTGCAATTTTTTACCATTTAAAACAAAGTCCATTTTGCTGTTATTCCTACCAAAATGGATGATCTCACACTTATCAACATTGTACTCCATCTGCCAGACCTTTGCCCACTCACTTAGACTATCTATATCCCTCTGCAGACTTTCAGTGTCTTCTGCACACTTTGCTCTACCACTCACCTTACTCTCATCTGCAAATTTTGAACAAATCTTTAGGTGGCTGTCAATCTTCTACTCTGGCACACAAAGATGTTTGTCATTTTACACATGCAGTTGCCTCTTTGCTTCCCACCCCACCTTCACGCTACCACCGCAGACATAGTCACTCAGGAAATATCATGCAAGAACAGCTAGACCAGGACTCAAGTTACAAGGAACGGACACACAACAAGGGTTCTTTTTCAGAAAAAGGACAGCTGAGCTGAGAAGATTCTTTCTTCCATCATGGTTCTCCCCAAATACTGCAAACACTATCCAAAGCAGAAACTGGAACCTGATAAGAAGAGGAGGCCAACTCGAGTCAACAAGCAGTTACCTACCAGAAAATATTTTGTTTTAAAAAGTTCCAACAACATTTCATTGACTTCTCCTTGAAAAAAAACTGCCAGGTATCCACAATTCTTCAAACACCAGACCACAAAAATTAAGTACAAAACCTTCAAAGCAATATTATTTGTCATGTCTCCATGTGCATGCCCTTCTAGATGGAAGTGATTGTGGGTTTGGAAAGTGCTGTCCAAGGATATTTGGTGAATTTCTACAGTGCATTTTGTAGATAGGACACAGTGATGCTAATGAGCATCGGTAGTGGAGGGAACGGATGCTTGTGGATGGGGTGCCAGTTTTGCGGGCTGCTTTGTCCGGGATGGTGTCAAGCTTTTTTAGGGTTGTTGGAGCTGCACACACCAGACAAGCAGGGAGTACTCGATCGTGTTCCAGGTTTGTGTCTTGTAGATGATGGACAGGAAGTGAATTACCCATCATAGTATTCCAAGCCTCTGACCTCCTCTTGTAGCCGTTGTATTTATACGGCAAGTCCAATGAAGTTTTTGGTCAATGATAACCCCGATGATGCAACATTAGGGGATTCAGTGATGAGCACACCACTGAACGTTAAGGAGTAGTTGTTAGATTCTGTCTTATTGAAGATGATCATGGCCTGGAATTTGTATGGCATGAATGTTGCTTGCTATTTAATGCATTAGAACATGAACTGCTTCAGTATCTGACGAGTCACGTAGATACTGAACATTGTGCAATCATTGGTGAACGTCCCCATTTCTTACCTTATGATGTGTTAGGGACCAAACCTGACTCCCTCAGAATATATTCAGAAGGTAGCCTAGACCCTAATTTTTTGTTCTTTTAAAAGTACATGTCAGGTGCTGTGTTCCAGATGCAATTTGATTGCTCAAACTACTCAATGTTAAGCAAAACACAATTTATTCAAACATTATCATTAAAATACAGACACAAGAAACAAGAGCTTGGAGCAACTTAACTCTTTTAGACAATAGATAAAGTAACTCTGACTAATTTACTGGTCCAATATAGTAACATTCCATAAACAAACCCTTGGCAAAAAGGCAAATTCAGACTGTTTCACATGCAGAGATAGTAAGAACTGCTGATACTGGAGTCAGAGATAACACAGTGTGGAGTTGGAGGAACATAGCATGCCAGGCAGCATCAGAGGAGCAGGAAAGCTGACATTTCGGATTGGGACCATTCTTCTGAAGAAAAACTAACTAAAATCCTCAATCTGTGAGAGCTTGACCACACCCACTCAGGCTGCTTCTGCTGTTCCAACTTTTAAAATGAATAAACACAGGGAGAACGTGCAAACTTCACATAGACAATCACCCGAGGGTAGAATCAAACCCAGGTCCTTGGCGCTGTCAGGCAGCAGTCCTAACCACTGAGCCACGATGCTGCTCCTTACAGTCAAGGTGAACTCAGACAGCAAGAGCTTCCTGAGTGAGCAGTGCAGCTTGTTTGGGATGAAGATAATTAATCCCAGATTGCTGACCACTTTGAGGAGTTATATTCATGAGCCATGAAGCCTTGTACTGATGCAGGATATAATGACAACAAAACTTATATAATTGCCTTTACTACAATAAAACATCTCAAATGCTTTCTAGGAGTAGTATAAAACTAAGTCTGAACCCCAAGACATGAAAGCACACATTTGGCAAGATGATCAAGAACTTGGGCAAAAACATCGGTTATAAGCAGTCTCTTAAAGGAGGAAAATGAGGGAGAGGCCCCAAACATTGGATGAAAGGTATTCTATGATTTGAATGTCCAGGTAGCTTAACAGTATGACCACCAATTGTAGAGTTCATCAATGCATCAAATCTACATTCACAGGGAAGCCTAATTTTTACCTCCATTTTTGTTCCTCTGCTAATGAACAGTGCCATAATCCCCAACGGGCCACAGGCATCTCTTTCCATTAGAGAGAGACAATCCGTACTGTATAACTTGAGGGTACTCACTCCACAAGCATAGGCTTATGTGAGGAGGCAGGCCTGTCTAAACTACCCCAGCCATTACAAGATTAAACTTGTGCACTTGGCTTCACTTTTCACAACAATTTTCTCATCTTGGCAACTGTGCTTATTGCAATTGGGTTTGCTGTTACTTACAATTTTAGTCACCAAACTTGCTCATATTATTTGCCACGGTGCAAAGTGAGGAACAATTGGCAGGCCATCTGTTACTCTTCAGTCCAACTCAAGAGTCTAGTTTAGATTTTCAGAATTCATACTGCTCATGTTAAGAGTGGGGAGCAGGAGGAAACAATGAGCAATGTTAGCATACAAATGCAGTGAATTCCTCTAAAACTTTGCTGTCTGACATTTTAAGTAAGATGAATGGGTCAATGCCTTGATTAAAATAAATGAAAGGGTTTTGAGACAATTGCTTCATATTCTAATATCGCACAAATGATAGATTTCTTTGTCGCAGAGCCAGCTCCAAGCTCACATTGATTTACTTCTCAGTTGTGACAGGCTTCTTCTTGAGATACCTTCACTGTAGCAGTTGCTGACTTAACATTCTTCATTTTCACCTTTTCCAGTTTTAGTGCAAGAATCATTTCAGGTGAAACAAATCTGATTGTTAAAAATTTTCACAACTGGTACAACCAAGGGAAAAGGTGCTCTCAAGGAACACATCAATTTAATTGCCTTCCCACACATGGCAAAAGAATTTTTTTTCATGAGTTTTTCCTTGCTATAATTCAATCACATTGAACTCAGGAGTCTGTGAAAGACCTTCATTCAAAAGTACATTGGAAATGAAATTAGCATAAATGTTGTAAAGGTCACTCAGCTGACTAGTAGCCTGAGGAGAGGAACCAAAGCACTGGATTCAAACGTAAGAACTGTATGATTTTATTCAGTTATGTGTTTAGCTGCAAATTCCTTCTGAATTAATCTGACAGTTATTTAAATCTAAGATGACCCAGCAACTGTAAAAGCAAAACACTCACAGAACCTGCAAATTAATTTACAACAGACTGAGCATATCCTAATACCATTCTGGCTGACAGAATGGAAATTATTGGTTACATTTTTCCATTAAATAAATTGGGAAGCGACACCAATAGAAGTGAGTGCAATTGATTTTAGGCATGTATTTCGCATTATGTAACTGTTCTCCATATCCCATATTTTGGGGCACAAGAACCGTACAAAGTACAGCAAAATCTCCTAATGATGAGCATTGACACTCTCATTTAACCACTAACACATTGGTTGACATCATAATCAATATTCTGCTATTGTATTCTTTATTTCCACATTGTTTCGCCAAATAGAAATGTGGTTTTACTGACATATTCAATAACCTCATTTGGCAGGTTGGCATTTTTATTTCAAATATGAAGTCCTCTGCAGGGAAGGATGAATTCAGTTGTGAAAAGGGTTTAATGTTCATCATTCTAAACACTCAATCTAAAGAGACCACAGATATCTAATCCAATGAAGGTGCTCAAGTCAAGGAACTTGGGACTCACTTCTTAAAATAGTTGAAGTTATGATAAATACCAAAAGCTTCTACATGTATATAAAGAGGAAGAGAATAATGAAAATAAAGGTTGGCCCTTTCGAGGAAGAAAATGGTGAACCACCAACTGGAAACCCAGAAATGGCAAAGACACTAAACTAATACTTGGGATAACAAGGTGTGGAGCTGGATGAACACAGCAGGCCAAGCAGCATCAGAGGAGCAGGAAAGCTGACGTTATGGGTCTGGACCCTTCTTCAGAAAGGGTCTTCATTTCTTCATTTTCTGAAGAAGGGTCCAGACCCGTAATGTCAGCTTTCCTGCTCCTCTGATGCTGCTTGGCCTGCTGTGTTCATCCAGCTCTCCACCTTGTTATCTCAGATTCTCCAGCATCGGCAGTTCCTACTATCTCTGAAACTAATACTTGGTCTCTTTTTCGCTGTGGAAGATAACAATTTCTTTCCAAAACTGCAGTTACTACAGAGGAACTTGGTAAAATTACAATAACTAGGGAGAAGGTATGAAGTGAACGGTTTGGATTTAGGGCATATAAGATCCCCGGAGCCTGATGGCCTGCACCCTACGGTACTAAAGGAGGTGGCAGCAGAGACAGTGGATGTGTTAGTTATGATATTGCAAGATTTCCTGTATTCTGGATAGGTACCGGTGGATTGGAAATATGCTAATGTGATACCTTTATACAAAAAAGAAGATGGCCAAACAGTGGGAAACCATAGATCAGTCAGTTTGACTTCCGACTCCAGAAATATCCCCACTACAATCATAAAGGAGTGATAAGTGAACACTTGGAAAAACAAAGCTCAATTCACCAGTGTCAGCATGGTTTCATGAAGGGAAAATCATGCTTGACAAATCTAGAGTTCTTTGAGAAGGAAACCAGCAAGATGGATAATGGGGATCCAGTGGATGTGGTATATCTAGATTTCCAAAAGGTATTTGACAAGGTGCTGCATAAATGACAGATCCAGAAGGTTAGATCTCAGGGGTTGCGGGTAGAGGCTTGGGTAGAGGATTGGCTGACTGACAGAAAGCAAAGGGTCGGGACAAATGGGCCCTTCTCTGGATGGCGAACTGCAACTAGTGGGATGCTGCAGAGTTCAGTTCTCGGACCTCAACTAGTTACAATCTACATAAATCTATATGATCTGTTAGGAGGGACAGAATGTAACACAGTAGAGCTTGTGGATAATACTAAAATATGTGGGAAAACAGGCAGAGATAAGGAAATAAAGAGTTCACAGATGGATATTGATAGACTGGGAAAATGTGCCAGAATCTCATAGATGAAGTTTAATGTGGCAAAGTGTGAGCTTGTCCATTTTGGCTGGAAAATAGAAAGAGCAAAATATTATTCAAACAGGAAGCAGATTCAAAGTGCGACAGTGTCGAGGGTTATGGGTGTCTTTGTGTGTGAATCACAGAAAATGGGAACGCAGGGGCAGCATATAATAAGAAAAGCAAATGGAATCATGGCATTTATTCCAAAAGGACAGGATTATAGAAGTAAAAAAGCATTGTTACACTTATTTAAGACATTGGTGAGATCACACCTGGAGTACTAAGTTCAGTTTTGGCCTCCTTGCTTGAGGAAGGATGTGGTGGCACTGGAGGCAGTTCAGAAGAGCTTCATCAGAGTGATTCCAGGGATGAAAGGGCTGACTTACAAGGAGCAGTTGAACACATTGGGCTTGTACTTGCTGGAGTTCCAAAGAATGAGGGGGGATCCGATTGAGGTATGTAAGTGCGAAAGGGGATTGATAAGTTGGACGTTGAGCAGATGTTCCCCCTTGTGGGACAATCTCAAACAAGAGGTCATAGACATAGAGTGAGAGGAGGTAGATTCAAAACTGAGATGAGGAGAAACTATTTCTCTCAGAGGGCTGTGAATCTGCAGAACTCACTCTGCCAGACTGCAGTGGAGGCAAAAAAAAATCAACAGATTTGAGAAAGAAATGGATCCGGCAGAGCAGACAGCAAAGTGGAGTTGAGACCTGGCTAAGGACAGCCATGAAGGGCTTGAAGGTTTCAACTGCATACTCCCACTCCAAATTCCAATGTTCCTATTATCAAAATATCCACAGTAGAAAAGGTACAAATGATCAGAAACAAAATGGAAGTGAGCAAGAATAATTCTTTTTATTCCTTATCATTTATGGTCAATATGCAAACGAAGACAAGATCACATTGATAATCATCTAGTGATAGAATGTTTATTATGTCACAAGTGAATTGGGGACTGTGCCAATAATTGAGTCCCACTGTTCCACAAACCATCACAAATGTCTGACTACCCAATAAAACTACCAAGATCAATTTGTCGGCGAATCAGCACAGAAGTAACTGTCATGACATTTTGCCATGAATAGGAAAATAATCTTTTACTGTGAACAAACCTACTAACAGTTGGTTAAAAAAACAAATGTATTAGCACACAAATTACACAAGCTTAATCCCTTTAAAACTCCAAACACACGCATTCATTCTTAAGTAAGACAGACAAAAAGACAGTTTGGCACAAATATTATGCATGGTTAAAATATAAGCAGGGTAAAACAAATTCTCTTGTTCAAGAGTCCACATAATAAAGCTGTGACTTTCTTCTCATCGAGCTCTTTATTTTTTACAAAATGATGGTGGCATGATGTTGCCTTCAAAGCGACACTCGATCTTCGATTCAATAATCCTAGGTGATCTAGTTCTGTGTGTTGGAACTCCTTTTCAGACTTTAACTTTTGTTTTTTGACTTACAGACATGGGTGGTTGTAGATGCTCCTTGTTTGTTTATACATCTGCATGTGTCTGAACGCAGTGCAATCACAGTAACAAACTGCAGCTTGTTCATTCCAAAGACTGTTGTTTGGCCGTTTTTTCCTTAACTGAAAGACTCCTGGTGCCATGCCACCTGATGAAGTATCCACCTCATTGGGCCAACAATTAACAGTCTTGTACAGCTAATGTACATGTACACCATACAGTCCACAAGTGGCAGAAAAAATTCTCCTCGTTCTTTTTCAGAATATAGCAGAGTCCAAATTTTTCAGTTTATACCAGGTAGTTCTATAATGCCATAGTTGCGTTCTTGCGTGACCTTGTGCTTGAGAAAATTGCCATAGAAAATCGCTCTAGCTGTACGGCAGAGAGTTTGTGTTATCCAAACAGCGTCCACTATTCATAAATCATGCTACAGCTAATTTGCATTAATGAAACATGCGTTATCGCAGAACGACCTGTCGTCAAAGTAAGAGTCTTATTTAGTGTGTGAGGTCCATGATGCTTTATTTTTTATTTACCTGTTTAAGATAAATACGTGTCACTAGCTGGACCAGCGTCTGTTGCTTATTCCCAATTGCCCTTGAGAGGCTAATGGTGAGCTATCTTCTTGAACCAGTCCTGAGGGTTAGAACATAAGAACCAGGAACAGGAGTAGGCCATCTGACCCTTCAAGCCTGCTCCACCATTCAATATGGCTTATCTTTTCATAGCCTCAGTTCCACTTACCCACCCTCCCACCATAACCCTTAATTCTTTTACTGTTCAAAAAATTATCTGTCTTAGCTTTAGAAACATTCCATGAGGAAGCCTCAACTACTTAACTGGGCAGGGAATTCCACACTTTCACGACCCTTTGGGTGAAGAAGTTTCTCCTCAATTCAGTCCTAAATCTGCTCCCCCAAATTTTGAGACTATGCCCTTGTCTTCTAGTTTCACCCACCAGTGGAAACAACCTCCCTACTTTTACCTTATCTATTCCCTTCATAATTTTACATGTTTCTACAAGATTCACCCTCATTCTTCTAAATTCCAATGAATATAATCCTAGTCTACTCAGTTTCTCCTCATAAGTCAACCCTCTCAACTCCAGAATCAACCTCATGAATCTCCTCTGCAACCCTCCAGTGCCACTAAATCCTTTTTCAAGTAAGGAGACCAAAACTGCATGCAGTACTCCAGGTGTGGCCTCACCAGCACCCCATACAGCTGCAACATAACCTCATTGCTTTTTAAACTCAATCCCTCTTGCAATGAAGGTCAAAATTCCACTTGCCTTTTTAATTACTTGTACCTGCAAACCAACCTTCTGTGATTCATGCACAAGGGCACTCCGGTCCCTCTGCACAGCAGCATGCTGCAATTTTTTACCATTCAAATAATAGTCCTTTTCACTGTTATTCCTAGCAGAATGGATACTTAACATTTATTACCATGGAATTCCATCTGCCAGACCTTTGCTCACTCACTTAAACTGTCTATGTCCTTCTGCAAACTTTCAGGGTCATCTGCACACCTTAACACTTCAATATACATTGGTAAACCTATAATGTTGGTCAAAAGGGAGTTTGGGATTTTGATTTAGTGACAGTGAAGGAATGGTGATAAAGTTCAAAGTCAGGATGGTGTGCAGCTGAGAGGGAAACTTGCAGGGCATGGTGTTCCACTTGAATGTGCTGCTGTCATCCTTCCAGGCTCAAGAAGGTGCAATGTGAGAAGCCATGTTGAATCAAGTTCGAGTCTTACATCCTAGAACTTAGTTAGCAACGCAGGAAAGAAAAATCATCAGGATGATTACTCAACATGTTTCTCGTCAGACAAAACAACATTTTATTCTTGTAACAATGTTTATTGATTGGCTGTTCAGCTCCCCATTAACACACATCGCTCAGTTCGAGGTGCCAAGCAAAAAAAGGATGACATTGCCACATACTTAGCTGCAAAAAAAGAGCCATCATGAAGAAATAAACTCTCGATTCAAACAGAATTATGCAATGTGATCTCCAGCAGTACAAAAGTCAGAGCACAACATTTAAAAGTGCACAAACCTGCAAATGGAGCTGAAATTGCACTTTTAAAAATTCTTTCATGTGATGCACATATCAATGACATATCCAGTATTTGCTGCTAATCCTGAATTGCCTTGAACCGAGTGACTTTGTGCCAGTTATGGGGACAGTTAAAAATCAACACTGATGTTCATATGGAGTAATATTTAGGCCAGATCAGATAAGAGTCACAGATTTGTTTTCATAAGAGATGCAAGTGAACCAGGTGGACTTTTGCAACAATGATAGTTCTTACAGCTGCCATTACTCAGATGAGCATTATATTTCAGATTTATGAACTGCCTTTAAATTCTACAAGCTGCTATGTTGGGATTTAAACCTGTGTCTCCAAGGCATGAGCCTCTGCCTCCAGACAGCTAGTCCAGTGATACTATCATTGCATTTCCTCATGAAGTGTGACACACACATACCTTCCTCTCAATTTTAAAGTAATGCTGTGTAGGAGAGATGGCTGGATTCTGTTTGTCAGTTTGAACAGATCGGGTTCCTTTTTCCTGACTGGAGAAGGCTGAAGGGTGATTGCAGAAAAGCACTGAAAATTAAATAAGATTTTGATAGGGGGATGCAGGGAAAAGGTTTCCTCTTGCACACATAAGCAGAATTGGAGGCCATTAATACAGTCACCAATACATCCAATCAGGAATTCAAGAGAATTCTTTCTTATACACTTAGAATGGCATGAGCGTCAAACTCACAACAAGCAAATAGTTGGGATGAATTCTGCAGATGTGTTTCACCGGAAACTCGAGAAGCTTTCGATGGAAAGGGATGAGAAGGGTTTGATGAAGAAAGATGTGAGGGGGCTCGTGTGCAGCATAAATGTTGGCATTAACTAGTTGGGCTGAAGGGCAAGTTTTCTTTCCAGCCTATTCTGTATATGTCATATATATTTAACATAGCAGCAATAGCTGCAGCAGCTGGTGGGAGTATGTTCCGAGGATTGAAAATCCTGTATCGAGGTTGTGATGAGGTCTCCGGCTCATGCTAACAAATGGAAGAACAGTTTTGTAATGGTCCACGATGTTCGATTTAGCCACAGTTAAAATGTAGCTTTAGATGCCATTTCCGAAAGGCCATATTGGCATTCGGGAGAGAAAAACAATTTTGTCTGTATCTCTGCCTCTGGCAGCACAATCACTATCGGAAGGGGTCATCTTCTGAATATTTTACTGCTTTGGAAAATATTAATGGTTCACATTTTAATACTAATAGAGATTTCAGTGATGTTATTTTCAGAATGTCATGCAGCTTACAGTGTGCTGGCAAAGTAAGGATATCATTACTTCAAATTATACAGCCAAGCGAAACAGCTATGCAATTAATAAACTAATTACAGGCAAAAGCTCAGGTTTTTTATTCTTGGTGAGTACTGTTCCCTTTTGTTTGAGTAACACAGTATTAAGCCTTCACAGTCCATAGCCAATCCAATCAGCTGTCATTAACTGCATTCCCAGAACTGACAAGGAGGCCAAAAAACAGAGACCATTTAAACCAATAATTACCTTGACACTTCAGATGAAACACGCTCCTAGTTACAATCAGCGATCTTAATTAGCAGGTAAGAAAATTTAAGAGTGAGAAAGACCAGTAATGGCAGCAAATGGCTATGAATTGGATGGTACCACAAGAAAATCACCTGAGAAATGTCTGCAGAGGAGCTACCTAAACAAAAAAAGAACCTGACCTGTAACTGACTGAAATGGAGATCTATCCAGGAAAGGGACCAAACACAGCTCATTTCTGAAGAAGGGTCAAGGCCCGAAATGTCAGCCTTCCTGCTCCTCTGATGCTGCTTGGCCTGCTGTGTTCATCCAGCTCTATACCTTGTTATCTCACACCTTCAAACATGATTGGGAACATAGCGAATCAGACTGTAAATTCAGAGCATATGCACTAATTTCCATACTCATTTATCAAACACACCAAGCACTTCCTTATCCGACACAAGGCAGACACACAAATTGTCCATTGGACTTAACAGCAGTCTTAAAACTCATTGAATCCAGATCCCAAGCAACAGACTTTGAAGGAGAATGAACTTCCATCACTGATCCCACGGTCAATGGTTCAACATTTTTTGATGATAGGTGACTTTTTTTTCCTGGCAAGTGCATCGGATATGAACCCAACTGGCTTTGTCTGCACAAACACTGAGCCTCTTGTACTCTAGTCCTTTTCAGGGCATGTTCGTGTCTTGCAGATTGACGATAAAAAGAACATGTTACGAGAAATGTCTTTGAGGCAAGACATATTTTGCACAACATGTGCAAGAGGTACAAAGGTATATGGCTGATCCTTGTTTAGTTCATGTCTTTCAGGTGGAGAATTAGAACCCTGTGACCTCTTCAAATCTTTCTTTGGCACCAATGAAGATAGTTGAGGGACTAACGGCAAATGAGGATTTAACAGGTGTTTGAACTCATCAAGATTGGGTGAAACTGTTTCCACTGGCAGAAAAGGAGTCTTTTTAAAACCAAAAAGGGAGGTGGAAGGGAGTTTAAATATTAACTTTCAAAATGGACTTGGATGATAGATTCAGAATACAGAAATTTGCAGGGCGACAAAGAATGAGCATTGAGTAGAGTTTTAATGAATTGGATAGCTCTTGCTAAGAGCCAGCACAGGCACGGTGGAATCAATGATGCACAGCATAAGGCAATATCTTTCCTTGTGAATAAAACATTCAGAACCTCTAGTGCTTTGATTCTCTTCAGCAATAACTGAGGAAGAATTTTTCTGACGGTCTGGAGGCACACCACTTTTCTTCGTAAATTCAAAGAAAACATGCTTGCTTCACACTACAGCTACAGTTTGAATCCCCCTTTCCTTTCTTGAAACCTGTTTTTCTGAGACTTGCTTAGACATTCCTACGACTGCAAACAGTTTTCTAAATAACTGTTAGCAAGTGGGTTTGCTGTGTCGAGTCTTGTTTCAACAGAAGTTCTTTTCTTTGTATCGCTTTCTGGGTTCTTAACTTTCTCCTTTGTTACTTTTGGCGTCTTCTGTTTATTTGTTCCATAAAACAAGTATCTTTTCCACCTGCATTTTCTTTTCATTCCTCCAATTTCATTCTCTTTTTCCCATTTGACCATCTCCCCACCTATAACTGTCTATGTGGGATCTCAGAGGCATCTCATGGAACTGCTTCATGTATCTTGAAGTCTTGATGGTCATCTAATGATTTTAGGTTTGCAGTTATGCTTTCCGTAAATTCTTGAAAAATCATTTCTCTCACATTCTCAGAGTTTTCATTAACTTCAGTGATCAAAACCACAGATCCCACAGTATTTCTTTTTCTCATGCAAATTCTACAAACATCTGATTAAGTTTGTTTCTTCTAGTCCTAAACATTAATTCATAATTTTCAATGACAAGCTCGTACACATTTAATACTGCTTTTCTTAAAAAGAAACATCAAACCTGCACACTTTTCTTCTGACAAATAGCTGACACACTCAAAGCTGTCTCTGTTAAAACATTCTGTAAGGTCCAAACATACAGTCATAGAGTTACACAGCATGGAAACAGACCCTTTCGTCCATCTTGTCCACGCAGACCAGACATCCCAACCTGAACTCGTCCCATTTTTGAGCAACTGGCCCATATCCCTCAAAACCGTTCCTATTCATATACCCATGCAGATGCCTTTTAAATGTTGTAATTATACCCACATCTACCACTTCTTTTGGCAGTTTGTTCCACACACACTCCACCCTTTGCGTGAAAAAGTTACCCCTCGGGTCCTTTTAAATCTTTGACCTCTCACTTCAAACCTATGCCCTCTAGTTTTAAACTCTCCGACCTGTTCACCCTGTCCATGAGGGTCACCCCTCAGCCTCTGATGGTCCAGAGAAAAAGCTCCAGCCTACTTAGCCTCTTCCAATAATTCAAATCCTCCAGTTCCACATATATCACATTGTCTATCCAGCTAAAATTTCAAATCAGTGATATATTTTTTGACTCTATCCTCACCAACTTCAGCAGTAATGTTCAATTTAATCAAATCCCTAGCTGAATTGAGAATCATTCTGAGTTACTACTTCCATTTTTCTTTCTTTCCTGTCATATTTTCTCGAGTCATGTTGTCTGATACCCTCACTGCTTTGTTGTCTAAGCTTTTTAAGTTCCATTTTCTTTGTGCTATCTCCTCTTTCCACTGAACTTTGCTGTTCATTCTGATCTTAGTTTTTTTGTCTCTTGCTTTTCATTTCTCCTGTTCTTCCAATCAAACATTTTCATTTCCAACTAAACCTGAGCTACTTCTAGCTGTGACATCTAAATTGCGGGAATATTTCCTTCTGATTCTAAACTTTGGGTAATCACTCCAAGTATCTTATTCCAATGAAATCCTACTTTTATTTCTACCCTCAAAGGGTCTGCAAGCTCTCAGTTTAGCCTGATTCAATGATTTCAAATAATCCACTGATCCACCTTCTGCTTCCATAAAACTCGGAACACTCCTCAAAAGACATTTTGAAAATCCAATCTGTCAAATAACGTTAACCAGAATGCTCCTGTTTTACATTCAGAAGCTCCACATAATTATTTCATTCAAAGACACATAGATCCTTCTTAAACTCAATGAATTCAAATCCCAGTCAACAGCTCTGTTAGGATTCCATATTGTATTCCTGGACAAAACAAAACAGATCCCTGAATAAAATCTGGCTTATAATGTTCAATTAATTATTGTGATGGTTTGTCACTGACTTATGTTCACATTCGGCTGCAGATTTTCTCTAATGACAGCATGCAAGTTTATTACACCAAAAAATAAAAGAAATAAAGCTACCTAAATATAGAAGACAGTTACACCAATCTCAAAGACACAGCAAACCAAAGTTTTAGTCTTTGCTGTGCCACAGCTACAGACTCAAGTCCAGAGAAATTATTCCCCAACCTCGTAAAATCATAGAATTCCCACACTGTGGAAGCAGGCCTTTTGACCCATCGACTCCACACCAACCCTCTGAACAGCATCCCACCCAGAAGCCCCATCCTATCACTGTAACTTCGCATTTCCCATGGCTCATCCACCCAAGCTGTATATCCGTGGATACTATGTGCAATTTAACATGGCCAATTCACCCAACATGCACATCTTTGGACTGTGGGAGGAAACCCAAGCAGGCACGTGGAGAAGACCAAAGTTGGATTCGAACCTGGATCCCTGTCACTGAGGCAGTACTGCTAACCACTGAACCACTGTGGGGCCCACATTGAGCCACTGTGCCATTTCAAGTCCTGAGATTTCTGCTGAACTGACTCGTCAGCTTCTTTGCCATGAACCATGGAGACAATTCGATCAGTCCTTTCCAAGTCAGCCAAGATGAACTTTTCACAAATCTGAGAACCTAAACTTTATCAGTTGTAATAACATTCAGATTTATAAGTAAACTCTCCAGTTTTGGAGGTTTTTAAACATCCCTTCTGAAGTGATTTCTCCCCATAACTGCCCTGAATGCCTTGTTAAGAAGCTATACCCACTTCTAGACTCAATCCTGCTATCATCTGAATAGAACAAAAAAAACCTGCTCAATCCTAGATTCTTTAGAACTGAAACCAAAATGAACTACCTCCAACATTTACTCTGCCAGTTGTGGACTCAACAGTTCAAAAGCCTTTCCATTAACAGCACAGTGGTCTGCAGTTATCTTCATTTTAACAAATTATGGATTTCATCCACTGTTCCAGAAGGATCCTTCACAAAGATAAACACCCATCTGCCTCTTTTGTAATTCAAATTTCAAAAATGAGAATAAGGCTTGATTTTAAGGCCATTCATCAAATTTCATCAAAGGAGCCACAAGAATTCACTATTTTGAGACATAATGAAAGCAGGACTTAGAAACATTTAAATCCCATACCACGTGATTGCATCAATTGGATCAGAACAACTCTTGCACTGTGCTTTCACCACTCAGCATTTTCCCAAAGCACGTCACAGCAGAACAAGTACTTTTCAAGTGTCAGCCCCGCTGTATTGTCAGAAACATTTTGGCTTCAGTTCAAATCCAAATACACTTGTGATAAAAGTGTTCCAATATTTCATCACAATAATTAATTAGATTTTTACTTCCAACAATGGCACACTTCCTCACAGGTTGCATAGAAGTGTGATCTCATATTTAGATTTAGCAGCTGGTAAACACGTCTGGTTTTAATAATTTTATATGAGCGATTTTAGATAATTTATAATAATGCTGTAATGTCAATTGGAAGCAATTAACACTGTGCTGAGTGTTTCTCTTTTCAAAATTGCTCCTCAACTTCAGTTCTGCTGGCTTGAGATTCCACAAGAAAGCCTTTAAAAAGACTCTCAACACAGCACAGAATGCCCCCAAGTATCGTCAGAAAATGTGACTGCAATTTAGCTTTGGTACAACTCAAATTCTGCATATGAACACCTCATTGGAAGCAACCTCCATGCAATTCAGTACAGACCACTCAAATGTGAATGTGTACAGGTTTAATGCAAGTTATGAATGCTCCAATCAGTTACCTTCAGTCACAGCCATCCCAGGTTGTGCACACCCGTCACTCCAGCAGGTATCATGGATCTTCGTGAAGTCATCAATGAAATGAATGTTTCTTTCCGCTTCTTACTTCAACACTCTGACCTCTTGATGTTGGGGACTTGCTTATCTAAAAATAATAATGACTAAGTATTTAAATTGTACAACATTAGCAGAGCTGTAAGGAAGGAACAAGTTGAACAGAACTACTTAGACAGTGCTTTGAAACAGCTGACACAGGCATGATGGGCAGAAAGGCCTCCTTTTGTGTTTTATTATTCTATAGATTGCCACAGTATTATCACTAGAAACATACAACTTATGCACATACACACTTCCACTGCCAAATTGATTCCAGTTTCTGCAGCTAGTTTTTTTTTAAAAAAATCACCCAATTCGTTATGGTGAAACATTTACTGAGTAATGATTCCCCCATAAGAATTAATTTAACGTCTTATAATGTGACCCAAGTGGAACAATAAAAGGTCCACACAATATTCATGGCTTCCAAAACGAAGTAAATATTTGTGATAATATAAAATGCTATACTGATTCCAACATTGTAGATTCCGCTCTTATTTAAAACACTCAACTCCTGCAATTGATGCCTGCCTAATTTAAGAGAAGTCGTTAAGTTGTTCTGAAAAATTGAGAGATCTGCTCACCACAAGGAGTTCTATTTCTTTCCTGAGATTTAACATGTCAAATGGACACTTGGATTTCAGGCATGGACAAATCATGATTATTGAACAGCAAGTTCAAAGGGGCTGAATAATTTCCTTGTGTTCTATGTTCTGAATGCTGATTGTTGGCCTGGATGTTTTGTCAGATCTCTGAAATTCGTGCACAAATCCCTTCCAAGCTCTTTAATCCTTATCAAAATTTGACACGTTTGAAGCTTTTTCCAAAAGAAATATTTTATTATCACAAACTGCATTTTGTTTTTCTCCTTTATGTCAGCTTGGCTGGGGTGGAAGCAACCTCACAAAGGCCATGGAACCACATATCTTTGATTTTTTGAATGTCAGTTTACAATCTGTAAATCAGCAAACAACATTAGGAACTTGAGTCTCTTAAAAAAAAAAGAGGATTAGAGTCAGAGAGTTTTACAGTAGGGAAAGAGGGCCTTCAGCCCGTCATGTTTGTGCCAGTTATCAAATTCGTATCTACTGTAATCCCATTTTCCAGCATTTGGCCCATAACGTTGTCTGCTACAGCATTTCCAGTGTTCAGGTAAATACTTTAGAAGTGTTGTGGTGGTTGCCATCTCAATCACCCTTTCAGTCACCGTTCCAGATACTCAACATGCTTTGGGTGAAAACAGTTTTCCTTACATCCTCTCTAAACCTCCGGCACCTCACCTTAACTCTGTGATACCTGGTTATTCAGCCTCTACTAAGATGCAGAATTTTTTCCTGTCTATGCCCTTATAATTGTGCAGACCACAATCAGGTCCCCCATAGCTTAAATGCTGTGAAGGAACAATTAAGGGGCAGAAGAATTGTCAAACGAATAAATGGGATTGCTGCCTGCAAACACTAAATCTGTAATGTGAAAGATTGGAAATGCTACATTTATTTCGGTTTTATTTCTGGAGGGAGAAATCTCAAATGCAGATGAGTAATATTAAACTTGTATGAAATTATGTTCAAATCTTAGAGTCACTGCCAACATCTGTAATAATCAAAAAATCAGACATCAAAGCTGTGTGCAGATATGAAAGAAAATTGACAAGGACGATACAAGGAATGCAAGGAAAAAAAATCAATCAGGTTAAATTCTTGTCCCCAAAAAAGAAAAAAAACCGAGGGTTGACTTAACACAGGCTTTTCAAATGACGAGGGGTTCATGAGAGTAGATGTCAATTTAGAAGTTCCCATTTATGGGGAAATTTGAAACTACAAAAGCTGAGCCAGTCATGAATCCAACTATTCATGAAAAACCTGTGTATGAACAGAGGACGAGAATGTGCAACTCAATTCTACAAGGAGTTACACGAGCTGAATAAATGGACTCAGCAGACACATACAAGAGATTAAAAGTCAAGGAAGATGTTAAAAGGAAGAGGGATGGGAGGAGGGTGGTGTGGAACATGATAGTGGACTTCAGGCATTGGGACAGCTAAGTTGGTTGTGTTGTAAGCTCAAGGGAATTCAAGAGGATATTTCAGAGACCAATCTCTCAGGGTAATCCCTGTCAGCAAGTGGGAGTAAAGGGTCACCGGTGACATGAAAGCCTCCAGACAACTGAGGTGCAAATACATCTGGGGGACAGACAGGAAGAAACTTTCCATCTCAGTAGAAGGGTCAGTAATTGGGGGGGGGAGGAGCACACATTCTGAAGGGAAGGAGCAGGCGGTTGAGAGCAGAACTCACTACCTCTAAGGGTGGTAATCACCTGAATCCTTCTGAGCACTGAAGGAGTAAGAAGTATTTGGACCAGCACATGAAGTATAAGGCTATGGGCTCAGAGCTGGAAAATGAGCTTTGAACAGGCATTGGTTTGATGACCAGTGTGGCTTCAATCGCAAAACTGTTCATGAGCATAAATCTTCATATGGGCAAAACAAAAAAAAATCTCGGTTGGGTGTGTGAAAAGAGAGGCAGAAGAGGAAGAATAGCATCAGAGTTTCTCTCCATCCCTCCAGGCGAATTTTTGTTTCTTTCTCTTGAAGAAAAGGTAAAATGCAAAGACCGAAAGTTCCTAATGCACAGCAAAAACGTCCGGCTTTTCGAATAAAACAAAAATCGCTGTCTTTTATTTTCCCTTTCTGACTTGCTTCGTGAGGATTATTGAGGGAATTTTTTTTTACCTCAAGAAGAGCGGGTGCTCGTCCGGCGGAACAAGGTTCTGGAAAGTTCCAGAAGGGAAAGCGGGGTGATACGCCACGCGCGCGGGGCGGGTGCGGGGAACGGAGACGTGGAGGAAAATTTCGTTTTATTTTTGTTTGGCGTGTGCAAGACGAGGCGGGGGTGACGTTTTATTCATTCGTTCGTTGGTTCGTTTCTTTTTGAATTTGTTTGAAATTCCCGCGTTGCAAGAAGTGCCCGGAGCATTCCAGGGTTCACCTTCTCAGTCCTCGGCACCACGCCCCTGTTTGAATGTCTTCCAAAACAGACGCCGCCGCCCAGAATAAACAGCTCACTGCTAATGTAGAACAGTGAACTGCGGATGCCGGAGATCTGAAACAAAACTAGAAACCAAAAAACGAAACGCCAGAGGAATTGTGGATGCCGGAGATCTTAACTAAGTGGGTGTGTGTAGAGAAAGAGAGAGGGGGAGGGGTGGGAAGAAGGGCCAGGATTTCCATTTTGCTGTGACCCTCCACCAATTATCATCCAGAACTTCCGCCACCTGCAACCTGACCCCACCACCAAACAGGTACTCCCCTCTCCGCCTCGAACTGCTTTCTGTAGGGACCGCTCGCTCCGCGACTCCCTCGTCTGCTCCACACTCCCACCGACCGCACCACACCTGGCACCTTTCCCTGCAACCGCCGGAAGTGCTGTACCTGCCTCTCCACCTCTCTCACCTCCGTCCAAGGCCGCAAACAATCATTCCGTAACGGAAAGGGATTCACCTGTCGGTCTTCTCACCTGGTCTACTGCATCCATTGCTCCCGATTTAGTCTCCTTTACGTCAGAGAGACCAAGCACAGAGTCGGTGACTGATTCGCAGAGGATCTGCGCTGTGTACGTTCCAATCAACACCACCTTCCGGTTACCAGCCATTTCAACTCCCCACACCCTGAACGAAATGTCGATCCTGGACCTCCTCCTATGTCGCAGTAAGGCCACACAAAAATTGGAGGAATAACACCTTAAATTCCGCCTCAGGAGCTTACAGCCCAGTGGCCTCAAAATAGAATTCACTGGCTTCAAAATCTCCTCATCCCATGTCCAACCCTCCCTCTCCTCCCTGCCTCCTTGACCTGACACAACCTGTCCATCTTCCATCTCACCTATCCACCACACCCTTCCCATTGACCAATCTCCACTACACCCTATCTGCATCCATCAACCACCACTCCGCCCCATCTCTGCATTTATTTTTGAGCCCCCTTCCCTGTCCCCTGTCCTGATGTAGTGTCCCAATCTGAAACGCCTGACCTGCTGTATTCCTCCAGCACCAGATTGTATTGACTCTGACTTATAGCATCTGCGGTTCTTGCTATCTCCTAGCTGCTATGACCCTTTTTTCAGAACAGTTTACTGTCCCGATCACCAACCCTCAGCAGGGACTCAGACTGCTCTGAGTAAACTCGCAAATGACACCACAGCTCCTCTGCCGCAAAGGTAAAGACTTTGCCTTCTCTGTCCATCCCTGCAGCTCGTCACTGCAGTTCACCTATTCCACCATCCTCCATCCACCTCAGTAAAACTGGAGGAAGTTGCAGTCGGGCGACTCAGTCCATCAAGTCTGCTCCACCATTCAATAAGATCATGGCTGATTGAATCTGGTCATCCTCACCTCTATTATTGTGTTTCCTCCTCATAACACTCAAGTTACCTCTCTGATGAAAAAAGTCTGCCGTGGTCTTGAATATACTTAATGACCCAGCCTTGACAGGCGTCTGCATAAAGAATCCCACAGATTCAATCCCTTTTGAGAGAATAAATTCCTCCTCATCTCCGGCTTCAATGGGTAACCCCCTTGTTCTGAAATGATGTTCTCTGGTACTCGACTTTGCCACAAGGGGGAACAACTTCTTCACATCAACCCTGTCAAGTCCCATCTGAATGTTATACATTTGAATGATGTCTTGTCTCATTCTTTTAAACTCCAATGAGTACAAGCCCAAACTAATCAAGCTCTCCCTTTTTAAAATATTTTCTAATCAGTCAATTCAGAGATTTTTACACACCTCTGGAACAGATTGAACTTGAGCCTAAGCCTCCTAGCTCAGAGATAGGGACACTGCACCTGCTCCAGTACAGCACCTATTAAAGCAGTCACTCCATACCCAAGATCAGCTGAGTGAAACTTTCCTGAACTGCTTCCATTGCCAGTATATCTCCTATTAAAAGAGGGACATGAAACTGATCACTTTTCTTGCTTGTTCCTGTCTCTTTTTCAAATCAGAGACAGCAGTAGCTTCTCTTCCTGCTGCTATACAGCTACCTTGGACACCCAAGGGTGAATCCAAGATGCCACCCTTTTTTTGACCCATCACACCATGCCACCCTTTCTCTTGCCCGTCTGTGCACTCCCCCACAGAAACAAAATCCACAGGCATACTGTAGGTTTTCACGTGTACATGAACTACAGTCATCATCATTCCCCAACTCATCCACGATGCCCAAATCCAACATCTTGTACTGAACAAGAATAAATTTTTTCAAGCACAATGTTCAGAACATTGAAGCCACTGTCATTTGCGTTGTCTATCAACTCTGCTCTCCCTGGCAACAATCTGAGATTAAGCCAATCTGTGTGCAGTGTTGGTGTCAGATTTGATCCATACATGAGCTTCCAACTTCATAGTTGTGTGTGACTAAGACCATTTATTTCTGTCCCTGCAATGTTGCCTGACTCCACCTGCCACAGCTTTTCAGTTGCTGAAAGCGTCATTCATGTATTCATCACCAATAGACTCAATGATATGAATTCACTGGTTTCCACAAGTTCAACTTGCATAAATTTGTGGCAATCCAAAACTCTGTTGCCTTTGTCTTATAGTAAGTACAATTCCCCAATCACCTTGTGTTTGCTGACCTACAATGGCTCCTGCTCAAGCCATGTGATAATTTGAAAATTCTTCTTGTCTTCAAATCCCTCCATGGTCTCACCCCTCACCAGTCTCAAATCTTATCTAATCCTACAACCTCAGAGATGATTGTGTTCGAGTAATTCTGGCCCCTTGTCCACCTTTAAGACTGTTAAAATCTACCTGTGTAAGCTTTTGCTTATTTCAGTTTGTATTTCCCTTACTGTGTCTCAAAAGTCGTACTTGTTCTGTAATGGCATTGGAAATCAATTTGGGATGTTTAATTACATACATGTTGTTATGAAACTCTTCGAGACATTTTACATTGGGAAATGTGCTACAAATTAAAAGTTGTTTAAACATCGTTTTGTCCATTCAGTGGCTCATTCCCGTCACAACTTAATGTGCCGAAAAAATATTTTACAATGTAGTTCAATATTTCTTGAAGTTTAACAGTTCTTCCATCTGAATCGCTTTTTCACATTTTTTAGAGATTGGTCAGACTCCCTCCATGCTTTCCTGGTCTATCACTTGTCACACAGCGTCTCCCTCTGGATCTAAGAAAGACATCATATGGTGAGTTGTGTGTCACTGCTAACCTTTCCAAGGGGAACTTGCCAAGTATCCTGCCAGGATACTGCTAGTTGTAGAGTGTTATTCATTACTTTGGGTTGTGTTTTGCCAACAGGAATATTGTTATTCATCAAGCACCCTCAGGAATTTGGAAGAGCAGTTGCTGCCTTGATCTTAATTAATTGGCACATTTCTTCCTACTTCAAACAATAGCATGTCTAGAAGATGGTTTAGGTGTTTGTAGATAGGGTAGTGTTGCTGGACTGCATAATCTTGACTTCTATATACATGTATAAACTGCGTGCTGACTCTGAGGCATGCCAATCTGTGACTCAGTTCACCCAGTCAGGAGCTGAGCCTAGGGATGCCAGAAAACCAGAGTGGGAGAGGTGGTAGCAGTGTGGCAATGTCACTAGACTAGTAATCCAGTACAAAAGAAGAAGTTGCTGGAAAAGCTCAGCAGGTCTGGCAACATCTGTGAAGAAAAAATCAGAGTTAACGTTTCGGGTCTGGTGACCCATCCTCAGAACCTCAGTTGTTGAAACGTTAACTCTGATTTTTTCTTCACAGATGCTGCCGGATCTGCTGAGCTTTTCCAGCAAATTCTGTTTTTGTTCCTGATTTACAGCATCCACAGGCCTTTCGGATTTTATTTCGTAATCCAGCATACCAGCTTAATATTCAGGGGACACAATTTCAAAGCTCAACATTGCTCTAGTGCAATGTGATTTAAGTAGAAATGTGCAATTAGAAGTGAGCTTAACGGCAACCATTATTGTCCAAACCAATGCAATTGTAACGACAAGACAGGGTGAACACAGGAAGGATGTTCCCGATGACCAGGACATCCAAAGCCAGGGGTCAAGTCCAGGGACGTGGGTTATGCTGTTTAGGACTGAGATGAGGATAAATTTCTTCACCCAGAGTGGTGATCCTGTGGAATTCTCTGCCACAGAAAGTGGTTGAGGCAAAAACATTGAATGATTTCAAAGAGGAATAAGATGTAGCTTTTGGGGCTAAAGGGATTAGAGGGTATATGGAGAAAACAGGAGCAGTGTACTGAGTTGAATGATGAACGATGATCATAGTGAATAGCAGAGCAAGCTCAAAGGGTGAAATGGCCCTACACCTGCTCCTATTTTGTGTCGATGTCGTATGACTGGCCAAGTACTCCGGGGCAAACTGTTGCTGCAAACTCCAAACACTCTTTATTCCCCTTAGTCCTTGGTCATGTTGCTGCCTCCCAAAGCTGTGCTCATCCTGCCCTCAGATCAGGTTTCTGTCCTTCTCACAGCATTAAAATGCATTTCCACAAATGCACAGCATTTCCAACTTGTCTGCAGCTTTTCCCGTGGTTGATCAAATCATCTACTTCAAACACCTGTCCACTATCTTCCACTGGATGGGACTGCTTTTATTTCATAGAATCTCTTCATAGTGTGGGAGCAGACCATTCAGCATATCGAATCCTTACTGACCCTCTGAACTGCATCCCACCCCCCACCCCCAATCCTGTAACCCTGTATTTCCCATGCCTAACCCACCTGGACGCTATGGGCAATTTACCATGACCAATCCACCCTACCTGCACATCCTTGAACTGTGAGAGGAAACTGAGGCACCCAATGGAAACCCACACAGACATGAGGAGAATGTGCAAACTCCATACAGAGAGACACCCAGCTGTAATTGAACCCGGGTCTCTAATGTTGTGAGGCAGCAGTGCTAACCACTGAGCCACCATGTGCCATTGATGATACTTGGAATCATCAACTTCTTGCACTTCTTTCAGGAAGTAGTGTGTGGAGAAAAGGAAATTGGTGGATGTACTTTACTAACACGTCCAGAAGGCATTTAATGAGGTGCCACATCAAAAGTTATTGCAGAAAGTAGAAGATCATCGTGAAGTTGGTAACACTGGTATTGATAGAAGATTGTCTTACTGACAGAAAATCCAAAGTAAGATAAATGGTTCATTTTCTGTATGACTAGATATAACAAGCAAACTGCCACAGGATCACTGCTTAAATCTCAATTTTTAGATACGTTACGTGGACGAAGGGACTGAATATATGGTCACTAAATTTGCTGCAAACACAAGGAAAGTTCCTCTCCGACCCCTTATGGCAATCAGAACAATTCCAGGAGATCACTTGTTTAGGCCATTGCTTCCCAAGGTAACAGCTTTTTCACTTCTGTTTTGCTGACACCATCTGAACATCTGCCAAGGAGCCTGGTCTTCAAATGTCTGCAGTCCAGCTCGGTCGTTGCAGTCACTTTAAAACACAATTATTTTCTCACTTCTAGTTTGCTGACACTATCTGAATATATTTGTTGAAAGCTGAGTCTCCCCAACTGTCTGCAGTCTCACTGCATACCAGCAGCAGGTTACAAGTCCCACCATCCAGTGATGATTTAAAACGAGTTAATGTGCTGTGGTCCCCTGTGTCATTGCAGCTTGAACAAAAACTTCTCCCAGTCATTTATCTGAAGTGGTAAGTGACTACCCTTAATTTGCTGGGAGCTGATGCCCATTCCTTCAGCCTGTGCTGGGCTCTCACTGGATTGGAATGATAAATTACAGAGCCACTCAAGATTGGATCACTGGCCAAATAGAAGTTGTACCTAATTCTCCGAATGCATTGGCGTGATTTGTGTAGGAAAAATCTCAAGACAGGATGTCCCTTTCAAAACATTTATTCCATGTCCTGTCTCTGGAGGGCATACCTATGTGTTATTCCCCACCGTCCCCGTCTCCTATGCAGTGTTAAATGCCCCTATGGATGCCCCAAACTCAGTTTATTGACACGTAAAGACAACCTTAAATGAGGAAACGCTGCTGCACAGTCCCCAGAACACACCCAGGTGGTGGATAGACAAAGAACCACGTCACTTGAGGTTTGAAGAGCACCTTACAAGGGAGCAGTTTGTAAAGGATCAGCTTCCAAGGGTGCAAATCATCATTGGAACCTTCTCTATTTGCAGCAGTTGGCAAAATGTGTAGAACTGAGGATGAGGAAGTTGGAGGGAACCTGTCAGGAAACAGTGAACAAGGACAGACATTTGAAAATTGAACATTCCCTATGGGTGCCACATTACTGCTTGACCCTAATGTGATGGGCATTGCATCTGAACAAGAAGATCATCAATCATGAGCTATCAGGATCCAAATCCACCTCAGGTTCCTATTTGGTTCATTGGTGACCAAGGATAACACGCCCACTTTTCTCAATTCGTCCTTAGCGCTGGATTCTGTTCTCTTTTAGGGTCCACCCTTCACATCCTGAGTACCAGTTGGATAGCATCCATCATGTTTGAGGGTGATCAGGATGGAAACCAAAGATTCCCTCATAGGAAGTATGGTCATCTTTAATCACCAACTAACTTGCTTTCTCTGTGTGTTCCTGGAAATAGACTGGCAGTGTTCAGCGCCTGAATGTAGGAGAATTACGGGTTTGAGGTCAGGGAAGGGTTAACCAGAACTACCACCTGCTGTAACATTTTGTAGTATCCTGAAGATCAGGCAATCCGGAGCAACAGATCTTGAAAGGAAAGAACAAAAGACAGCGCAGCCCCCACCGGAACTGTCTCCTCTAGCAGATTGGTGACAGTCTGGTGATACGAACAAGTCAGTCGATCTGGTACCAGCACCCCAGCATCCTGAAGAGAGTCAGGATGCCCTCAGTGTGGATCATCAACCCGTAAAGGTGAGCTGCAGAGCATGAGAGTTTGTTGACTGTTGTGCTGTTCACCTGCCGCCTAATGTAGCAGCAAGAGTATCATCATCACCATTCTTTAAGCATCAATGGGAAGCAGCATGTCACCTTCACAGAGGGACCCATGAGGGGGTTGACATCCCAGACTGTCCTGTCTCTGTCTGTAAAGACACTGTTCTACCCTGCAACTGAGACTGAAAGTGATTGGTGTTCTCTCATACCGTTCACACTCCAAAACTGTAGAAATACCAAGTGAACACAGCCATGTCCACTTGCCTGGAAAGTCATTCATCCTGAATTTGACCTCCTGTTCTAACTTTACCCATTTCTCAAAGCATGTGCTGAAGAGCCCGATATGGCAGCAGCATAAACCTCTGGGGAACATTGCTCCCAAAGACTACCTTTAAATTCTATACAAAAGGAGAGAGAGCTGCAGAACCATTCTTGGCAGATGGATAGTCATCCAGAAATCTTCAGTGGAGAAACCCCAGTTAATCTTTCTGGAGAAATATCCTTCAATCTTAGTCCCATTGGAATGAGATCATCTCATCTGCTAGAATGACCACTAAAAATGGTTCCTCTGAGAATCAAACCAAACCACGTTGTGAGAAACAAGGAGGTTGAAGCTGTTAATTATACAGAGGATCCTTACTGCCGCTACTTTGCAAAATCCAAACATCCAGAGGAATCCAACTCCAGACATTATCTGGTTCACCTGATACGGTGCAACCATTAAGCTATAATTGTTTTGTTACGATAAAACTTGTCAACTTGTTTCATTTCTGATTATGTAACTGGTCCCAGATTTGGACAGTCGCTGAATGGTAAAGATTCTTCAGTTAATGAATGACTGTTCTCCTGTTACTTCTAATTTTGGAAAAGAATTTCTGGACAATTCCTTCAGTATTATTGTCACAGGTCAAGACAAGGTCCACAGTCTTAAGTAAACTCGAAGCATTTCCAGAACATTAATTCCATGATTCCACTAGCTTGCATTTTTGTCCCTCCTCCATCATTCCCCAAAAAGAAAGACGGTTGATAATTTTACCCGCAGCAGGAAGAATTGGAATAACGCTGCACTAAATTACTCCAATAGGTACTTCAGCCAGAGTTTCTCCATTTTGCCTCTCTCCAACTTGACCTCTGTCACTGTCTTCTCCCTCAAAGTTCTACGCTCTCCCACTCTGTTGGCATTATCTCCACATTTTTACTATTGTACCATTTTGCAGGCAGCAATCATAGCTCTGTTAGATTCAAGATTGTTGTGGAAAAGGACAAGGTTGGGTCTGAAATAAAAGTCTTCACTAGGGGAAGGCTGGTTTTAATAAACCCAGATGTGATTTGGCCAGAGTGGACCGGGAGCAGATACTTTCAGGTAAATCCATCTCAGAACAGTGGGATGCATTCAAGAAGGAAATATGGAGAAAACAGGATCAATTGGTTCCAATTAAGAAAAAGCATGGGAGCATCAAGTCGTAGAATCATGGAACTTCTGCACTGTGAAAGCAGGCCATTCAGCCCATTGAGTCCACACCAACCCTTTGAAGATCACACTACCAAGACCCACCCTATCCCCATATCTTCCATGTCGAATCCACGCAGCCTGCACAACCCTGAGCACTAAGGGCAATTTAGCGTGGCCAATCCACCTAACCTGCACATCTCTGGACTGTGAGAGAAAACTGGAGTACCCGGTGGAAACCCACACGGATACAGGGAGAATGTGCAAGCTGTACACACACAGTCACCTGAGGGTAGAATTTAAACCTGGGTCCCTGGCTCTGTGAGGGAGCAGTGCTAACCAATGAGTGCAGCACACCCTCACACTCCCCTCTTTGAATCCCACAGATAAAAGGAAAAAACGAGGTTTATTGCAGATACCAAGAACTCGGATAAAATAGAGGAAAATTTGAAATTGTTTTACAGATACATTCAGAGTAAGAGGACAATGAGGGAAAGAGTAGGAGACGATAAAGTGTGGAGCTGGAAGAACACAGTAGGTCAGGCAGCATCAGGGGAACAGGAAAGTTGACGTTTTGGGTCGGGTCCCTTCTTTAGAAATGGGGAGGGGGAAGGGAGCTGGGAAATAAATAAAGAGAGGAGGGCCCTTTATGGACTATAGTCGCACTTATGTGTGCAGAGGATATAGGTCATCTTCCAAGTCAATATGTTGGCTCGGTGTTGACGAGTGAGAGGGACAATGTGAGTATAAAAATCCAGGAGAAGGTCTGTGATACACTTAAAGAAATTAGCATAGACAGAGAGGACGTTCTGAGTATTCCGGCTGTCTGATAAGTAGATAAATCTCATGGGCCGGAAAAAATGTATCCCAGGTGATTGAGTGAGGCATGGGAGGAAATACCAGGGGCTCTTGCAAAAATTTTCAATTTGTCTCTGGCACTAGAGAAGGACTGGAAGGCAGCCAATGTGGTCGTGTTATTCAACAGGCAACAAGCGATAAACCAGGATATCACAGTCAGGCTAACTTTGGTCGTGGGGAAACTATTGGAAGCAATTCTAAAGGACAGAATCAATCTGCATTTGGGATTAATCATTAACAGTTATTAAGGGGAGGTCACGTCTGACTGATTGTTGAATTTTTCAAAGTGGTGACCAGGTGTGTAGATGTGGGCAATGCTTTTGATATCTACTTGAGATCAGCAAGTCCTTTGGTAAGGTTTGGGAAGGGAGACTGACAGCAAAGCTAAGGCCCAATGGAATCCAAGAAAATGAGGCAAATTGGGTCCACAGTTGGCCGAGTTACAAGAAGCAGGGGATGATGGTTGAGGGATGTTTTTACAACTGGAAGTCTGTGTCCATTGGGATCCCACAGTGTTGGGGTCATTGCTGTTCGTGGTTTATATAAGTTAATTCAACTTGAATGGCGGAGGGTTTATCAGTAAGCTTGCAGACAATACAAAAATTGGTGGTGTGGCAGGATACCCTTCGATAACAAGAGGATAGAGTTTGGCTGGTCAGATGAGCTGATCTGTGGTAACTGGAATTCAATCTGGATTAAGTGTGAGGTGGTGAGGACAATAAAGGTTAGGGAATATGTGAAGAGTAGTAGGACCTTGGGAAGCACTGAGGATCAGAGGGACCTTGGTTTGCATGTTCCACCAGTTCCTTAAGGTATCACAACAAGTGGATAAAGTGGTGAAGAAGGCATATGAGATATTTACCTTTCTTAACTAAGGCACAGGGTTTCAAAGCAGGAATTTGCACCAGAACTGTATAAAATGTTGGTTAGGCCACAGCAAGAGCATCGTGTACTGTTCTGGAATCTACATTTAACGAGGGATGTGATTGCACTAGAGAAGGTGCAGAGTCGATTTACCAGGATTTTGCCCTGGGCCAGAGAGTTTCAGTGATGAAGAGAGGTTGAACAGACTGAAGTAATTTTCGTTAGAGCAGAGGAGATTGAGAAGGTTCCTGAGGGAAATGGGTTGTGACTGCCTGGTTTCTTTTTGCAGGATTGAACATTAACACATCGCTGTTACTCTGACTTGTGCAGGAACGGAAACAAACTGGGACAAGCACACCATCCATAGCAACATTTTTCTCGTGACCAGTTGCTTGATGTTGTTTTCATTCTGCATACTCCCATCGTAAAGTAAAGCTGCTTAGATTTTCTTTCGACTGCATTTACTTCTGGTCAGATCACCCAGTTAGGTGGTCAGTGCAGTTATCTGAATCTTCTCTATCTGTTGTGGACCCTCAGGCCTCAGACCAAGCCAATTTACAAGTCAGTTGTATTGCTTGATCTCTCTGTGATGTGCAGTGGGGGTGGGGGAAGTGGGGGTTCACACTTGTTCTGTGAAGTTAAGCTTTGACCTCCAGTTTAATGGGTCTCACCTTGATCAATCAGGGAGTTGCAAAATCCCACACTATTGTGAGGTTACGTGATGTTAATATTCCAGAATGGAAGAACTAGCTTCTTGTTCATTCGGAGACAAGGAACAGGGTGTGTAGGTGATTGGATTGTCACGATTCTCTGAGCCTTCTCTTGACGTTATTTGGTAAATACTGGTCACTGTTGTTGGCTCTGTAAGTGATCACCAAGGGCTAGGAGAAGCTGCACACTGGCTAAGCTGAGGGTGAGGAGCAGTTACCATCATTAACCTTTACAGAACTGGAAATCGGTTCTACAGAGTGGGAGGAGTCAGAAAGTGAAAGTCACTAACCATCATCAACAGTGCAGTGAGGTAGTTAAGTGAGGATCAGGAACTGTCATTAACCAGGCTCCAGCTTCCAGAGATAGTAGGAACTGCTGATGCTGGAGAATCTGAGATAACATGGTGTAGAGCTGGATGAATACAGCAGGCTGAGCAGCATCAAAGGAGCGGGAAAGCTGACGTTTTAGGTCAAGACCCTTCTTCAGAAATGGGGGAGGGGAAGGGGATTCTGAAATAAGTAGGGAGAGATGGGGAGGCGGATCGAAGATGGATAAAGGAAAAGATAGGGTGAGAGGAGACAGTGTGAGCAATGGCACGGGAGATCTAGTAATAATCTAATGACCTAGAACACAATCTGCACAATAATTTCATTCATCTACCTTGGACAAATGACAATGCAGGCTGAACAAACTTAGGTGAGCCTTTCAAACCTCACAATTTCATATCTGATAAGCTGACTGATGATTGACTTGTGTTCTCCCTGTGTCGTAACAATGGTCTTCTTTACAACTACATTCAATTGTAGGTAGATCAATCAGTTAGACAGTCAGTGCAGTTTCCTTGTCTTCAACTGTCTGCTTGTGCAACTGGGAGATGGAAAAGCATTAAATTTTGTGAGCTGACAGTTCATTTTCGAGAATGCAGTAATAAATTTCTTGGTCATTACGACAAACAGAATAAAGTGCGCAGGTGCTGGATGCAGATGGGATTATCACAACATTCTCAGCCTTCTCATGATAGTACCCACCAAACACACATCACTGTTTCCTACTCCCCATTGATCTTCAGGGAATGGATGAAGTTAGCCAAGAGGAATCTGAAAGTGAAACTCTCTCACTCCTTTTAACATTTACAGAGCTGGATTGATTACCAGAACTTCGAAGAGCTAACCAGTGAGAAGACAGAGTTACCAATCTTTATTGGTCAGGCTTCAACTCCCAGTCTTCTTGTGAGCAATGACATGGACGATCTAGCAATAGTCTAATGAGCTATGAATCAAAATATCTTGTCTCTCATCTAAATTGAACAAATGAAAATGCACATTGAATTATTTTAGACAAACATTTCAAAGCTCACAATGTTCGGTCTGATAAGCTGGCTGATGATGATTTGGTTGGTTATGTTGTATTTGAAGATGAAGCTTCTCATCTTTTCTATGACTGCTTTTACTCGTAGACAAATTAGCCAATGAGACAATCAGGGCAGGTGTCATGTCTTCACTGTGTCTGCTTGTGCTGCCTCCTGCCTCATTCTAACCCATTTTACAAACCTAGTGTGACATCTGATTATCCTGTGATGGACAGTGTGAGGATCAGACTTATTCTGTGAAGTCAAAGTTTGACATATCCAGTTCAAGGAGCCTCACCTTGATCAAACGGGGAGTTACAAAAACCCTCAGCATGTATTTCACTGTTTAATCTGGAAATACTTCCAGAGAGTCGCACAAGTGCCAGGGAATGATAATCTCCAGCAAGTCAAAAATTTAATCATTTCCCCTGAAAGTTAGTGGCATTATCATTCCTGATTGTCTGACTATCACATCCTGCGGGGGTGCTCATTGACCGAAAAGCGAATTGTATCGATACTGTAGTTCAAAGCACAGGTTAGAGATTGGGAATTTTGCAGTGAATAACTTGGTTCTTGACTTCTTAAGTCAATCCACCGTCTACAAGGCCTATGTTGGGAACCTGATGGAATTCCCCCCGCAGCTGCTGGAGTGTCACTCCAACAATACTGAACCTGGAAACCATCTGGAGGATAAAGCAACCTGTTTAATCATCACTCCCTTAAACATTTATCTTCCTCCACCATCGACGCACAATGGCAACAGTGTGCAGCATCTACAAGGTGCTCTGCCTCACTTTACTAAGGTGCCTTTAAAATTACATGCCAAGCCTGCAGCCCCTGGAAGGTAAATGGCATTTGAACATCACCGCTTCCAAGATCCCGTTGAAGCCACACCATTTCGACTTGAAACTATGTTGTTGTTTGTTCTTTGTCGCTGACCCAGAATTCCTTTCCAAACAGCATTGTCAATGTACCTGTATTACACAGACTACAACAGTTCAAGAAAGCAAGTCATCATACCTTCTCAAGGGCAATTACCAATGGGCATTAAATATTGGTCTAGCTGGTGAAGCCTACATCCCATGAATAATTATGTAAAACAAGATCTAGCAGACATTACTGCACTGGACTTTTATGACACATATGTCCCACTTGTCCCTGTTCCTGGTGATGACAAGAATAGATTAGGTGCCAATTTGAAGCGAATGATGCGAGATTCAAGATGTTTTGTTTGGATGAGGGAATTAATAAAGTGTGTTTGTGATTCCGGCCTCAAACATGGAACTCATCTACTGGGCACTGTTGTTAGAACTGCCAACTTCATTCGTTCCACTGACCCCTTGCCTGATGAGCAGCACCAGTTCATGCATTGACATCGATAAGAATGATTCAGTTTTCATTTTTTTACAAGCAGTAGTCAAGGATTGGATGCCTTCGTAGAATTTATGCTTGAACTTTCAGGGTTGGTTTGGACGCAGTGATAAGAGCTGCTTGCCTGTTCCTTGCAACATGAGTAAAAGTACTATGAGACAATTATCTTACTGATGAGATTGATTGTGACAGCAAAACCTATACCAGCTTCATGGCATTCTTTTTCATCGTCTTCCCAAAGGAATATGGAACCAGCATTGGTTTTCTTGAACTGAACTGAACTGATCTTCCTCAGAAAGAGACTTACCAGGGGTATTAATCTGGACCTTGAATCTAGCCAGCCCTTTGCTGAGTACAACCATTCTACTCTCAGGTGTGGTGTTGTCCATGAAGGTCCACACATTGGGAATCTCCATCACCATAAATGTGGCCCAGCAACATCTTAATTTTAAAATTTACATCTTTATTTTTACATCTCTTTAAGGCCTTGCCTTTCTGTGTCTCTGATTTCCCTAAACCCCACAGCTCTCCTTGCTCCTAATCTGCAATCATGAGATTCCTCATTTTTATTTCTTCTCCTGCCCTTATCTTTCCATTTACCTCCCAACAGCTCTTGACTTTTCTACCCCATTTTCTGCTTTTAAAACGTGGAAAAAATTTCTGTCTTTGACAAAACCTTTGGTCATCTGGCTTCAAATCCACGGTGGCTCAGTGGTTACCACTGCAGCCTCACAGCGCCAGGTGCCCGGGTTCAATTCCACTACCGGGCGACTGTCTGTGTGGAGTTTGCACATTCTCCCCATGTCTGTGTGAGTTTCCTCCAGGTGCTCCGATTTCCTCCCATAGTCCAAAGATGTGCAGGCTAGGTGGATTGGCCATGCTAAATTGCCTGTAGTATTCAGGGATATGTAGATTAGGTGGGTTAGATGGGGATGGGTCTGGGTGGGATGCTGCAAGGGTCAGTTTGGACTTGTTGGGCTGAAGGGCCTGTTTCCACACTGTAAGGATTCTATGAAATCTTGTGATGTGATTGGAATTCAAATTTTGTTTCATCCTGTTCCTGTGAATTGTCTTGTGACAGTTTACTTTGTTTTAGGTGCGATATAAATATATGTTGCAGTTAATTCCTCATTGTTAAGAATTTCACTTACTGAGGGAAAAGTTGCCAATTGGAAGTGATTTCAGAATTTTGATTTTATTGTGCAATCTAATTATTGGGTGTTACGTTCATAATCAAACAATTTGCAACTGTTGTGTGGCTCTCATTTAGTGACAGTGAAATGCAGCTCCTTTAACATAATAAGTATGTTAATTGATCTGTGTATGTATATTGAAGAAGATCCACAGGGAAATGGATCAACTCTTTTTCAACATGCCTTTACCCCACTTACTTCTCAATTACTCAGGTCAACCCAGACCATTGGGGCCACTTGGACCATCTTGGACCAGGTTTTTGATGTCTGAAGAAATCTCAGGGAATCAAGGAATATGGAGTGTCACCAAAAAAGTGGAGTTGAGTGGAAGATCAGCCATGGTTGTGTTAAATGAGGGAGTGAGTTCAAGAGATTGCATATTACCTCCCATTCCTATTTCCTTACATGTGTATGTTTCAAATGGTTTCACAAATCGGTAATTTGGAACTGATGTGAATGGAAGTAAATGTGGGTGTAAGTTTGTGTTTGTGGCTAGGAATCTGCTTTTGTAAGTACATAAGCGAGAGAGAGAGAACTGGAAATCTTGTGCACATGTGGTGGAGATTCCAGTTATGTGTATTTAAAGCAGAAGAGAAGTGAACACCTCCTGCCCTGAATCATAAGCAGTTGTAGGTCAATGTTTGACAATTCAGCCATGCCTTATTGTGATGGTGAAATGTCCCTGTTGGTATTTTTTTTAATAAAGAAGGAAAATTGGAGAGCAATTGGAGGCTAATCTATAGCTTAATATGGTCTGAACTGTATTGTTGATCTTATATTCAAGCACAGTCACGTACCAGATATAATCTGAGGACATTGGAGGTGGAAGTAACATCTACAAGGGTAAAGCAAAATAAAAACCATTACTGAGAAACAAGCTTTCATTCTGCTGAAGGCATTGATTAATGGAATGAAATTTGTTAATTGCCAAGTGCTGATAACAAGGATGCGTGTCCAGACCGAGCTATCAGTGTACAACATGATAATTGGATTCCTTGCAGCTATTTGTGCTTTGTGTGGTTCCTTTTCTTAATCCAGTTTACCATAGATGGAACTGATCATGCACAATTATGCTCTCCCTGTGCCTGGTACATGTAAATGTTGCACAGTGGAAATTTCTATCTGTGTGTGTTTGTTGTATTAGTGATATGGTCATGCAAAGTGAGCACAGACAATGGTCGACAATTTAAGAAGCTTGTGCCCTGATTTGGCTTGCTTCTTTGCTGGTCCATGCATCTGTGCAGAGAACAAGAATTCCTCCTCCTGTGGTGTGTTGAGCTGCAAGTTAAACGTGTGACAGGAAAGGCAAGATGTAATGCGAGACAATTTGCAGCATTGTTCACAGTGAGTTTGCAGCCTTACTGATGCAAGACATAGGTGAGGTTCTTAGATAGAATCATAGAGATGTGCAGCACGGAAACAGACCCCTCAGTCCATCTTGTCCAATTGCCAGCATTTGGCCCATATCCCTCTAAAACTTTTATATTCATGTACCATCCAGATGCCTTTTAAATGTTGTCATAGTACCAGCCTCTACCACTTCCTCTGGGAGCTCATTCCATACACGCACCAAACTCCATGTGAAAAAGTTGCCCTTAAGGTTCCTTTTAAATCTTTGCCCTCTCACCTTAAACCTATGCCGTCTAGTTGCTGACTCCCCTACCTAGGAACATGATCTTGGCTATTCACATGATTCATGCCCATCATGAAATTTAAACCTCTGTAAGGTTACCCCTCAGCTTCCGATGCTCCAGAGAAAATAGCCCCAGCCTGTTCAGCTTCTCCCTTTAGATCAAACCCTGCATCCCTGGCAACACCCTTGTCAATCTTTTCTGACCCTTTCAAGTTTCACAACATCCTTACTATAGCAGGGAGACCAGAACTGAAAGCAATACTCCAAAAGTGGCCTAACCAATCTCCTGTACAGCTGCAACATGACCTCTCAACTCCTCTATTCAGTGCTCTGACCAATAAAGGCAAGTGTACCAAACTCCTTCTTCACTGTCCCATCTACCTGAAATTCTACTTTCAAGGAGCTATGAACCTGTACTCCAAGGTCTCTTTGTTCAGTAACACTCCCCAGGAGCTTACCATTAAGTGCATACGTTCTGCCCTGATTTGCCTTTCCAAAAAGCAGCACCTCATATTTGTCCAAATTAAACTCCATCTGCCACTCCTTGGCCCATCGGCCCATCTGACCAAGGTCCCATTGTACTCTGAGACAATCTTCTTCACTGACTACTACACCAATTTTAGTGTCATCTACAAGCTTACTAACCATACCTCCCATATTCACATCCAAATCATTTATGTAAATGATGAAAAACAGTTGACCCAGCGCTGTGGACCACCGCTGGTCACAGGCCTCCAATCTGAAAAGCAACCCTCCACCACCACCCTCCGTCTCCTATCTGCAAGCCAGTTCTGTATTCAAATGGCTAGTTCTCCCTGTATTCCATGTGATCAAACCTTGTTGATCAGTCTACCACAAGGAACCTTGTTGAATGCCTCACTGAAGTCCATATAGATCACGTCCACCGCTCTGCCTTTTTCAATGCTCTTTGTTAATTCTTCGAAAAATTCAGTCAAGTTAGTGAGACATGATTTCCCAACCACAAAGCTGTGTTGACTATTCCTAATCGGTCCTTGTCTCAATGCCACTCGTAAAGGATGAAACTGGAGCCAAACTTTACTTTGTTTGGTCAATACACCATGGAGCTGGAGGAACACAGCAGGTCAGGCAGCATCTGAGGACCAGGAAAGTCGATGTTTCAGGTTTACCCCCATCATCAGGACTGTAGAGGGGGGAAGGGAGCTGGGAAATAAATAGAGGGAGGAGGCGTGGGGCTGACTGAAGGTAGGTGGGATAGTGATAGGTGGATGCAGATAGGCGGTAGTGGGAATTGGTCAGTCGGAATTTTGGGGCAGAGAGGTGGGAAAGAAGATGGATAGATAGTATCAGGTCAAGGAGGCGGGGATGAGAAAGAGGGTTAGACATAGGATGAGGCCAGGGGTGGGGAGATTTTGAAACTGGTGGATTCTATGTTGAGGCAAACGGGCTGTGGGCTCTTGAGGTAGAATATGAGGTGTTATTCCTTCAGTTTGTGTGTGGCGGCATTGTGACACTGGAGGAGGCCCAGGTTGGACATGTCACCAAGGGAGTGAAAGGAGGAGTGAAAATGGTTGGCAACTAGAAGGTGCTGTTGATCGTAATGGACAGAGTGCAGATGCTCCGCGAATTGGTCACTGAGTCTGTGCTTGTTCTCACCGAAGTAGAGGAGGCCACTCAGGAGCAACAGATACAATAGGTTGGAGGATGTACAGGTGAATCCTGGTCGGATTTGGAAAGTTTGTCTGGGACCTTGGACAGAGGTGAGAGAGAGGTGTAAGGGCAGGTGTAGCACCGGCTGCGGTTGCAGGGAAAGGTCCAGGGTGTGATGGGGTTGGTGAAGTGGACGAGGGAGTCGCGGACAAAGTGGACCCCTACAAAAGGCAGATGGGGTGGAGAGGGAATTACCTCTGATGGTGCGGTTGGATTGCTGGTGGCGGAAGTGGCAGACGATGATGCGCTGGATGCAGAGGTTGATGGGGTGGTATGTGAGCTCCAGGGGACTCTGTCCTTGTTTTTGTTGAGGGGAGGCGGTTTGAGGGCAGGAGTGTGGGAAATGCAAGAGATGCAGTTGAGGGCATTATGGATCAACAGAAGGGGGAAGTTGCGGTCCTTGAAGTAGGAGGTCATCAGGGAGGTCCAGGAGTGGAATCTTGGGAGCAGATGCAGTGGAGGTGGAGGAATTGGGAGAAAGTGATTGCATTCTTGTAGAAGAGTAGGTGAGAGGAATTGTAGTTATGGTAGCTATGGGAGATGATGCGTTTGAAATAGATGTTGGTGCTGTGACAGTTACTGGAGATGGAGACAGAGAGTCCAGGAAGGGGAGGGAGATGTTGGAGATGGTCCAGGTGAATTTGAGGTTCGGGTGAAAGGTGTTAGGAAAGTTGATGAACTGTTTAAGCTTCTCATTGGAGCACAAGACAGCACCAACACACTCATCAATGTAGCAAAGGAAGTGGTGAGGGATGGTGCTGGGGTGATCCTAGCAACTGTGACGGGGGTGATTGCGGCCTCTGTTAGACCCACTAATATCCTAAGGCCTTTATTATACCAGTGGACTCCCACCCCATGGGCACTGGGGTACAAAGTAACCATGGCAGAAGGGTAGACAGCCAGGTGCTATGTCACCGTCCAGCAGGTCAAATGCCTGGATTAGTTGTTGACCACCATGCCAAGGCCCAGAAGCAGGCTGAGGAGGAGGTGCTCTGTTATGCTCACCCTTCTCTGTATGGAGTGTCCATAGATCAGGAGGTAGGGCTGAACTGCAACCAAAAATGAAAATGCAGCCCCTTTCAAAAACTAAATAGAAGCTGCAAATGAAAATATCCAAAATAAATATGACAAGCAGTTTCTTCCCAGCCACAGAAACTGCATGTGGGCTGGTCTTCTGTGAGCCTGCATTGTTATTTATTGTGTGGAAAGGCTACCTGCAACAATCTCTGTCTCCAGCCCAGATTTCTAATGGAAAGAGTGAGGACTCCCTCAAAGAAAGCTATCCACTAGGGATTTCCACTGTGGGAAATTAGAACATTACACCAAGGTGTATTCAAATGGCAGACGAAGGTGAGGGACTTGGAGAGTGTGTCGCAGCAGCCCTCACAGGAAACTCAATGCTATTTTGAATAGGTTAAGTGTTTTTTCTTCATTGCAGCAAAAACAGCATCTCAGAAGTACTCAATTACAGCAAAGACAACATTCAGAAGTACTTCGTTAGCTGTAAAGTGATTTGGTACATCTTGAAGTCACGAGAAATGGCTTTTGGCATTGTTTTGGTATTGTAAACAACATAATTTACAAGGTTTGCTGCTGAAATTCACAATGGCTCCTGAGACAGCACCTTTCAAACCTATGACCACTACCATCTAGAAGGACAAGGGAAGCAGCTGCACAGGAATACCACCATCTATAAATTTCCCTCTGACACATTCACCATCCTAATTTGGAAATAAATCCCCATTCCTTTAATGTTGCAAGTCCAAACCCTGGAACTCCCTCCCCAAACAGTATTATCGATGCACTGATACCAAATGGACTGCAGCAGTTCAAAAAGGCAGCTAACCACTACCTTTTGAAGAGCAATAGGGATGGGTAATAAATACTGACCCAACCACCAAAGCTCACATGCTCAGAGTTTATTTCTAAAAGAATTGCTGTCTGGCAATGACCCTCAAACTGCAGTATTTCTTAAATACTGATTCTCTCAAAACATCATGCACCCTTAACAGTGACTTCACTGTGCAGTATTCCCTCAGTACTGATACTCTGATAGTGTGATGCTCCTCCAGTACTGACTCTGTAACAGCACAGGATTTCCTCAGTGCCATATTTAGGGTCTCCTGCCTACATGATGCACTGAAGACAAGTTCAGTCGTTCCTTGGCCTTGATGTTCTTTCAGTGTCTGAAATGGGTTAATTCGCTTTGTTTTGTTTGCTAGGTCACCACCTCACAGTGACCTTTCTTCAAACAGTTATTGATTTCTGGCTTTGTCTTTATTGCTGGTTGCCAGACTGGATGAACCCATTAATTAGTGAGTAAGTAATCTTGTATTTGATACGACATAGCACAGCTGGAGGAGACATTTTTTAGTGAGACTGCACTGTTAATCGATTGGATACCTTAGACACATTGACTAACCAGGGATGATCTAACTACATTACCGACACCAACACCAAATTGGTGGAAGCATAAGCAGCAGATTGTGGGCAATCCAAATCTCAAGAAGAAATATTGCACACACTGAACAGCAAAGCAATAGACGATTTGGCTCAAAAGGAGGTGTCTCCCATCTGACTTCATTTCAACCTTTCAGTGAATCCTTATATTCATTTATCCCCTGTGTCTGTCTTGTTGTCATGTGTTCCTGCTCACCTGGGGAGTCATGGTTGTTGTAGCAGCAGGCATTTTACATCCATGTTGTGATTTTGTGGCATGGGCAGTGATATAAAAGACTCAGACATTCTTTCCATCACATGGCCCACCAGGAATCTTCCCCATGTCAGTCATGGATGTTTGTTGGAAGAATTTTCAGGTTGACAGACAACCTATTTGGCCATTTATGAGTGTACCTGTTTTTGGCAATTTCAGGCAAGAGAGATTATGGCAAAGTGGTCATGTCAGGAGACGAGTAATTTAGAGGCTGAAGCTAATGTTGTTGGGTTCGGATTCTACTACAGTTGGTAGAATTAACGTTCATTTAACAAATTTGGGACAGGGTCACAGTAAAAGTGACTGTGGCAATTATCACCAGTTGTGGTACAATGCATCTGGTTCATCAACATATCCTTATCCATACTCTATCTGACCTACATCTGTTTCCACATCCACAGTAATGTGTTTAAGTCTTAACTGACCTATCAAATGGCCCACAAAACCACACAGTGTCAGGGTAGTGTGGAGGGTGGGCAATAAATGCTCATGCTCCCAAATCCCATGAAAAAATACATCTTCTGTGGTGTACTTGAAGCTGGAACAACTGGCCAAAGAGATACGGATACGATTTGTTACACCACAACACTTCTTCATGTATTTTCCTAATTTGCCGTAAAATTTTTTCTGCACTATTCATTTCAACAATTCCCTGTTGCATTGAGTTCCAGGAGCACTTTTCATAGCTGAAGCAGTTTCAGCTGAATTAATGATTGGATTTTTTAGTGACTGGATTTATTTGCATGCTAGTGATTTTGTCACATGTTGTTGTTGTGCATCAAGTACAGTTCCATAGCCCACTGCAGCTGGCTAGATTACTGCGAAGAGGGAGCTGACTGTGTATGTGTCTCCTGCCAGTACAGAGTCTCTGCATCGCCATGATCGCCTAGAGGGGATGTGTTATCCTCATGGCTATTTCACCCAGTGGGTCCTGGGATGAACTTCAGAAAATCTAAGAGGGACCTTGATCCCGGAGATGCTATATGTGCCCAGTGGCCATCCAACAAGCAGAAGACGGTGATATGGCAACCGTGTTAGTCAAATGGAATTCAAAAGCGCAGGCTAATGAGACTTGAATTCAAATACCATCACAGCAGCTGGTGGAATCTGAATTCACTTGTGATATCTGAAGTATAAAGTGAGTATCAATAATGCTGACCATGCCAATGATCATCAATTGTTGTCAAAACCCAGTTGGTTCATCAATGTCCTATTGGAAGAGAATCGACATCCTTACCCATTCTGGTCTACATCTAACTCCAGACCCACAGCAACTTGATTGATTCTTAACTGTGCTCTGAAATATCCCAGGAAGGTGCTCAGTTAAAAGTCTAAGACGGGTAAGCAACAAATGCTGGTCTTGCCAGTGACACCCACATTACAAGAAAGGATAAAGAAATAAATCCAGAACCGAGATATAGATCTATCTTGTGGGCCCACCTTGGGAGAGACACTGTCTCTGTTGTGGAATCCTATTTGGGGTTGGTGATGTCTTTAAGCAAACACCTCCTGGCAACTCCAGCAATGAGGTGGGTTCCAAATGTAAAACAAATCAGGAATAACTGGACAAACTCTGCAAGTCTGTGGAGAGAAAGCAGAGTCACTGTTTCTTGAAGAAGGGTCACTGGACCTGAGACCACAAGACCAGGTGACAACCATTGGAGGATAAAGTGAGGGCAATCAAAGGTGCCCAGCTCCCATGTCTGTACTGGATTTGAGGTCTTTCCTTGGGCTGGTGAATTATTGCAGAAAGTTGGCACGTGACTTGGCCTTCATCCTGGCACCTTCGCATCAACTTTGAAAAAGGGTCAGCCTTGGAAATGGTCAGGAGCCAAACCATAGAATCCTTACAGTGTGGAAACAGGCCATTTGGCCCAACAAGTCCACACTGCCCCTCTGAAGAGCATCCCACCCAGACCCACACCCCCACTCCTGCATTTTCCAAGTCTAAGTCACATCCCCAGGCACTATGGGCAATTTCATAGCTAATCCACCTACCCTGCACATATTTGGACTGTGGGAGGAAACCAGAGACCTAGAGGAAACCCATGCAGACATGGGGAGAACATGCAAACTCCACACAGACAGGCCCCCGAGGCTGGAATCAAACCTGCATTCCTGGTGCTGTGAGGCAGCAGTGCTCACCACTGAGCCACCATGCCACCTTAGCTTTTAGAAAAATGAAGAAACAGCTATAATCACAATCGAGGATGGCATCTTATTATGGGGAGCAAGAATAATTGTCCTGAACAAAGGTCAGTGCCAGATACTGGCTGAACTCCACCAGGGTCATACAGGGCTTTCCAAAATGAAGATGTTGGTGAGAAGACATGTCTGGTGGCCAGGACTGGATACAGACTAAGCCGCATTGGTGGGACATTGTGCAGAATGCCAGCAAGGACAAAACTTGAGATAGAGGTACAAATATGTAGACAGATTATGGAAAGATATAGGAGCAACAGGGTGGTGATGATGGGAGATTTTAATTTTCCCAACATTGACTGGGATTCACTTAGTGTTAGGGGTTTAGATGGAGCAGAATTTGTAAGGAGCATCCAGGAGGGTTTTCTAGAGCAGTATGTAAATCGTCCAACTCGGGAAGGGGTCATACTGGACCTGGTGTTGGGGAATGAGCCCAGCCAGGTGGTTGACTTTTCAGTAGGGGATTACTTTCGGAAAAGTGATCACAATTCCGTAAGTTTTAGAATACTGATGGACAAAGATGAGAGTGGTCCTAAAGGAAGAGTGCTGAATTGGGAGAAGGCCAACTATAGCAAAATTCGGCAGGAGCTGGGGAATGTGGATTAGGAGCAGCTGTTTGAGGGGAAATCCACATTTGATATGTGGGAGGCTTTTAAAGAGAGGTTGATTAGAGTACAGGACAGACATGTCCCTGTGAAAATGAGGGATAGAAAGGGCAAGATTAGGGAACCATAGATGACAGGTGAAATTGTGAGACTAGCAAAGAGGAAAAAGGAGGCATACATAAGGTCTAGGCGATTGAAAACAGACGAAGCTTTGGAAGAATATCGGGAAAGTAGGACCAATCTGAAACGAGGAATTAAGAGGGCTAAAAGGGGTCATGAAATATCTTTAGCAAACAGGGTTAAGGAAAATCCCAAAGCCTTTTATTCCTACATAAGGAGCAAGAGGGTAACGAGAGAAAGGTTTGGCCCACTCAGGAGAAAGGAGTGAAGTTATGCAAGGAGTCAGAGAAAATGAGTGAGATTCTTAACGAGTACTTTGCGTCAGTATTCACTGAGGAGAGGAACGTGACGGATGTTGAGGTTAGGGATAGATGTTTGATTACTCTAGGTCAAGTCAGCATAAGGAGGGGGGAAGTGTCAGGTATTCTAAAAGGCATTAGGTTGGACAAGTCCCCAGTCCGAATGGGATCTATCCCAGGTTACTGAGGGAAGCGAGAGAGGAAATAGCTGGGGCCTTAATAGTTTTCTTTGCAGCATTCTTGAGCACGGGTGAGGTCCCGGAGGACTGGAGAATTGCCAATGTTGTCCCCTTGATTAAGAAGGGTAGCAAAGATAATCCTGGTAATTACAGACGGCTGAGCCTGACGTCAGTGGTGGGGAAGCTGCTGGAGAAGATACTGAGGGATAGGATCTATTTACATTTGGAAGAAAATGGGCTTATTAGTGATAGGCAGCATGGTTTTGGGCAGGGAAGGCCACGTCTTACCAACTTGATAGAATTCTTTGAGGAAGTGACAAAGTTGATAGATGAGGGAAGGGCTGTGGATGTCATATACATGGACTTCAGTAAGGCGTTTGATAAGGTTCCCCATGGTAGGCTGATGGAGAAAGTGAAATCGCGTGGGGTCCAGGGTGTACTAGCTAGATGGATAGAGAACTGGCAGGGCAACAGGAGACAGAGAGTTGTCGTGGAAGGGAGTTTCTCAAAATGGAGAACTGTGTCGAGTGGTGTTCTACAGGGATCCGTGTTGGGACCACTGTTGTTTGTGATATACATAAATGATCTAGAGGAATGTATCGATGGTCTGATTAGCAAGTTGCAGACAATACTAAGATTGGTGGAGTAGCAGATAGTGAAGGAGACTGTTGGAGAATGCAGCAGAATATAGAGAGATTGGAGAGTTGGGTGGAGAAATGGCAGATGGAATTCAATCCAGGCAAATGCGAGGTGATGCATTTTGGAAGATCCAATTCAGGAGCGAACTATACAGTAAATGGAAAAGCCCGGGGGAAGATTGATACACAGAGAGATCTGGGTGTTCAGGTCCATTGTACCCTGAAGGTGGCAATGCAGTTGGATAGAGTGGTCAAGAAGGCATACGGCATGCTTTCATTCATCGGACGGGGTATTGAGTAAAAGAGTTGGCAGGTCATGTTACAGTTGTATAGGACTTTGGTTCGACCACATTTGGAATACTGCGAACAGTTCTGGTCGCCACATTACCAAAAGGATGTGGATGCTTTGGAGGGGGTGCAGAGGAGGTTCACCAGAATGTTGCCTGGTATGGAGGGCGCTAGCTATGAAGAGAGGTTGAGTAGATTAGGATTATTTACATTAGAAAGATGGAAGTTGAGGGGGGACTTGATTGAGGTCTACAAAATCATGAGAGGTATAGACAGGGTGGACAGCAAGAAGCTTTTTCCCAGAGTGGGGGACTCAATTACTAGGGGTCACGATTTCAAGGTGAGAGGGGAAAAGTTTAAGGGAGATATGCGTGGAAAGTTCTTTACACAGAGGGTGGTGGGTGCCTGGAACGCATTGCCGGCAGAGGTGGTAGAGGCGGGCACGATAGCGTCATTTAAAATGTATCTAGACAGATACATGAATGGGCAGGGAGCAGAGGGATACAGATCCTTGGAAAATAGGCGACAGGTTTAGATAGAGGGTCTGGATCGGCGCAGGCTTGGAGCGCCGAAGGGCCTGTTCCTGTGCTGTAATTTTCTTTGTTCTTTGTTCTTTACCACGAGCAGCTGCCCCACATTTGTGGGAATGACTGGGTAAACCCTAGACTCAGTCACACATCGACTGTGCAGGTCCTTTCATGGGCTCAATATTCTTAGTCATTGTGGACACCCACTCAAAGTGGCTGGATGTGCATTGAATCCATTCGTCAATCACGGGGACGATGATCGAAAAACCGTGCGCATCTTTTACAAGACACAGATTTCTGGGAGTGTTGGTCACAGATAACGGGCCATCGTTCACCAACAGGGAATTTGAGTATTTCCTAAAGTTGAATGGTACTCAACATACAAGGACAGCTCCATACTATCCATCATCAAATAGTCTGGCAGAAAGAGCAGTTCAAACTTTGAAGGCAGGCTTAAAGAAAGAGTCTACAGCTTTCCTAGATATTTGACAGCAGTTCTGATTTGATTATTGCACCATCTCCTATGCAACTATAGTGATAGCTCCAGCAGCATTGCTAATGAGGAGAAGGTTCTGCACCAGGTTAATTCTCATCTTCTCGGACCTGGGGTTGTGGCGGGGGAAGGTGTGTGAGGGATGGAGGGGGAAAATGGTATCAGAAACACCAAAGCCGGACACAAGGCACTGCTTAGTGAGAGAGACCGTTTCCTGCATGGGACAAAGTTAGGAATGTCCCTGCATGGGTAAGAGGCACGGTCGATGTTAGGTCAGGTCCAGTGATGTATAAAGTTCAGCTGGGAGCAACAGTCTTGAGCAAGCATATGGACCATATGAAAGCTGCAAACTCGCGGGAGCAAAAAACCGCCCAGCTCCTCGACAGTTTTTCACGCTGTTCCAGAACTCACCATCAAGCAATGAAAATAGCTCAGAATCTGAGATGGATGTGCCCTTTGCCTTCTGAAGGAGAAAATAAATTTCTTCTAGGCGCAAGAGGCAAGCTACTGTGCATTCCATGCTGCCTGCGTCAGAGGCCAAGTTGGACGAACTTGACCCAATGCTAAAAGACACCAGGAGGAGCAACCGAAAAACAAGAACCAGCCTTTGTCCTCGAACTCAGAGGGATGGTGATGTAGTGATTGTCATGAGGTCAGACAGACGGACCTCTTAGAATATGAATTCACTGACTGGGGCTATTAACCTAGTCCAATCAGGTAGTTTTTGTTTTTGTTGTTCTCAGTTGCAGCGATGGGTCAGTGTCACACTGTCATCTACATTCTCAGTTACAGCGATGGGTCAGTCTCACACTGTCACCCACATTCTCAGTTACAGCGATGGGTCAGTGTCACACTGTCACCCATATTCTCAGTTATAACGATGGGTCAGTCTCACACTGACACTTCCATTCTCACTTACAGCCCTGGCTAACAGATAAGAATAGTAGTGTCAGAGGCTCTGTTCATTCAGAGCTGGCTCTGAAGGAGCTGGATCAATGTCAAGGCCTCTCCACGTGTTAACAAAAGGTGTCTCAGCAACAGGATACTGGTATCTGTGGAGTTATTTTATGGCGAGATTTTGGAATTTTTTATTCACCATATGAGCTGTGGAGGGTCAGTAGTTGGCTGTGTTGAAGACTGAAAAAGATAGATTGCTACATCTGAAAAACATCTAGAGGTATGATCCTTGGCATACACTGCTTGCTAAGAGCAGACCGATACATTCACAGACAATCCAACTAGGCAGCAGTGAGGAGTTAACATGCCTGGCCTCACTCACCCTTTCTCGTGGGATCCAAGACTGGGGTGTAGTTATTACAGCTCCCAAGGTACCCATTAATTCTTCACTGCAGTTTCAAATGCATTGATCATTGCTTTTGATTGATTAATTAAGACATTCCAGTGTGTAATGAACACACAATTTCTGCACAGATCAAATTGTGACTGTAAGATTTGTTGATATTTAGTAATCTTTACTCTTCATAAATCATGCAATTTCTCACAGATCATCGCCCTGACCAGTGAGTTGGGATGTCATGATGAGATTGTATGGGACATTGGTGAGGCCACTTTTGGACTCCTCTCTACAGTTCTGGTCAATCTGCTATAGGAAGAATATTATTAAATAGGAGGTGTTTCAGAAGAGATTTACCAGGATGTGGGGGGAACTGGAGGATTTGAGTTATAAGGATAAGCTGGATAAGCTGGGACTTTTTTCACTGGAGGGTAGGAGGATGAGGGGTGACTTTATTGAGGTTTATAAAATCATGAGTGGCAGAGATAAGGTGAATAGCAAAGTGGGGGAGTTCAAAACGAGGGGCCATATTTTTAAGGTCAGAGGAGAAAGATTGAGAAGGATCTGAAAGGCAACCCTTTCACTCAGAGGGTGGCTCATATATGGAATGAACTGCCAGAGTAAGTGGTAGGTGGGTAGGTACATGAATTGGAAAGGTTTGGAGGGATATAGGCTAAACACAGGCAAGTGGGACTACTTTAGTTTGGGAAACTTGGTCAGCATGGATGAGTTGGACCGATGGGTCTGTTTCTATGCTGTACGCTCTATATCAGTGTGACCCATGTGATTCCGTTACTTATGGAAAAACGTACTGGTGTTGTTTGGTAGAAATGCACAGGAACTTCAGAAATATATATATAACTTGTTTGCTTGTCTGTCTGCTTATCTATACAGTGGTGTTTGCATGTGACTGTGTATGTATATGTATAAACTCACACAAAAAATAGTAGCAACAGTCACAGAAATTTCAAGCCAATGAAATAGGCTGCCTGTTCTTAAAAGATCGCGCTCGAGCTCAGTTTGTGTGTTGGGTGAATTAACTGTAAGGTGGACAGTGAGTGAGATATTCGTCAGAGCTAAAACGTTGTTTGGTAGATGTTGACTGAGGGGTGGATGGGAAGGAAGTGAATGCTTGGGGAATGGGATGTGGCTGAGAGGTCAGCAGGAAGTGAACAGTCAATGGGCTGTTTGGACATGACCAAGAAATAACTGAATGAGGGCTTGAGAGCACCATGGGAGGTGATGGCTGAGTGATATTATCACTGGCCTGTTAATCCAGAGATGCGAACAATGTTCTGGGGACCTGGGTTCAAATCCTGCCACGGCAGTTGGTGGAATTTGAATTCAATAAATATCTGGAATTAAGAGTCTAATGATGATCAGAAATCCATTGCCAATTGTCAGGAAAAACCCATCTGGTTCACTAACGTCCTTTAGGGAAAGAAGCTGCCATCCCTACCATCTGGCCTACATGTGACTCCAAACCCACAGCAATGTGGTTGACTCTTAACTCCCTGTGGGCAATTAGGGATGGACTATAAATGCTGCCTAGCCAGCGACCCCCTCATCCACGAATGAATAAAAACCATAAACTGCGACTGCCTGAAGGAGTCATGGATTGGATTTGTGATGTAAATTGCATGAGATATAAATATAATAGTATATATATTCCAAACAATTTATTGTAAGTTTCAGTTTGTTTTTTAAGTTTGTACCCATTGGTACTCTGTGTATCTGAAGTGAGTAATTAGAAGTAATAAACAATTTTTGAGGCCTGGCAAAATCATGATTGGGTTTGAATGCATCACACATGAAGTGTTTCAGATATCTTCTGCCATCCAGCAAGGCAACGTAAATAATGGGGTCTAAAGGTTTGTGAGAGACTTCTGGAACTTGTTCTTTTTGAAGCTTAAGAGATAGATCCATGGCTTAGAGAGGGAGATTTTTGTTTTCAGTTATATTTTGTGTGGGCAGTCCTCTGAAGTTCTTGGAGTAGGATGGCTGTACAGGCCAGTGCTCCTGAGAAGGGAAGGACTTATCATGAACTAGGTTGCCTAAGAGTGAAGAGATAATCTAAATCACGGGCCAGATGTGTTGAGATAAAATCTTGAAGAGGTTACTTAAAGCTGTGGTAAGGAAAAGCCAGGGAACCGAAGACTGGTGAGCACGACATCAGTGGTGGGCAAGTTGGTGGGAGGGATCGGATTTACATGTGTTTGGAAAAGCAAGGATGAATGACGGATAGTCAACATGGCTTTGTGCGTGAGAAATCGTGTCTCACTAACTTGATTGAGTTTTTGAAGAATTTAACAAAGAGAATTGATGAAGACAGAGTTATAGATATGATTTATATGGACTTCAGTCAGGTGTTTGACAAGGTTCCGCATGGTAGACTAGTTAACAAGTTTAGATAACACAGAACAGAAGGAGAGCTAGCTATTTGGATACAGAACTGGCTTGATGGTATCAGACAGAGGGTGGTGGTGGAGGGGTGCATTTCAGACTGGAGGCCTGTGCCACAAGGATCAGTGCCGGGTCCACTACTTTTCATCATTTTTACAAATGATTTGGATGTGAACATAGGAGGTATGGTTAATATGTTTGCTGGTGGTTTAGTGGGCAGCCAAGAATGTTACCTCAGAGTACAAAGGGAACATGATCAGATGGGCTGTTGGCAGAGGAGTGGCAGATGGATTCGAATTTAGAAAAATGTGAGATGCTGCATTTTGGAACGGCAAATCAGGGCAGGACTTAAACACTTATTGGTAAGCTTCTGGGGAATGTTGCTGAACAAAAAGAGACCTCGGAGTGCAGATTCATAGTTGCTTGAAAGTAGAATGGCAGATAAACAGGATTGTGAAGAAAGCGTTGGGTCCGCTTGCCTTTATTAATCAGTGCATTGGTAACAGGAATTGGAGATTATGTTGCAGCTGTACAGGGCATTAGTTGGGCCACTTTTGGAATATTGCATTGAAATCTGCTGTTCTTGCTACAGGAAAGATGTTGTGAAAGTTGAAAGGATTCAGAAAAGACTTACAAGGATATTGCGAGGGTTGGAGGGTTTAAGCTATCCGGAGAGGCTAAATAGGCTGGGGCTGTTTTCCCAAGAATGTCAAAGGCTGAGGAGTAGCCATATAAAAGGTTATAAAATCATGAGGGGCATAGATAAGGTGAAAAGTCAAGGTCATTTCCCCAGGTTAGTGGAGTCCAAAACTAGACGGCATAGGTTTAAGGTAAGAGGGGAAGGATGTAAAAGGGACCTAAAGGGCAGCTTCTTCACGCAGAGGGTGACGCATGTATGGAATGAGCTGGCAGAGGAAATGGTGGAGGCTCGTACAATTACAAAATTTAAAAGGTATCTGTATGGGTATATGAAAAGGAAAGGTTTAGAGGGGTATGGGCCATATACTGGCAAATGGAATGAGACTAATTTAGGATATTGGACAGCATGGACAAGTTGGACTGAAGGGTCTGTTTCCATGCTCTACAGCTCTGTGACTCTCTAAGATGAACTGACAGTCACTGTACAATCAACAAGTAACAATTTATTAATGTAACTCTAACAGTTAACAAATTAACAGAACTACTAACAAACAAAACAATTCCCCTTTATCTACGAACTGTTCCCGAATAAAACAAAATTCTAATGGTATGCTGTTCAATAGATAGTAGTCCCACTTATAAAAACCAATTTAATAAAAAAATTTAAACTTAATCTGTTGAAATTGCGGCCAGGATAAGTCTTCCGGAATGTTCTTTGTCTTCTCCACTGTCCTCCAGTCAGGAATGCCTTCCTCCGTCGAATTCTTGTGTCAGCAGTATTAGCTAAGACGACCCAAGTAAGTTTATTCAGATGGTGCTTACTCTGAGAGCTCAGAGATTTCTGTGAAAGCCAGTGAGTTTCTCTTCAGATGGCAGTTTCCTCTCACCCCAGTTTTCAAATGGCGTCTTCTTTTATACCCTTGATGACCTATCAGTTTTTTTCAAGAGGTTTGGTCCTTGGTTGGCACAACCATCAGATTTAAATTTAATTAGTTATCAGTCTCTAAGTGCCTGGTTTAAATTAATTGGATGATATTCAAATTGATCACCTTGCTAACATAACAAACTGCGGCTCTTTTTTCTAACCATACAGCCTAACATAGAACAGTACAGCAAAGTACAGGCCCTTCGGCCCACAATGTTGTGCCAAACTTTTACCCAAAACCTAAGGTCTGTCTAACCTCCATCGCTACCTTATACAATCATCCATATGCCTATCTAATAGCCGCTTAAATGCCCCTAATGAGGCCAACTCCGCTGCCCTCTCCGGCAATGCATTCCACACCCCTACTGCTCTCTGAGTAAAGAACCTACCTCTGACGTCTCCCCGATATGTACCTCCTTTCACTTTAAAACTATGTCCCCTTGTAAAAGCTACCCCCACCCTAGGAAAAAGTCTCTGGCTGTCTACTCTATCTATACCTCTGATCATTTTGTACACAAAATTCAGATGTTCTAACATTCAAATGTGTCCATTTCAAGAACTGTCTGTGCATCTGCAGATTTTTTAAAAAATCTGCCAGCCTAAAAAGCACATCATCTTTTAAAGGGACCATGCAATCTTCCCACCTACCATTTTACAAACATCAAATACTAATTTCCTCCCTTCTAACCCATGAATACTCTATCCAACTTGGCTACAACTCCTACCTTAAAAAGAATGAACCATCATAATGAAAAGGTGACTTCATTCTTTTTTCTAAATCTTAATGCTATTATCACTAGATTCATAGATCATTAGTCTAGAGGTACAGCTTTCATACTAATTCTATATACATATGTATAAAACATTGAACACTACTGTTTCTATCTTATATACACATTTTCCTTTTAAACCCGTGAGAACGCATCTGCAATAACATTTTCATGACCCGGAACTAGTACAATCTGTAAATTAAATGTTTGTACCATAAGGCTCCAACAAAATAGTCCAGTGTTCTTGTCCTTAAATCTTTCCAAAAATGTCAACGGATTGTGATCAGTGTACACAACGGTCTCTGATACATTGTTTGCAACATAAATGTTAAAATGTTCTAAGGCCAGTACTAAACTCAATAACTCTTTTTCAACGGTTGAATATTTTCTCTGGTGGATATTGAGTTTCTTTGAAAAATACCCGATTGGCCTTTCAATTCCACATTCATCCTCCTGTAACGAAACAGCTCTGACCCCTACATCGCTCACATCGATAGCAACTGGAAGCGGGTTCAAGAAATTTGGCATGGCTAAAACTGCAGAGGTGGTTAACACTGCTTTTAAAATTATCAAATGCCCCCTTGCACTCATCTGTCCACAAGAATTTCATCTTCTTGTTTAACAAATCCGTCAGCGATCCCACCATGCTATTAAAGTTTGGGACGAACTTCATGCAGAATCCACTCAGTCCCAAAAATTGTAACACCTCCAACGTTGAGAATGTTGTTGGAAATTCCTCAATGGCCTTTGTCTTCTCATTCTTGGTGTCACCTGTCCATGTCTGATGTCGTGTCCTGAGAACATCACTTCCGCCTTTGGAATTCTGTCTTTGCCAAATTTATGACCATCTTTGCCTTCCATAGTTTCTCAAAGAGCTCTTCCAAATGCACCATGTGATCTGTCCATGAATTGCTAGAGATAACTAACTCATCTATATAAATGGCACAATTAGCCACAAATCTGTTCGTAAGTCTTTGAAATGTGGCATGTGCATTCTTCATTCCAAAGGACACTACTTTAAATTGATAAGAGTCCATTCGGGGTTACAAAAAGCAGAACCTTCTTTCACTCTCTCCAACAAAGGTACTTGCCAGTAACCACAAAGTAAGTCCAACTCTGTGATGTAAGTGGCTTGTTCTATTTGTTCGACACAGGCCTCCAGCCTTGGAATTGGGTATGAGTTTGATTTAGTCATGGCGTTGATCTATCTACGCAGAATGGTTGAGTACCGTCAGGTTTGGGAACTAACACAATCGGCACACTCCACTTGCTTTCACTCAGCTCGATGATGTCTTCTTGGAGCACCGCTTCCACTTCCTTCTGTACCTGTGCTCCTCTGAGAGGATTAAGCCTGGAGGGGTTGTTTGATCGGAAATGCATCCCTTACGTCCTCATGTACGATAGTATTCATTCTCCGCATTTCTACGTGTGCCGTCATAGTGCTGCAACAAGTCTTTCAATTCAGTTCTCTGTTCCTGAGACAGATAGCCTACTATCCTGTCCCTTTCTTTAGACTTGCTCATTTTTCAATTTATTCTGAGGCACGTCAAAATCCAAATCAACTGGATTTGATTCCTTACTCTGAGAGGCAGTAACTAATAAGTGTTTCTCCAGTTCCCTTTCCCTGTCACAGTAAGGTTTCAGCATGTTCACATGACAGAACTGATAATTTTTTTTTCTATCTGGTATCTTTACCAGATAATTCACCTGACTTATCTTCTCAATCTGATAAGGACCACTAAACCTTGCTTTGAAGGGATTTCCTACGACTGGTAACAGCACCAATACTTTATCCCTGGGGCAAACGTACAAATTTTAGATTGCTTATCTGCTTCTTGCTTCATTAGATGCTGTGCCACCTTCAAATGTTGTTCAGCTAATTCATATACTCTGTTTAATCTTTCTGTCACCTCAGATACATAGTCCAACTGGGAGATCTCTGACTTTGGACCTGTCAACTTTTTCTAATTAATTTTACAGGCCCTCTTACTTTGTGTTCAAATATCAATTCAAACGGAGTAAACTGAAGCGATTCATTTGGAACATCTCTAATAGCAACCAATATAAATGGGATACCTTTATCCCAATCATTTGGGTAATCCTGGCAATAAGCCCTCAACATTGTCTTTGGGGTCTGATGCCACCTTTCCAATGCTCCCTGTGATTCAGGATGGTACGCACTTGATTTAAAGTGTTGGATGTCGAAACTATCCATGACCTCCTTGAATTGTTTGGAAGTAAAATTGGACCCTTGGTCTGACTGATCTCCCTGGTACTCCATAATGGGTAAAGAAAACCAAGAAACTCGTCTGCAACTTTCTTGCCTTGACATTCCGTATTGGAATTGCCTCTGGAAACCTGGTTGACACATATCCATTGTGGTTAGCAAATACAGGTTCCCACTTCTGGTTTTAGGGAGGGGACCTACCCAGTCAATCATTAACCGCATGAAAGGTTCTTCAAATATGGGAATTTGCATCAAAGGCACTTGTTTTATTACTGCCTGTGGCTTTCCTACCATCTGGCACGTATGACAGGTACAGCAAAATTCAACCACATTCCTATGTAATCCAGGCCATTAAAAATGCTTCTGTATCTTCGCCTGAGTCTTCCTCATTCCTAGATGACCTCCTACAGTAACTCGTGTACTACCTGCAATACTTCCTGTCTGTATACTACCAGCAACACAATCTGGTGAACTTGCACCTATATCTCCTTTGCACTAACCTGCGAAGGTCTCCACTTCAGCATTAAGATTTTATTCTTAAGCTAATTACATTCTGTAATACATTATGATTCCTCTTCCGAGTTGTCTTTATGATATAAATCCTTTATCGTCTCATCTTTTTGTTGTAACTCCGTTAGTCTTTCAGAACTAAATACCTCTGCCTGATCCTCTACCTGCTTGGGTTTTTCCTTTACAATTTCAGCAAACAGAATGTCAGCTGACTGGATGTCAACTCTCTCCTCTTTCTCTTTAGCTTTCCCTTCTTGCTTTAACTTATGGCTGTGGCATCTTGCCACCAAACAGTCCGGAAATATTCGGGGGTATTTTTGTTTTCACTCCTCAGTTCCCTCATTTTCTTTCAACTTCTCAAGGAGCATTTCTCCCCGTTTTGATCCTGCTTCGTCATTTCCAAGAACAGATTGTATTGCTCGAATTGACAGTCTTTCAATCACTTCCACTGTCACTTCCCTCGACTTATCTTACATAGGGGAATGCGAAATCTTGATCCATTTATTCCACAAATTATCATTCTCTCGGTAACATTTCAGAAGGAGTGCAAATATTTTCATCTCTTACTATTAGATACTGACCAGCTCCCATATCTCTCAAAATTTTAACTTCTTTACCTTTTCCCCCTGTTCTGCCTGAATAAACCTTACCCACGGAGGTGAAGTCTGAAAAGATCAGGCACTCTCTTACTATCCAGCCCATGATGAGGCTGTGCACTCTCTTGCAGCTCCTCGAATTCTCTTGGGATTTCCTTCTCAACTTCAACTAATCCCACTGGTTTAGCCTCTTTTACCACATCCTTTTTCCCAGTGCCTTTCTTAAACCACCGGCACTGCGACTTTATGTGTCCCCCTTTATTACAGTGGAAATGCCTAAGATCTTTCACCTGTTTTCCACCCTTTTGGATTTCCTTTTCACATGTGGGAGATGGTTCCCAGTGTGATCCACTTTTTGTTTTCATTGAAGGATCTTCCTTTTTTCCCAATTTCTATCCCTCATGGAATGAAATTGCTGTTGGAAGCTACATATTGATTTATGCATTAATGCGTATTCATCCACTATCTCTGCAGCTCTTCTCGCTGTTTTAGCTTTCTGTTCCTCACCATGAGTTGTTATCATTTCTGTCAGTGAGTTTTTGAACTCTTCCAGCAGAATAATCACTCTCAGATCCTCATATGTCTTTTCTATGTTTAATGCTCTCACCCATCTATCGAAGTCTCCATGTTTAATTCTTTCAAACTCGACATAAGTCTGACCAAGTTCTTTCCTTATATTTCTGAACCGTTGTCTGTATGCCTCTGCTACCAAATCGTTGGCACTCAAAATAACCTGTTTTACTTCTTCATATTCTCTTGACACCTCATCTGACAGTGCTGGACACCCTTCACTAGCCCTGCCTACCAACTTGGTCTGAATTAGTATTACCCACGTAGACCCTGGCCAGTTCATCTGGTTAACCAATTTCTCAATGAAAGTAAAAAAAGGCCTCCACATCTTTTTCATTGAATTTTGGTCATATTTGGATATATTTGTATATATCCCTACCGGCTGTTGGCTATGATGAGTTTGCTCATCCTCACTTCTATCTTGTACTTTTACTTCTGCCACTTGAAGTCTTTTTGTTTCAAGTTCCAACTTCATCTTTTCCAACTCAAACATATTTGCCCTTGCTTCTGCAGTTTATTTTTTCTAATCCCACTGCATTTGACTGTTTTTCTGGTGTACCTAAATTTTTGACTAACTCCTTTACAATTTCAGCTTTCCTCTTCCTCTTTCCTGTTTGCTAAGTATAAAAGTATATCCTTCAACTTTCTTGGCAAATTTGGGAAGCATCTTTGATCCCCAGAACCTCTTTAACAATGTTAAGAGACATTTCCTGACTATGATTTAACCAACAACAAACAAACAAAATTAAACAGGTTTTGTACTTCTCACTGAAGTTTTATTAAAGATCTAGGACACTAATCTCCAAGTCTGTTTAAATCTACTAGGATCTTTCATACTCCAAATCTGTTTGGAACTATCCAAATCCATTCAGATCTGTTCAGATCCTATACACGATTCCAAACTTGGGCACCCAATCCTTTACAGAGCGGAGATGAGGTCCTCCCTCTGATAACTAAAACTGAAAAACTCAGAGAAACTGGCCTCGCCTCGACTCGTAATCTGTTAAAGGAAATGTGTGAAGTGGTATAACCTGCCCCTCACCTCCCAATCTATTATAAAGGAGAGGTGAAACAAAACGAGCTCCTGACAGTCACTCTTCAATCAACAAGTAACAAGTTATTATCTAACTCTAACAGCTAACAATTTCATCGAACTACTAACAAACAAAACAATTCCCCCTTAACCACTAAGTATTCCTGAATAAAACAAAATTGTAATGCTATTCTGTTCCAATAGATCGAAGTTCCACATATATAAACCAAACTAATAAAAACAAATTAAAGTTTAACCTCTCGAAGTTACAGCCAAGATAAGTCCTGCTCCTATGATGCTGCTTGACCTGCTGTGTTCATCCAGCCCCATGCTTGTTATCTCGGATTCTCCAGCATCTGCAGTACCTTTTTATCTCTAAGTCCTCTGGAATGTTCTTTGCCTTCTCCGCTGTCCTCCAGTCAGGAATGCCTTCCTCTGTCGAATGCTTGTGTCAGCAATATTAGCTAAGACTGCCGTAGTACCTTTATTTAGATGGTGCTTAGTCTGAGAACTCAGAGATTTCTGTGAGAGCCAATGAGTTTCTCTTCAGATGGCAGTTTGCTCTCACCCCAATTTTCAAATGGCATTTTATTTTATACCCTCGATGACCTATTAATTTCTTTCAGTAGGATTGGTCCTAGGTTGGCAAAACCATCAGATTTACATTTAATTCGTTTTCACTCTCTGAGTGCCTGGTTTAACTGAATTGGATGATATTCAAACTGGGCGCTTTGGGAACAAAACTAACTGTGGCTCTTTTTTGCTAACCATATAGCCTTTGATACAAATATTACATTTTCGAGAACTGTCTGTGCATCTGCAGACTTATTTTTTTAAACCACAAGCCTAGAAAAGGGCATCATCTTTAAAGGGAATACGCACTCTTTGCCTTATCATTTTACAAACATCAAATTCTAACGTCCTGCCTTCCAATCCATGACTACACCACCCAACTTCTCAACACTTTGCACATTAATTGCAGATATTTCAAGGCTCTTGAAAGGAACTAATTGCATTTGGATTCGAAAAGTAAAATGCACATGTGAACTTAACCTCCTGAGGTGTTAGACGTAGGGACTCTGTTGGGTATTCTTGCAGGGATGTGTTTTGGGTACTATACAAAAGCAGTTTTGTTTCTTTTCATTTCATGAAGGAGCATTTTGGGATTGAAAAGAATATGTCTTTACTGTAAGTTTAAAAATATTTGAATTTCTATTATATTGCAATGGTTTGGTTCACCATAAGACCATAAGATAGAGGCATTCGACCCATTGGGTCTGCTCCATCATTCAATCACGGCTGATAATGTTTCTCAAGCCCATTCTCCTCCCTTCTCCCTTCTCCTTTCTCCCTTTAACCCTTGCTCCCCTAACTCATCAAGAACCCCGAACTCATCAAGGGTCACTGAACCCGAATCATGAACTCTGATTTCTCTCCACAGATGCTGCCAGACATCCTGAGATTTTCCAGCAATTTCTGTTTTTGTTTCTGATTTCCAGCATCTGCAGTTCTTTTGGTTTTTTTGAAAGAACCTCACTATTGTTGTTTTAAATATACTCAGTGACTTGGCCTCCTCAGCCTTCTGTGGCAATGCATACCACAGATTGACCATGCTCTGGTTGAAAGAATTCCTCCCCATATCCATTCTAAAGAGCTGTCCCTTTTTACATTTTTTTAGGTTTTAGATTTTATTGTCACATGTACTCAAGTACTTAAGTGCGGGAGTACAGTGAAAAGTGTATAATGTCGCCACACATGGAACCATATTTGGCCATACTCCCTCTTCTGTCCTCCCAGGAGAAATATCTTCTCCACGTCAACTCTATCCAGGCCTCTCAATATTCTGTTTTAGAATTAGATTGAGTACATGCTCAGAGTCCTGAACCACAATGTTGCTATGAGTAATCTGAGTCTCCAAGAAAAGTAACATTTTTCTTATATTTGTTGAACGGCCTTCATTAATTAGGTGGCTGTATTTATTGCCACTGAACTCAGAACCTATGCTGTTGCAGTGCCTGTGACGTTGTCATAAGTGAATAAATTTGCTCACTGCTTTGCGATAAACCTTGATGACTAGTTGTATCTATGGTGATAGTGACAGGACCTCACATAACGAAGTGTGGACTCATTATTTAATGTCACAGTAGGAAGTACCTGTCCCGTACAGCTGTCCAATTCAGTGCTGTGCCTTTTACGCCTGTGGCCTGTTCTCTTCAACCACATACCCAATTGTCTTCGCCTCATAATGGTGGAATTTGCGTGAAAAGGACAGTGAGGGCAGCAACAAGGAGGACATCATAGAATGAGGGAACGACAATGGTCTGACATGAAAAGAGTCAGAAGCAAGGAGAATGATGAGGGGAGTCAATGACCTAATGGTATTATTGCTGGACTGTTAACTCAGATGCCCGGATAATGTTCTGGGGACCTGGGTTCAAATCCCACCATGGTAGACGGTGGAATTTGAATACAATAAAGAATCTGGAATTAAGAATCTAATGATGACCGTAAATCCATTGTTGATTGTCAGGGAAAAATCCATCTGGTTCACTAATGTCCTTTAGGGAAGGAAACTTCCATCCTTACCTGGTCTGGCCTACGTGTGACTCCCAACCCACAGCAACATGGTTGACTCTTAATTGCCCTCTAGGTAATTAGGGATGGGCAACAAATGCTGCCTAGCCAGCGACGACCTCATCCTGTGAATGAATAAAGAATGAATAAATAAAAGAGGAAGCGAGGAGGGTGGCCAGCAAGGCAGCCAGCATGCTGGTGAGAGTTTGGAGGGAAGCGGCCTGAAGTGATGAGACAGTCAATAGGATGGTGTGTGGGGCAGCCAGCAGTGAGGGAAAGCAACAGGTAGGATGGTGAAGGGGCAGCTATCAAATGGGGGGCACCCAAGAGCGAAGATGGCAGTGAGATGTAGGAAGCAGGAAGGCAAGTCGAGCAGTGAGGGAGAGACCACAGTGTGGTGTGGAAACACAACGGTGATGTCAACAACTCTAATTCCTGTGCAGTATTTTGATCGGATATACACCTGTATGAAGTTTGAAAAATACTGTAAATGAAGGAAACTGGCTGTTTAACTGGACAATTTGGGTGGCGGGAGATTGTATAATGTAATTTCCAGGAATGAATCCAACCAGATGTTGCAATTTCAGGGTGGAAGGAACCAAGCAGTGTGTTAAGGGTGCAGTGACAATTTATCATTAAACCATTTAATTGCAAATTTCACCCATCCTTTCGCATCTGATTAGCATGAAATCCAACTCGGCTGAAAACACTGACCCAAAAGTAACAAGCTGTGCCTTGTTAAAACCAGAAGAATGGTAAAAGCGAATGGAATTAAATTAGCTTAGGAAAATCGTAATTTGTTTTGCACAGAACAGATTTTTAAAAACTTAGTGTTAGTACGTTTTACACTATGTACTCTGTACAACATGCCAGTGGCACTCACAATGAAAATGGTGTTCCTTTGGTCTTCTACGTTATTAATGTACTCAGCTTCTACAGTGCAATTGTATCCTTTGGCCTCTGCTTGCCTTATTTGCACTTTCTTTAGGGGATAAAATAGCGATCATTGATTCTACAGTCAGGAGCAGACTCAAATTGCGACACAAGTAAGTGAGCAGAAAACAAACAATTTGAGATCTAGCTCTTTTAGGCTGTTCACTCTCAAGGACAAGACCAAAAGGTAGCCTGACTGAAGTCTTCGAGATTATGAAAGGGTGACAATCAGGATCTTACACTGAGACCAGACAAGGACTCATCAACAAAGATCATCGCAAGTTAGTCCAAACAGAAATTGAGGTAAAACCTCAGGTGATGGTGAGAATGTGGAACTTAATACACCTGGGATTGGTTGAGGTGAGTTGGATAGATGCATTAAAAAGAAACTTGACAAAGACATGAGGGAGAAAGAAATGTAGGGGTATGTCCATTACTTGCGATAAACAGTGATGGGAGAACATTTGTGTATATATATAAAATAGTGTTAGATTATTACTGAACACTTAGATAGACTATCAAGGGAGATTAAATGCTAATGTTGTTCGAACACATCTTAGGGTCATAGAGTCGGAGCATGGAAACAAGACGCTTCGGTCCAATTCGTCCAAGCCGACCAGATACCCTAAATTCATCTACTCCCATTTGCCAGCATTTGGCCCATATCCCTCTAAGTCCTCCCACAGAACCCATCTAGGTGCCTTTTAAACATTGTAACTATACCAGGCTCCACCACTTCCTCTAGCAGCTCATTCCACACACCCTCTGTGTGAAAAAGCTGCCCCCTTGGTACTTGTTAAATCTTCCCTCACATTTACAGCTATGACTTCTAGTTTTGGACTCCACTGCTTTGGGGAAAAGACCTTGGCTGTTCACCCTATTTATGCCCCTCGTGATTTTACAAACATTTATATGGTCACCCCTCAGCCTTCGACATTCTAGGGAAAACAGCCCCAGTCTATTCCGCCTCTCCATATCGCTTGAACCATCCAACTCCGGCAACATCCTTGTAAAAGTTTTCTGAACCCTTTCAAGTTTCACAACATCCTTTGTCTCGCAGGGAGACCAGAATTCAACGCACTATTCCAAAATGTTATGTACAGTTGCAACATGCCTCCCAATTCCTCTTCTCAAAGCACTGACGAATTAAGGTCAGCGTACCAAATACCTTTTCCCTTCTCCTGTCTACCTGGGACTCGACTTTCAAGGAACTATGAATGTGCACCCCAAGATCTTTTGTTTAGTAACACTCCCCAGGACCTTAACATGTAAGTCCTGCCCTGATTTGCCTTTACAAAATGCAGCACCTCACATTTATCTAAATTAAACTGGATCTGCTCCTCCTCAGCCCACCAGCCCATTTGATCAAGATCCTGTTGTACTCTCAGGTAACATTCTTGGCTGTCCGCTAAACGACAATTTTTGTGTCATCGACGGTCCTACTAACCATACGTCCCTTGTTCACATCCAAGTTATTTATCTAAATAACAAAAAGCAGTGGACCCAGCACCAATCCTTGTGGCTCATCACTGGTCACAGGTCTCCAGTCTGGAAAGCAACCCTCCACCACCACCGTCTGTCTCCTACCTTTGAGTCGGTTCTGTATCCAAATGGCTAGTTCTCCCTGTACTCCATGTGATCTAACCTTGCTAAACCAGTCTACCATGGGGATCCTTGTTGAATGCCTTACTGAAGTCCATACAGATCACGTCTACCACTCTTCCCAAATCAGTCCTCTTCGTTACTGCTTCAAAAAGTCAATCAAGTTAGAGAGACACGATTTCCCACGCAAAGCCATGTTGACTATCCCTAATCAGTCCTTGCCTTTTGAAATACAAGTAAATCCAATCACTTAAGATCCCCTCCAACAACTTGCCTACCACTGATATTGGGCTGTCCAATCTATTGTTCCCTGGGTTTTCCTTACCACCTGTTTTGAATTGTGGCACCACATTAACCAACCTGCTGTTTTCCGGTACCTCACTCATGTTTATCGATGATACCAATATCTCAGCAAGGGGCTCAGCAATCACTTTCCTAGCTCCCACAAAGTTTTAGGCTACACCTAATCAGGTTCCGGGGATTTATCCATCTTTATGCATCTTAAGACGTCCAGCACCACCTTCTTTGTAATATGGACATAGAACATAGAACATTACAGCGCAGTACAGGCCCTTCGGCCCTCGATGTTGCGCTGACCTGTGAAACCAATCTGAAGCCCATCTAACCTACACTATTCCATGATCATCCATATGTTTATCCAACAACCATTTAAATGCCCTTAAAGTTGGCGAGTCTACTACTGCTGCAGGCAAGGCATTCCACGCCCTTACTACTCTCTGAGTAAAGAATCTACCGCTGACATCTTATTGAGTTCTCTGAGAAGGTGACTAAACAGGTGGATGAGGGTAAAGAGGTTGATGTAGTGTATATGGATTTCAGTAAAGCGTTTGATAAGGTTCCCCACAGTACCTGTCCTATATCTATCGCCCCTCAATTTAAAGCTGTGTCCCCACGTGCTAGCCATCACCATCCGAGGAAAAAGGCTCTCACTGTCCACCCTGTCTAATCCTCTGATCATCTTGTATGTCTCTATTAAGTCACCTCTTAACCTTCTTCTCTCTAACGAAAACAGCCTCAAGTCCCTCAGCCTTTCCTCGTAAGACCTTCCCTCCATACCAGGCAACATCCTGGTAAATCTCCTCTACACCCTTTCCAATGCTTCCACATCCTTCCTATAATGCAGCGACCAGAACTGTATGCAATACTCCAACTACGGCCGCACCAGAGTTTTGTACAGCTACAACATGACCTCATGGCTCCAAAACTCAATCCCTCTACCAATAAAACCTAACACACCGCACGCCTTCTTAGCAATCCTATCAACCTGGGTGGCAACTTTCAGGGATCTATGCACATGGACACCGAGATCTCTCTGCTCGTCCACACTACCAAGAATCTTACCAGTAGCCCAGTACTCTGTATTCCTGTTACTCCTTCCAAAGTGAATCACCTCGCACTTCTCTGCATTAAACTCCATTTGCCACCTCTCAGCCCAGCTCTGCAGCTTATCTATGTCCCTCTGTAACCTGCAACATTCTTCCGCACTATCCACAACTCCACTGACTTTAGTGTCATCCGCAAATTTACTAACCCATCCTTCTACGCCCTCAATCAGGTCATTTATAAAAATGACAAACAGCAGTGGCCCCAAAACAGATCCTTGCGGTACACCACTAGTAACTGAACTCCACGATGAATATTTCCCATCAACCACCACCCTCTGTTTTCTTCCAGCTAGCCAATTTCTGATCCAAACCGCTCAATCACCCTCAATCCCATGCCTCCGTATTTTCTGCAATAGCCTATTGTGGGGAACCTTATCAAACGCTTTACTGAAATCCATATACACTACATCAATCGCTTTACCCTCATCCACCTGTTTAGTCACCTTCTCAAAGAATTCAGTAAGGTTTGTGAGGCACAACCTACCCTTCACAAAACCATGTTGACTACCCTTAATCAAATTATTCCTTTCGAGATGATTATAAATCCTATCTGTTGTAATCCTTTCCAACAGTTTACCCACAACCGAAGTAAGGCTGACTGGTCTATAATTAGCAGGGTTGTCTCTACACCCCTTCTTGAACAAGGGGACAACATTTGCTATCCTCCAGTCTTCTGGCACTATTCCTGTAGACAATGACGACATAAAGATCAAAGCCAAAGGCTCTGCAATCTCCTCCCTAGCTTCCCAGAGAATCCTAGGATAGATCCCATCCGGCCCAGGGGACTTATCTATTTTCACACTTTCCAGAATTGCTAACACCTCCTCCTTATGAACCTCAATCCCATCTAGTCTAATAGCCTGTATCTCAGTATTCTCCTCGACAACATTGTCTTCTTCCTTTGTGAATACTGACGAAAAATATTCATTTAGCGCCTTTCCCATCTCTTCGGACTCCACGCACAACTTCCCACTACTGTCCTTGACTAGCCCTAATCTTACTCTAGTCATTGTTTTATTCCTGACACACCTATAGAAAGCTTCAGGGTTTTCCTTGGTCCTACCTGCCAAAGACTTCTCATGTCCCTTCCTGGCTCTTCTTAGCTCTCTCTTTAGGTCCTTCCTGGCTAACTTGTAACTTTCAAGCGCCCTAACTGAGCCTTGATGCCTCATCTTTACATAAGCCTCCTTCTTCCTCTTGACAAGAGATTCAACTTCTTTAGTAAACCACGGTTTCCTCGCTCGACCACTTCCTCCCTGCCTGACATGTACATACTTATCAAGGACACGCAGTAGCTGTTCCTTGAACAAGCTCCATATTTCAATTGTGCCCAGCCCCTGCAGTTTCCTTCCCCATCCTATGCATCCTAAGTCTTGCCTAATCGCCTCATAATTGCCTTTCCCCCAGCTATAACTCTCGCCCTGCAGTATATGCCTATCCCTTTCCATCGCTAAAGTAAACGTAACCGAATTGTGATCACCATCAGCAAAGTGCTCACCTACCTCCAAATCTAACACCTGGCCTAGTTCATTACCCAGTACCAAATCTAATGTGGCATCGCCTCTGTTGGCCTATCTACGTATTGTATCAGGAAACCCTTCTGCACACATTGGACAAAAACTGACCCATTTAAAGTACTCGAACTATAGCGGTTCCAGGACATTTTTCAAGATTTCGCTATTTATTTGCCCAAATTCTCTAGCTTCCATATCCTTCTCCACAGTAAACACTGATGCAAAATACTCGTTTAGTATCTCCCCCAAGTCCTGCGGTTCCACACACAGGCAACCGTGCTGACTTTGAAGGGGCCCTATTCTCTCCCTAGTTACCCTTTAGTCCTTAATGTATTTATAGAATCCCTTTAGATTCTCCTTAACCCTTTTTGCCAAAGCTATCTCATGTCCCCTTTTTGCCTTCCTGATTTCCCTCTTAAGTATTCCCTCTACTCCCCTTATACTCTTCTCAGAATTTACTCGATGCCTGCTTACTAGACCTGACAGATGCTTCCTTCTTTTCCTTGACCAAAACCTTAATTTTTCTTGTCATCCAGCATTCCCTACACCTACCTTGACAAGAACATATGTGTCTGGTCTCTGATTGTCTCATTTTTGAAGGCTTCCCATTTTCCAGCCATCCATTTACCTGCGAAAATTTGCCATCAGTCAACTTTGGAAAGTTCTTGCATAATACTGTGAAAATTGGCCTTCCTCTAATTTAGAACTTCCCTTTTTAGCTCCAGTCTATCCTTTTCTATCACTGTTTTGAAGTTAATAGAATTATGATCACTAGCCCCAAAGCGCTCTCCCACTGACACCACAGTCACCTGCCCTGCCTTCTTTCCCAAGAGTGGATCAAGTTTTTGCTCCTTCTCTCATTGGTACATCACATAATGAATCAGAAAATTTTCTTGTACACACTTAACAAATTCCTCTCCATCCAAACCGTTTACACCATGGCAGTCCCAGTCTATGTTTGGAAAGTTAAAATTGCCTACCATTACCACCCTATTACTCTTACAGACAAAGAAATCTTAGAAATTTGCTTCTCAAGCTCCTGCTGATTATTGGGGGATCCATAGTACAGTCCCAATAAGGTGATCATCCCTTTCTTATTTGTCAGTTCAACCGAAATACCTTCCCTCGACGCTTTCCCAGGAATATCCTTTGTGAGTATAGTCGTATGCTGTCCCTAATCAAAAATGCGACTCCCGTCCTCTGTTGCCCATCTCTCTTCCTATCCTTCCTGTAGCATCAATATCCTGTCCATCCTTGAGCCACGTTTCTGTAATTGCTATGATATCCCAGTCTATTGTTCCCAATTGTGCCCTGAGTTCATCTGCCTTACCTACTGTTAGGCCTCTTGCATTGAAATAAATGCAGTAAAATTTACCAGACCTGCCTTGTTTTCTGCTTTGTCCCTGTTTGCCTCGCACCTTTTTCTAACTGCACCAGTCTTGAACTGATCTCTCTTCTCACTATATTGCTGGGTCCCACACCCCTGCTACACCTCCCCTCCAAAAAAATTAGTTTAAATCCTCCAGAGCAGCCCTCGCATATCTCCCTGCCAGTATATTAGCCTCCTCCTTATTATAAAAGTCACTTCTACCCCAGAAGAGATTCCAGTGATCCAAAAATGTGAATCCTTCTCCCCGACACCAGCTCCTTTGCCATGCATTCATCTGCTCTATTCTCCTGTTCCTACTGTCGCTAACTCATGGCACCAGGAGTAATCCAGATACTGCAACCCTTGAGGACTTACTTTTTGAATTCCTGCCTAATGTCCTATGTTCTCTCTTAAAAACCTTGTTCTTTTCTCATTCTGTCTCATTGGTTCCAACATGTACTACATTTTCACAGGTTGGCGCAACATCAAGGGCCGAAGGGTCTGTACGGCGCTGTTATGTTCTATGTTCTATGTTCTATGTACAATGACCTCCTGCTGTACCCTCTCCCCTTTGAAAATATTCTGCACCCTCTTTGAGATGTCCTTGATCCTGGCTCCAGAAAGGCAATACACCATTCTGATGTCTCGTTGTCGCCACAGAAGTGGCTGGAGAATCTCCTATCACAATTAATTGCTTGGAACCTGATGTACCTCTCATTACAGTAGAGCTAATCTTAGGACCAGAAACTTGGTGTCGATGCTACATTCTCTTGAAAGTGCATCACTGCTTACATTTTCCAAAACAGCATACTTGTTTGAAATAGGGATTGCTACAGGTGACTCCTGCACTACCTGCCTCCCTTTCCTACCTTTCCCAGAGGTAACCCATCTACCTGACTGTATCTTAGTGTGACTACATTTTAACTTGAGGGTAGAAAAGAGAGACAAGCTCATGTGACATTGCATTACTTCCTGTAATCATGTGTATGCTGTGTGATTGACAAAATATATAGTTAGAATTGACCGCTTCAAATGCATTCTGGAGCATAAACGCAGTTAGTGATGAGTCAAGCTGATCGACTTGATTCAGGTTCCAGGATAAGGGCCATTTCTCAGGAACATTAACAGTAGAATTAAAATGCTTGCCTGATTTTGAAGATGATGCCTAAAATGGGTTAATAGAATACTGACGTACCTAACTGCCATTTTATAATGAATAATGTTTCACTTTCACATGATATCTGAGAGAGACAGATTTTTGAGCTTTCAGGGAATCATGGGTAGGCAACTGGATTGGAGGTAGATCAGCCATGACCAAATTGTGTGACAGAATAGATTTGAGGGTCATTTCACCTATTCTGCTCTTTTTATGCTCTTTTGATGAACTGCAACAACACCAAACTTAGGGTTCTGGTTTGCAGTCAGTAATTTGCTGATTTAAGGTGGTTCGAATCATCCCCAGATCCTTGGTTCTAGCACTGAAATTATTTCAGAATGTGACATGAAGAAGGCAGTAGACAGGTGTTTCAGGGCAAAAGAATCTCTGCATTTATTTAAACACAAAAGGTCAGTAAAATACAAGAAATAAAGGTAAATGCAATAAACAGTGAAATTAACACGATCAATTATACAGAGGACAGTAATTAAATACACGATTAAATTAAACAAAGGTTAAAATCTATTGGAACCTAAACAACAGTTTTAATCACAGATACTTTAATCAGGCTTTCTCCCCTTGGTGTTCCATGCACTGTCAGCACCCGCCTTCCCCTCCCTACTAGTGAGGTCAGAAATTTTGTGTTCTCGGAAGCACTGAGGAAAATAGTTTTGAAGGGCATCTGGTTGCTGAGGTTCTCGCTGTTCGTTCTCTTGGTTCAGAACAGGCCGGTGTCTGAAAACTGTTGTTCGGATAGTGCCTGGTTGGCATCCCCACTCTCGGATGTCCTTTGTTCTGATGATGCTCTTGGTTTGGCTTCCCAATTTTGCTTCTCTGTTTGGCCTCTGTGGTTCTTAGTTCTAAAGCTGCTTGTTGGGGTTGGAATCTGTTTCTGGAGAAGCTTATTGTTAAAAAAGGCGCTGCCTCACGTAAGATCGGAGTGTATGTACTCTGTTATCTCCCCTCGAATCTGTGATGCCCAGTGTTTTTCTGTTGATCCCTTCTGCAGTCATTTGTCTTCCCGATAGTTAAGAGTATGTGTGAATGTATTTTGATTGAATTTGAATGTCCGGTATCTGTGTAGGCCCCATACTGTCTGTGCTGCGTAGCCCGAGTTGTAAATGTTCGTTATGGTCCAGAACATTAGGTTTGGTTGATTGTCTTAGACTGGAGGTGTAAATTGGAATTCCAGGCTAAACAGTAGTCCAAGAAAGAAATCATTGTGGCTCTGTGTGTATTGGTTGCAGCCTGAGCTCAGGATTTTGCCCAGTATTTTAGTTGTTAGAAAAGTCAATGGTCTTGTCCAGTATTTTAGATGGTGGTGATTTTTGCTCAATGTTACACAAGGCAAAAAGGAGAAGATTTTTGAGAAGATTTGCAACATGTGTTTTTGATGTGGTTGTTGATTTGCTTTCTGAGCTAGTAAGTTTATTTGCAGTTGTTTTGTCACCATATTAGGTAATATCATCAGCGCGCCTCCAGTGAAACGTTGGTGTTCTGTCCCGCTTGCTATTTATGTGTCTCAGATTGCTCAGGTGAGGTGGGTGGCACCACTTCTGAATTTGTTTCTTAATGGTTGGCATATGAGGACCAGCCCTTGAAGTTTGTCAGTGGAGTTCCGGTTTGAGTGCCAAGCCTCCAGGAATTCTCATGACTGTCTTCGGTTAGCTTGTCCAAGGATGGCTGCGTTGTTCCAGTCAGATTGGTGTCCTTCTTTATCCATGTGTATTGAAATGAGTGACAATTGGTCGTGTCTTTTGGTAGCTTGTTGGTGTTTGTGAATCCTGATGGCTAGTTTCTTTCCATTTGCCTTATGTAACGTTTTTGACAGTCTTTGCATGGCATCTTCTAAATAATGTTGGCTCTGTTAGTTGTGGTTGTCGGATCCTTTATTCTTCTCAGCACCTATCGTAGTGGAGCTGTTGGCTTGTGAGCTACTGTGATTCCTCGGGGGCAGAGAAATGTGGTGGTCATTTCCATTATGTCCTTAGTGTATGGTTGGGTGACTGGTGTCTCTGGACACATGTTGTGTCTTCCTGTTGTGGTTTGCTGTGTAGGTGTCGGCAGCCTGTGCTTTTCGAGTAACCATTGTTTCTAATGACGCCGGAAAGGTCTTCCTTCCTTGGCTTTGCACTGCGCCGGGGTGCTGCAGTGTGTTGCGGCTCAATTGAACAGTGTTTTGATGTAGCTCTGTTTTTGGTTATTGGGATAATTGCGATTGTAGTTGAGTAGCTGATCTGTATTGGTAGCCTTCCTGTGTATGCTGGTCTGGAGTTTGCTGTTGGCCTTACATTGGACCATTATGTCTAGGAAGGAAAGTCTGTTGATGTTCTTATCTTCCCTGGTGAATTTTATGCCAGTGAGAATATTGTTTATGAGAAGATAGGTTTCCTCCAGTTTGGAGCATTTGGTAATGACAGAGGTGTCATCCACATAGTGGATCCATAGTTTCAGTTGGCTGGTGGGAAGGGCTGTCCTTTCCAGTTTTTGCATTACGGCTTCCACTAGTAATCATGGTATCGGTGATCCCATAGGTATTCCATTGATTTATCAGTTTGCCTTGCTGTTGAAGGTGCAGTAGGTTATGAGACACAGATCCTGGAGTTTGAGGGTGCCATCTTTGCTGATGGTGTTGGTGTTTTGGGACAGGAGAAAGTTGAGGGAGGATTTGAAAGGATCTAGGCTAAGCAGATAATTGTCACAGTTTGTGGAAGGATCAAAAAAAAAGGACACCAGTTCAAAGTGAATGGAAAATAATCTGTGACATGAGGAAAGCTTTGGTACACGGTTACAGGATCTGTAATGTACTATTTAGAAGTGTTGTGAATGCAAATATATGGTAGCTTTCAAAGGGGAGTTGGATAAGCAGCAGAAGAGAAGGGGAAAAGAAGTGTGAAACAGTGTTGTTGCTGCATGGAACTAGCATGGACACCAAGGGGGCCTCCATCTGTGCTGTCACCATTGTATATCTCTTTGACAGCATTTCTGGATCCCATGACCTTTCTCGCAACACAAAATTGCCTTCACTTCAAACTTCACACACACAATCTCCAGCTGGACATGGTAGACATTGATGTCATTGTTAGTACATCATAATCATTTTGGGAAAGTAAGAAAAGTGCTAATTAGCACATCAATGTCAGTGTTGCAATACGGGAAATGCAACAGGTAAATTGTTCATCACAAACTGTCATGAAACCGATATGATAATTACCAGATATTTGTTTCTTAAGTGACTTTGCTTTGCACTAAAAAAATTGAAGCAAGAATGAAGAATCATAGAATCCCTACAGTGCAGAAAGCGGGCATTCAGCCTATCGTGTCTGCATCGACCCTCGGAAGAGTATCCCACTCAAACACAAACCCTTAACCTGTCCCCAAGTCCCCACATTGACCTTGGCTAATCTACATAGCCTGCACATCCCTAGACACTATAGACGATTTATGATGGCCAATCCACCTTACTGACACGTTTTGGATCAGAAGATGCAAAAGCAGATTCAGCCCGTTGAGTCTATTCTTCCATTCAGTGAAATCATGGCTGATCTGATAATGTTCTAATTGCACATTTCTGCCTTTTCCCCACAACTCTTAAATCCATTACTAAATAAAGATCTATATATCTCAGCTTTGAATGTACTTAACAACCCAGCCTTGACCGCCCTTTCTGGTAAAGGATTTCACAGATTCACAGTTCTCTGAGAGAAGAAATTTCTCCTCATCTCTGACTTAAATGAGCAACTCTTTATTCCAAGATTATGTCCATTGGTCCAAGACTGTCCTACAAATGGAAACAACCTTTCCGAATCTACACTGCCTACATTTCTAAGAGACTTGTATGTTTCAATAAATTCACGACTGAACCGTTTAGGTTGTAGATTTGGAAGGTGCTTTCTAATGAGCCTTGCTGAATTTCTTTTGTGCATGTTGTGGATGGTCCATGTGGAGTGGAGTAAATGTTTAAGGTGCTGGGTAGAGTGCTAATCAAGTGGTTTCTATGTCCTTGATGAATCCATTGAAAGAGATTTAATCTGTTGGATTGTTTTGCTTAATTCCATGAGATAGAACTTTGGAGAAGATAAACGCCTTATTTCACAGATAAATCCCACATTACACCTGCAAAGATAATAGGAATAAGAAACGCAGAGTGAATTTGGCTCGTTGAACCGATTTCACCATTCAGTACTATCATTCTGATCATGGACTTCAAGTCACTTTCATAAACTCCCCGTAAACCTTGACTGGCTGAGAGACCAAAATTGTGTATATCAAGTTAGTGAGACATGATTTCCCTTGCACAAGCCAAGTTGGTTTAAAAGTTTTATTCAAAATGATTTCACTACAATTCCCATTCACCAAACCACTTTCCAAACTCTTGACCTCTGGAGCAAGAGCAGCTGATGCGTGGGAGCAGTACCTCCTGCAAGTTTCCCTCCAAACCACATACCCATCCTTGATTTGGAAATGTCACTTTTCCTTCACTGTTGCTGAACCAAAATCACAAACTTCCTCGGTCGTAATGTTTTAGGTGCCCCCATAACACATGCGCTGCAGCAGTTCAATAAGGCGGCTCACCACCAACTTTTTAAGGGTAAATACGCATAAGCAGTAAACCCTGGCCCAGTGTGATGCCCACATTCCAGAAATGAAGATTGAAAAATTACATCTAATGATTAGCGTTTAATGCAATATTCCCCTATTGTTGTATTCTTGCTTGTTCGTAAAGACCAATAAATTGTAAGTAAACTGCAACACTGTGATCATTGTGCAATATGAACGAACCCATTTTTTAAATGAATGAATTATACTTTTATCATGTTTGCAGCCAGGCTCCGAAAGCTTATGTTTCCAAATAAACTTGTTGTACTATAACCTGGTGTTGTGTGATTTCTGACTTTGTCCACCCCAGTCCAACACCGGCACCTCCACATTGTGGCTACCAATTTTGGTGTTGTCCACAAACTGAATAACCATGCCTTCCAAATTCTCATCAATATTATTTATGTAAGTGACAAACAAAAGAGGTCCCAGAACAAATTTTTGTGGAACAGTGCTGGTGACATTTTGTTTGTGTACTTATCCAAATGTCTTTTAAACAAATTTAACAGTATTATCTTCCTATTCCTAGCCTCGTGTGGCACAAGGAATAATCCCAAGGTCACGATTACAGAGGTCCTCCTTTTGAAATCACTACCGAACTCTCTGAACTCTCTTTGCAAGATCTTGCCACTCTTCTTGCCTGTGTTGTGAGTTCAGGAGATAAATTTGTGCCTCCAATATTCCCATTTAACTGTAGTCCTTCAACTCCTAAACAGTCTTTGCAAATCTTTTCTGAAAATTCTCCACTTCGAATTTGTCTCATAACATGCTTCTGAGTATCCTGTGCTAAAGATTGCTGCACTTGGAATTACTTGGCTTGAGATATGTCAGGATAATGGTAAAATAAATGATATGGCTCTGAAACTTTGGAAGATGTATAAATAAAGACACAAATAGTTCAAAATAGAGACATCACCACATGTAAAGAGATAGTGAAGTGGAAACTTGGGGACTTGTATCATTGTAGAGAGAGGAGCATGGCAGGAACATTTGAGGAGGACAAGGCAATAGTCCGAGAGATATGGAGTTGGCAGCATAAAATAATGAACAGCAATTGGCAGGTCTGGGTAACCATCAAAGTTGGGTCATTAACAACAACAGTTTGTCTTTATGTCGAATCTTTAATGCATTGAAACATCTGAATGCACTTCACTGGAGCATTATCAGACAAAGTTGGGACTCTAAACCATGTAAAGAGGTATTGGGACAAGTAGCAGAAATCTTAGTCAAAGACTTCTGTTTTATGGAGTATCTTTAAAGGTGGAGCATTAAATGTGAGAGTTTGGAAGGAAATCCTGAGCTTTGGGAAGAGAATCCAACAGCTGTACAGCCCAGGTACCTATGCAGGAGTAATTAAAAGCTGTGATGTTTGAAGTACCCAAATTGGGATGAGTGCAGAGATTCCAGAGGGTTGAAGCTGGCTGCAGAAGTAATGGAGATGAGGGATGAGGCAACAGATGTGAAACCGAAAAGCATTACAGAACTGCAACCAACTGAAAACTGATGTCCTGTTAATTCAGGCACAACAGCTGAGGGAATGTAACATCATTCACACTATGACTGAAGCCACTGTAATGTAGCAGACATTAAGTGTTCTGCAAATGAGATTCATATATCTGGAACACTAAAATGGAGCACTTCAATGTGCCGAGCAAGGATCACACAGATCAGTGTGGTCCCTTGTTCTCTGTGAAAGCTGTCACCACAGGAGAGAAGGCCACGGTCAAGGAATATTTGGTGGAGCAGGTAGATCCTGAGAGGTAACATGAAGAGGAAGCTGATGACCAGCCTCAGTCTGACTGATAAAAAAAATCACATTAATGACATAATGACATTGACATTAGGGATGCTCACAAGGCAACTTATACATTGAAATTTCACTTGATCCTTCCCACAGCATCTTTCCACTCAAATAGATGTGTTCCTTTATCTTCCACTTTCCATCGAGCTCAGCTCCAAGTGTTGGTTCATGTTGCATGGTCAGTTTGATGGCCAGGGTTGTCAATCTGCCCTCCCAAACAGTCTTCTGGAAAAGACAGGATATGAATGTACTTCTAGAGGGCCAATAGTAAGAGACAGAAGTATAAACACGATAAATAATATCTACTTGACAAACTTAAATAGGCACAAGCTGTGACTTTTCAAACAGTCTATTCAGCTTTCGAAGGAGGAGGCCACAAGTGCAGATGAGAGGGAAATTGCAACACTGAAAGAATAAATGAACTCATCTGCTGTCTGAGTCTGAAAACACAAACCTAAACTCCTACACGTCATTATGCTTATTCGTTCATGGGATGTGGGCATTTCAGCTGGGTCAGCATTTATTGCCTTTCTTCAGTTACCCAAGGTAAGGTAGTGACCTATCTTCTTTAAAAACTACATTTGGTCTAAGTGCATCCATTGTGCCGGTCAGGAGGGAGTGCTCGGATTTTGACCAAACAACAGTGGAACTTTTGGGAGAACATGTAACACTGGCGTTTCTCTGTATGGACAATCAGTGTGACAGTAGAGAAGGATCAAAATGTTTTGTTCTTCCTGATGTGAGCCTCCAGAATCATCTCATCTTCAGTTCAGAATATGGTAGAGCCTGAAGCTCTTCCTGAGCCTACAGGGAAATCTTCCTCCAGAGAAGGCTTAAGCAGCATTCTTTGGGTACTGGCAAAAAAATGGCACCAACACGTGAATTATCACTTGCTGTTGCATAGTCTGCCTTAAAGTCCATCTCCGTACCTGGAATGGTCGGCTTTCAACCCCATATGTCCCCTTACCACCACCATCACCACTTTGCAACAACCTGCCAGCTGATGATTGGTCAACCATCGGAAAACTGCTGTACAAATAGGATAATGAGTGCCAGTGGAGACATCTTCTCTGCTCTCTGAATAAAATTTCAGCTGTCATTGTTTTTTATCTTTCCTTAAAGTGTAAACAAATATATTGATGACTTCAATGCAAACTTCTGGTCTGCATCCTTCAGTTAACACTGACAGGGGATTACTGACAAAAGAAACATGCTGTTGAAGCTTTTGATTTTACATGGATCAGGACAAATGCAAGAATGCCAAATTCCAAGCAATCTGGTTACAAGAGAAAAGTGTAATGATTGGTGGCAAGTTTAGTCTGATTGGGGGGCTGCCATGAAGAAAGTAACAGGGAACAAGAGGCTCCTCAACCTGTCAGTTAATTCAAAAGGACACAAGGCCTGAAGATATTGCTTTTGTTTGCAAAGAATCGCTCCTGCACATATCTGTCAGTTGCTTCCAACAAGCGACATGGAAATGAGCCACATTATGAGTTTGACTGATAACGTGAAACTGCTTTCTCATGTAGCTATTTGAACATTCACAGGGTAGCTGTCTCTGGAAGGGTGCATTTTACCTCAATTTTGTGACAGTTTGGAAAATCAGGGGCTTTTTGCAGAAGTAAATTGCTGGCTCTTTTGGTCTTATCTACTCAGAACAAGATGGAAATCATTAGCCCTTTTTATAAATTGGGTGTTTTGTGTCAGGCACTGCAAGACCAGAAGTAAACTGAAAGTGAATTGCTCATTGTAACCACACAAGTTAACGTTCAGAGAAACCATGAGGAATGATTGACACAAAATGTCTATGAATAGTTCACACATGTAGGCAGCTGCCCTGCAATCAACAGGTCACCATTACATACAGTCAGAACTAAAATGTAAACTAAACAAGCAAGTCTTCATCCTCTTCAGCAAACATCCTTCAAACTCTATTATTCAATTCATGGAAATGTAGGATGAAAAATGACCACAGGTTCAGAGTTAGAGTGCCAAACCACTGAATGGAAGTATGCGCTCAGATCCTTTCTATGGAATGAATATGTACATATTCGAGAAAGCATGAGTTCTCCGTTTTCAATGAAATTTCAGTAAAATTTCAGTATCTTTGAGGAAGGGACTGGTGAAGGGAATTGCAGCTGGCTGTGGATCTCATGATAAGCTACTGTCGTTTGGGAAGAGAAAACTCTCGCTTGGAAAACTGATACCACTCCGAACTAATTCAGCAATAGGAGGAGCCACAGTGTCTGAAGCTAGGAGTTGGATGACCAAGAAAATTTAGATGAGAAGGTGAACTATAAATTAATTGAAAATAATGAAATAATTTTAATTTGGGATGTGGATGATCCTGGATACCACGGCTATCCATGGCAACCACACTTGTGCAAAGGATCAAGGCTTGAGGAGCTTCATCTCAGAGTTCTTAAACTGGAGACCAGCTTTGCGTCACATCTAGTAGGGGGAATGTAACTTGGACACTTCATTCCAGAATGAATTGATACCTCTTGGGTACATATCGTCTCTGTGGTCACGAGTGAGGGATGGAAGGGTATGAATGTGAGTCAGGTAAGTAAGTGAATTGAGAGTTTGGAGTGGAGGAGCTGCAACTGTTGTAGTCGCCCAGTAAGTTTGGGGCTCTTGCAGCTTGTATGGATAAGAGCAAAGACTTGTGTGGAAAAGCTGATAAAATGTTCAAGTGGAGGACTGACAAATGGGAGGCCTTCAACAGTGTGATGTCGAGATCTCAGAAGTGTTATGTTCCTGTTAGAGTGAAAGCCAAGGCTGGTAAGATCAGAGAACAGTGGATAAATAAAGATATTGAAGTTCTAGCCATGAGTAAAAATGATTCATTCATTAGATGTAGGCAGCTGGGATCAACTGAATCTCTTGAAGACTACAAACAGTGTGGAAGCAACCTTAAGAAGGAAATCAGAAAGGCAGAGAGGGGCTATGAGCCTTGGAAGATAAGGTTACGGATAATCCAAAAAGATTTAACAAAAAAACAAATTTTGACATTAAGAGGAAGACAGCAACTCCAAAGAGAGTAGGACCCCTTAAAGATCAATGAGGTTGTCTTTATGTAAACCTCAGGAGATGGGAGAGACATTAAATGAATATTTCTCATCAGTTTTCACTGTTGGGAAACACATAGAGGCAGGAGAACTCAGGGAAATAAATATTGATCTTTTCAAAACAGTTCACATTATGGAAGAGGAAGTGCTGGAGGTCATGGAAATCATAAAGGTCAATAAATCTCCAGGATTCAATCAAGTATATCCCAGGACATTGTGGGAAGGTAGGGAGCAAGTTGAGTGGCCCCAAGCAGAAATATTTATATTATCTTTAAACATGGGTGAAGTACTGGAGGGTAGCTAATGTTGTGCCCTAATTGAAGTAATACAAACAATTAATTATACAATTAATACAATTTATAAAATAAATGGTAGAGCCTTGTGAAATATTGTGGAACAGAGAGACCAAGGGGTTCAGGCCTACAGTTCTTTGAAATTTGCATTGCAGGTAGACAAGGTGGCTCAGAAGACGCTGAGCACACTTGCCTTCGTTGGTCAAAGCTGTGAGTATAGGAGTTGGGACATCATGTTGAGGTTGTACAAGACACTAATGAGGCCTCTTCTGGAGTACTATATGCAGTTTTGGTTGCCCTTTTATAAGCAGGGTATTATTAAACTAGAGAGGGTTCAAAAAAGATTTGCCGGAATGTTTCCAGGAATGGAGGGATTAAGATATAAAAATAGACTGGAAGTGTTGAGAATGTCTTAATTGGAGTGTAGGAGATTGAAGGGTGACCTTACTGAGGTTTATAAAATCATAAGGGGCGTAGATAAGGTGAATGACAAGAGTTTTTCCTTCAACTGGGGGAGTTCAAAACTAGGGGGCATATTTGTAAGGTGAGAGGTGAAAGATTTAAAAAGGACATGAGTGGCAACTTTTTTCCACACAAAATGCTTTGTGTGTGGAATGAACTGTGAGAGAAAGTGGTGGATGCAGGTACAGACATTTGAATACCTTCATGGATAGGAAAGGATTGGAGGGACGTGGGCCAAGCTCTGGCAGGTAGTCGGCATGAACTGGTTGGACTGAGGGGTTTGTTTCCAAGCTGTACGACAATGGGTTCAAAGGAATGTAACAGGTGACAGTGTAGTCAGGAGAATAAACAGCATTCTGCAGCTAAGAGTGTGAATAAACAATACTGTGTTGCTTGAAATGAGAGGTGGGGTCTCAAGTTGTTGAGGTCCATGCCGATAATAATGGCATGATTAAGACTCTAGAAAATGTTCTGCATTGGCATTGTGAGGTAAAAGCACAACCTTAGAATCTCTGAACTTTTATTTGATCCATTTCCAAATTACCACAGGGAAAAGAATACTGTAGAGGTGAATGTGCAGCCTAAACAGTCATGTGGGAGAAGTGAGTTCTGCTTCTTGGGGCACTGATACCAATCCTAGGGAAAGTAGGGGTTGTATTGTAGGAACGTATGACACATAAACGTGCTTGTGGTCATGTTGAATCGCAAAGCTGGCTTGATGAGCCAAAATTGCCTGCAATTACTCGTGTTTTCTGTGTTGATAGTACATTGAGAAGTGAACTGGGGAACAAACTATTTTAAATCTAGGATTGTGCAGTGAGAAAGGACAAATTAATCATCTTGTTGTAAAGGATCCAGAAGGCATCTACATCCCAGAGTGGTGAAAGTGCTGGCTGAGAAATAACGGATATATGAGTGGTCACCTTTCAAAATTCAGCACACTGGAATACTTCTGGCAGATTGGAAGGTCAAAATGTAACTCCATTGATTAAGAAATGAGGGACAGAGATAACAGGGCACTATAGCCTGTTCGCCTATCATAAAAACATAAGAAATAGGAGCAGGCATTGGTCAGCTGGATGTCAAAGCGTGCTCTGCCATTCAGTAAGATCCTGGCTCATCTTTTCATGGACTTAGCTCCACTTACCTACCCACTCTCTACAATCCTTAATTTCTTTACTGACATCATTTTTAGGGAAATGCTTTAATAAGCAATAAATAATGTCATAATAGGTCACTATAAAAATAGTTGAACTGGATAATGTCAACCTGGAGTTATGAAATGGAATTTTGGACTTTATTACAGAATTTTGAGTATAGCAGCAGTGATTTCTCAGTGTGTTGTATTGAACTTTGGTGAGACCACAATTGTATTTTGTGCAGTTTGGTTTCATTCACTCAGAGAGTGTGAATCTTAGGAATTTTGTGTCTTAGAGGACTGTGGAAGCTATCAGTGAATATGTTTGTGCTGAGCAGACCGCGGCTGAGGTCCCCCAAGGCATTACGATTCCAGGTGATGCCTCAATCATAAAGCTTCCAGATGAGGAGGGATGAATTGTCTCCCTTTCTTTATTAATCCACACACACACGCCCACCAATTGAACGCAACATAGCTAATTTAAAAAGAATCCCTCCATTGTAGATGCCTTTTTCCCAGACCAAATAAAATCATATTTTAAAGGAGCCAATTTAACGAGGATTTCTTTAATGAGCAAGAGTAAGTTTATTAGTTCCTAACTGCAAGAGAAAAAAAAATAAAACACATACTCACAGTTTTGGAAGAAGGAGTCTGCCCATATAAAAAAGGGATAACAATTAGAAGATGTGAGGATCTATTTCCTTGGGTGGTTCATGAAGAGTAGACATTAAACATTAAACAGTTGAAGAGTTAATTTCAGAATTCTTGACTTTGCAGTTCATTGAAAGTCTTATGTTCTGTTTGCTTTTTTCTGTAGATGGTTGGTAGTACTCAGAGTCATGAAGTCCTGCTATGGCCCTGTTTGCTTTTGACTGGCTTGTTCACAAATTAGCTTCTAGCACTCAGAGCGAGGGAACCCTTTCACTTACAGTGTAGGAATGACTTGTGGGTGGTTCTTTGTGATCTTCACCATACACTAAAACTCCAATGCAGGCAAGCATAGACAGCTGCCTCAGTTCTCCTTATTCCAGAAGCACACACAAATCAAGATTACAGTTAACTTTCAGTGTCTGTTTTTGTACCTTATGGAAAAGCAAGCAAAAATTTGTCTGTAAGAGATGCTTTCCACAGAGAGGGGAAAGATGGTCTGCTCCCTTGTTACCTCTTCCTGTTATCTCTCTTTCTGTCTGTTTGAATGTTCCCTGATACACGACATTTCATGCATGCTCACAGGACTTTTCCAGACAATGTTGAATTTATACCCTGCAGGAGTCTTCTTTTGAAAAACACGTTTTGGAATTGGAAGTTAAAAATATCCTTTGGACTTTTGGGTTTTGATCCATTCTAAACACATTGGGCTGTACTTCTAGTGGAAATATTGAAGAAACAGTTGATATAATGAAGGATGCAGAGGGAGAAGGGAGTTGTACTTTCACAGTGTGCTAAAAAAGGGCAAAATATCGATTCAAATGGAATCACTTCCTGATAGGGCCTGCTGCAGATTCAGTTGTAGCCTTCAAATGGTTGTGCATGAATATCTGAAGGAGAAAAAAAGTTGTGGAAATATGGAGAGAATGCCATATGGGACCTCCTTATGACATGTGTTGTTTTATTGGTCTGTACTTAATTAAACATAATTTTGTTACTGTGAGATGGCTTTTTAATATTCCGCAGCTGCTCAAACGTAGTGCTCTTAATGAAGGGTTTCGGCTATCTTTTGGTGCCTCAAGGGGCTTTTCCTCGGAGCTAATCGCTGAAATAACATCAAGTATTTGAAGTCAGTAGACACTGTCCCCAGGCAGATATCTGTACAAAGCTCCAAAGTATGGTTTCTGTTGATAAAAAAAAACTGATGCCCTAGTGCCTCAAAGGTTTGTTTAGTGAAGGAGGGATCAGAGGGATTAGTTTCAAAATAAATGCTCACTTTTGTTTGATTGTTCCAATTTACACTGTTTAAAATTCCAGTGCATTCATTCCTGATCTTCCTTAGCTTTGGGAACAATTGTGGTTTCCCTTGAGATGACGTCTCCACTTTTCAGAGTAGCTATTGATAAGCTGTGTTGACATTGCACAGAACATTGCCTGGTTTTGATTGCAATAATATTTTTCCATTCACAATGATAGGTAGCTCACCTTGCCTTAAGGGGTGCTTATTTGAGGACCCTGATGCAGAAGACCAAAATAATTATGGCCATCTCTTTGACGAGCATATCCGAGTTTATCAAAAATAAAAACATATGCTTGTGTTTACATGGCACCTTTCAGATCATAAAATGTCCCAAGGGGTTTCAAAGACACAATTATCAAACAAAATTTGCCACTGACAACATAAGGAGCTATTGGCACAGGTGACCAAAACCTTTGTCAAAATGATAGCGTTCAATCAGTATTTTAAAACAGGAGAGAGAGACAAAGACATGAATGTTGAGGGAGGGAGCTTTGAAATTCCCTCTTTAAACTTTCCTGTCTGTCTTTAACTTCTCTTAATTTGATTTTCATTCAAGATGCCAGAAGTGAAGGAGTTGTGAAGATCTCAGAAGGCTTTCAGCCTCTGGAGGCTTTGAGACAGGGAGGGAGCAAAGCCATGGATAGCTATGAGAGCAGTTTTTAGTAAATCACAATAGATTTGCTTGTTTTGTGCTTTTGATTCCTGAATATCAGTTTACAGACACTGAGGTCAAATCCTGCTATTGAGAGTTATCAAATAGAATTTAATCAGCTTCGTCATTTGTGAGCTCATCACTGGCAGGAAATATGCTTTGGGTTAATTTTGTTAACCTTCTAACATCCTGGTAGATACACGATATAGCACAAATGAAGTTAATGGTAAATCAAAGGAATCAATCTCTATCGCTGAATGAACGACAGACCAAGACATGATGTCAGAAAAATTTGGTGTTCATCTCAAGCCATGCTACACTTAACACAGACAGACTCATAGGAGCCAGATCTTGGCCCACAGCCCTGGAGGCCATGGCAACTTTAGTGGATGCCTAAATGCAGCTGAAGTGTTACGGGAGCTTTTGATTCAAGTAACCTTTCAGCAGTGAGTAACACACTGTCACCACCCTGTGAGTGTGAAGATTTTTCTTCAACTCTCCTCTTAGAGCCAGTGAGTCATACAGCACGGAAAGAGTCCATGCCAACCATAATTCCAACGTAAACTAGTTCCACCTGCCTGTGCTTGGCTCATATCCCTCCAAACATTTCTTATTCATAAACTTACCTAGATGTCTTTTAAATGTTATAACTGTACCCACATCCACCACTTCTTCTGACAGTTCATTCCACATATGAATCACTGTCCTTTTAAAGAAAAAAATGCCTCTCATGTCTTTTGAAAATATTTCTCCTCTCACCTTAAAAATATTCCCCAGTTGTTAAACCACGCCCCCATCCAAGAGAAAAGACAACTCCTATTAACTCTATCTAGACCCTCATTATTTCATAAACTTCTCAACCTCCTTGACTCAAGTGAAAAAGTCCCAGCCTTTTCCAGAGATAGCAAGAACTGCAGATACTGAAGTCAGAGATAACAAAGTGTTGAACTGGAGGAACACAGCAGGGCAGGCAGCATCAGAGGAACAGGAAAGCTGTATTTTTTTACGTATAAGCTGCCCTCCCCCTCCCCATATCTGAAGAAGGGTCCTGACCCGAAACGTCAGTTTTCCTGTTCCTCTGATGCTGCCTGGCCTGCTGTGTTCCTCCAGCTCCACACATTGTTATCCCAGCCTTAGAACATAGAACATAGAACAATACAGCACAGAACAGGCCCTTCGGCCCTCGATGTTGCGCCGCCCTGTGAACTAATCTAAGCCCATCCCCCTACACTATCCCATCATCATCCATATGCTTATCCAAGGACTGTTTAAATGCCCCAATGTGGCTGAGTTAACTACATTGGCAGGCAGGGCATTCCACGCCCTTACCACTCTCTGAGTAAAGAACCTGCCTCTGACATCTGTCTTAAATCTATCACCCCTCAATTTGCAGCTATGCCCCCTCGTACTAGCCGACATCATCATCCTAGGAAAAAGACTCTCACTGTCCACCCTATCTAATCCTCTGATCATTTTGTAGGTCTCTATTAAATCCCCTCTTAGCCTTCTTCCCCCCAATGAGAACAGACCCAAGTCCCTCAGTCTTTTCTCATAAGACCTTCGCTCCAGACCAGGCAACATCCTGGTAAATCTCCTCTTGCACCTTTTCCAATGCTTCCACATCCTTCCTGTAGTGGGGCAACCAGAACTGTACGCAATATTCCAAGTGAGGCCGCACTAGGGTTTTGTACAGTTGCACCATGACATCACGGCTTCGGAACTCAATCCCTCTACCAATGAAACCTACCACACCGTTTGCCTTCTTAACAGCACTATCAACCTGGGTGGCAACTTTCAGGGATCTATGTACCTGGACACCAAGATCCCTCTGCACATCCACAGTACCAAGAATCTTTTCATTGACCCAGTATTCTGCCTTCCTATTATTCTTCCCAAAGTGCATCACCTCACATTTATCTGCATTGAACTCCATTTGCCACCTTTCAGCCCAATTCTGCAGTTTATCCAAGTCTCCCTGCAACCTGCAACATTCTTCCACACTGTCCACCACTCCACCGACTTTAGTGTCATCTGCAAACTTACTAACCCATCCACCTATGTCTGCGTCCAAGTCATTTATAAAAATGACAAAGAGCAGTGGTCCCAAAACAGATCCTTGTGGCACACCACTAGTAACCGGACTCCAGGCTGAATATTTTCCATCAACCACCACTCTTTGCCTTCTTTCAGAAAGCCAGTTTCTAATCCAAACTGCTAAATCTTCCTCAATCCCATGCCTCCGCATTTTCTCCAATAGCCTACCATGTGGAACCTTATCAAAGGCTTTACTGAAGTCCATGTACACCACGTCAACTGCCCTACCCTCATCCACATGCTTGGTCACCTTCTCAAAAAACTCAATGAGGTTTGTGAGATACGACCTGCCCTTGACGAATCCATGTTGACTATCTCCAATCAAATTATCCAGCCTATCTTTATAACTCAAACCCTCCAATCCTGGCAACATCCTGGTAAATCTCTTCTGAACCCTCTCCAGCTTGATAATATCCTTCCTATAACAGGACAACCAGAACTTGGCACAGTACTCCGGAAGAGGCCTTACCAACATGCTGTGCAACCTCAACATTTGTCTCAACGTCTATATTCAAAGGTCTGAACAATGAAAGCAAGCATGCAAAATGCTTTCTTAACCATCTTATTTATAATGTGATGTGAACCTCAAAAGAATTATGTTGCTGAACTCCCTACAACACTGTCTGTTGTATAACACTGCCCAAAGCTCTACTTTTAATTGTATAAGTCTTGTCTTCGTTTGTTTTTCCAAAATGTAATAGCTCACATTTATCCAAATTAAACTCCATCTGCCACTCCTCAGCCCATTGACCCAACCGATGAAGATCTCTTTGTATTCTTAGATTACCTTCTTCACTGTCCACTCTACCAGCAATCTTGGTTTCATCCACAAATTTAGCAACCATGCTTTCTATATTCTCATCTAAATCATTTATATAAATGACAAACAAAAGTGGACCCAGCACTGTTCCTTGTGGAACACAGCTGGTCTCAGTTCTCCAATCTGAAATACAACCCTCCGCCATCACTCTCTGTCTCCCCTCGTTAGGCCAATTTTGTATCCAATTGGCAAGCCAACCTGAATCGCATGTGATCAAACTTTACAAATTAGTCTACCATGTGGAACCTTGTCAAAGGCTTTACTAAAGTCCAAGCAAACAATGTCTGCCCTTGCCAATCTTCTTGGTTACCTCCTCAAAAACTTATTCAAGTTTGTGAGACATGATTTTCAAAAATTTCTTCTTTATTCATTGACAGGATGAGGACATCGCTGGCTAGGCCAGCATTTATTGCCCATCCCTAATCGTATAGGGGGGAAGTTAAGAGTCACCGACATTAATGTGGGCCTGGAGTCACATGTAGGCCAGGCCAGACCATGTCAGGATGGCAGTTTCCTTCCCTGAAGGACATTAGTGAACCAGATGGGTTTTTCTGACAATTGACAATGGATTCATGGTCATCATTAGACTGTTAATTCCAGATATTTGTTAAATTGAAATTCCACCATCTGTTATATGGGTCTCTGAATTAATAATCCAGTGATAATACCACTAGGCTATTGCCTCCCCTAATGAGTTCCCTCACACAAAATGATGCTGACTATCCTGAATCATTCCTTGCATCTCCCAATGCAGATAAATCTTATCTTTCAGAATCACTTCCAACAACTTAACCACCACCAATGTCAGACTCACAGGTCTATGTTCTCAGGCTTCTCCTTACATCCCTTCTTAAACAAAGGCACAACATTTACCTCTGTTCTGTGGAAGGGTCACCGGACCCGAAACGTTAATTCTGTTTTCTCCTTCACAGATGCTGCCAGACCTGCTGAGCTTTTCCAGCAACTTTATTTTTGTTCCACAACATTTACCGCACTCAGTCATCCGCCACCTCACACATAGTTATAGATGATACAAATATTTTTGTAAGGGGCCCTGCAATTTTCTTCCCTCACCTCTCACAAAGTCCTGGATACACTGGATCAGGTCCTGGAGATTTATCCACCTTTATATTTTCTAAGACCTCCAACACTTCCGCTTCTGTAATGTGAACTGTTCTCAAAAGATCAATATTTATTTCCACGAGTTCTCTCGCCTCCATTTCTTTCTTCACAGTACAAAACTATTCATTTAATATCTCTCCCATCTCCTGAGGTTGAATACAAATATGGCCTCTTTGATCTTTAAGGGGCCCTACCCTCTCCCTAGTTGTTCTCTTGCTGTTAATGTATTTGTAGAATTTCTTTGGATAATCTGGAACCTTATTTACCAAGGCTGTATCATCTCTCTGCTTTCCTGATCTCCCTCTTAAGGATGCCCTGACACCCTTCATACTCTTCAAGAGACTTATTTGATCCCAGTTGTCTATATCTAATGGATGATTCTTTTTTATTCTTGACTAGAACCTCAATATCTTTATGCATCCATTGTTCTCTAACCCTACAAGCTTTACCTGTTACTCTAACAGGAACACGACGACTCTGAATTCTTGCTTTTGCACTTTTGAAAGCCCCTCACTTATCAGACATCCCTTTATTTGTGAACAGTCTACTCCAAACAATTTTTGAAAGTTCTTGTTTTACACCATTGAAATTTGCATGACTCCAGTTAAGAACTTTAACTTTTATGGAAGGCTTATCCTTTTCCGTAATGATTTAAAAACTAATAGATTTATGATGTCCAGACCCAGAATGTTCCCCTTGTATCACTTAAGTTGCTTGTCCTGTCTTATTACCCAAGTGAAGATCAAGTTTTGCTCTGTCTTTCATAGGAATATTTACACATTGATGAAGAAAATTTTCTTGAACACATTTAACAAATTCTATGCCTCTACTATTGGAAAAAGGGTCTTCCTATCAACCCCACCTATTCCCTCATAATCTCACCCACTTCTATCAGATTCCCTCTGAACCTTTGCTGCTCCATGAATAAAACACCAACCTATCTAATCTAACCTTAAATTTCAGAGTTTGCAGTCAAGGCAATATTCTGGTCAATCTTGCTGGTACTCTTTCGAGTACAGTCATATCTTTCCTTTAATGAGGTGACCAGAGCTGCATGCAACACTCCAGTTGAGGCCTAACCAACATCTTAGACAATTCAAGCATACCTTCGTTACTTCTGTATTCTGTGCCTTGGTTATCAAAGGCAAATATCTCATGTGCCTTCGTAACCACCTTATCTATCTGCCCTACTGCCCTAAGGGATCTGTGGAAATGCATGCCAGGGTCTCTGTGGTCTTAATACTTTCTAAAGTCCTACCATTTGTAATGTAATCCCTTGCTTTGTTAGCTTCCCCAGTGCATTGCCTCACACTTTTCTGAGTTGAATTCCATTTGCCTGTGCTCTGCCCACTTGACCAATCCATTGCAGTTGCTGACTAACCTGCTGACTATTTACCACCCTAGCAATTTTTATGCCGTCCACAAATTTCTTCATCATGCCCCTGCAAGTCCGAATCATTAATGTACACCACAGGCAGCCTTGCTAAAGTCCATATAGACCACATCAAATGCATGACCCTCAACAAATCTCTTGGTTACCTCTTCAAAAAAATTTGACTTTCTTTGGCGAAACACAGCCTTACATTAACAATCCATGCTGACTGTCCATGATTAATCTGTCTGTCTGAGTGCATATATATGCTGTCTTTCTTTCTCATAACTTTCCCACCACCGAAGTTAAACTGATTGACCTGTAGTTTCCTCCAGTTCTCTTCTTAATGGAATAACATTAGCAGTGTTTTAACATTAGCTTCTCTCTCTTCATTTTTCCTGGTATTTCAGTCCTGCACCCTGAAGCCGTTACCTCAGTCATTTTTTCCACTGTGAATAGTCATGTAGACACATTATTATTGGAGAGGACTGTGACCACTTCCCCCAAGTCAACATGCAGATTTCCAATCCCATTAAGGTAAGGATCGGAAGAGAGAGGGCCTGGATGCATGGTGAAGATGCATGGATACTCTGCTGCTCAGCATTCCTGTAGATCCTGAGACTTCAGTGCATTACATCCAAGAGTGCAAGAGGCAGATGTGCAACAGAATGTTTGACACTACTTCATATTATGCCTGAGTGGCAAATCTTGGTGGAATGGTGGGAGCAGGAGAAGAATGAAAAGCAAGCTCAAATTGTGGGGTCAAGGTGAGGATGATTGGTCACAGAAGGCAGGATTGAAAAAATTGTGCGACAGGGATTAGTGCTGGGGTGACAGTTATTGACAATATATATGAATGAGTTGGATGAGGAAAATGAATGTGAGATAGCAAATTTTGTGGATCCCCACAAAAATATATGGGAAGGCAAGTGTTGAGGATGACACAGAGTCTGCAAAGGCAGGTGAAGTGAGTGGACTAAAACTTGGCAAATAGTGTATAAAGTGGGGAAATGTGAGGTTCTGTACTTTGGCAGGAAAAAATAGAGGAGCTGAATATTATTTACATGGAGAAAGACTGCAGAAAGCTGCAGAACAGAGGGATTTGGGAGTCATTGTGCATGTATCATAGAAACCTAGCATACAAGGTCAGCAGGTAATAGGGAAAGCACATGGAATATTTGCCTTAATTTCAAAGAGGATAAAAGTTGGGTGGCTTTGCAAAAACGATACAGGATATCAGTCAGGGCACAACTGGAATGGGATGAACAGTTTTGGGCCCCATATCTAAGGAAAGATATACAAGCATTGGAGGCAATCCAGAGAAGTAACACTTAGCTGACACCAGTCATGGAGGGACTGACCTATGAGGAGACATTGGTCCTGCACTCATTGAATATAGGAGGATAAGCAGAAACCTGATTGAAACGTTAAAGATTCTTAGAGTACAGGATAGATGCGGAAAGATGATTTATGAGAGAATCTAGGACCAGTGGGCACAAAAAGGGGCTGCACATGTCATAGATGAGGTGGAATTTCTTCTCTCAGGGTACTGAATTTGTGGAATTCTTTACTGCAGGAGGGCTTTTGAGGCTGGGTCATTCAGGATGTTCAAGGCTGAGGTACATATTTTTAATAAGTAAAGGAATCAAGCGTTCTGGGAGCAAAGTAGGAAACTGGAGTTAAGGATGATCAGATCAGCCATGATATCGTTGAATGGCAGATCAGACTCAATGTGCTGAATGGCCTAATTCTGCTCCTTTCTCTTTATTGCTCTTATGGAGAGAAGTTGAGGAGTCTATGGGCTTCTGTTCTCATCCGTTCACCACTGGATAACATAAAATGTAACATTCGCATTTTGTCCCAGGTATCCCCCCAACCCTGTCCCCATAAACCCAGATTTACCATGGCTAACCTACCTAGCCTCCGTATCCCTGAATACCATGGGACAATTTAGCATAACCAATTCACCTCATCTGTACATCTTTGGACTGGACTAAGTTAATGCAGAACCTTGTACTTAGGGTAGTGAGCAATTGAACAGCAAAAGTAAAAAGAACAGGATGAGACAGAAGGAAGGCTGTTCAGATGTTGTACTGCCTCTCTGCTCTGACCTTGCTGCATAGTTCAAGTCTGGTGCCTGTTGGGATTTGCCAAACTGGAAGAAACTCTCAAGTCATTCAATACAGGAATATTTGACCCACCCTCAAGGCGTAGAAAGCTACCTACCAATAACAAAGAACTAAAGTAGCCTGCACGCAGCCTGCTATAAGTCGCAAAGGATGGACCCAGTTAATTTACTCCGCTGATGCATTTGTTGACTCAAAGCACGGATACGTTTGACACATGTTCTGATTCATATTTAAGATATTTTTCAATAAATTTTTAGTACACTTTGTGCTCAGGTGGTTTAGCATTTGCCCTTTTTCTGTGGATGACATTACCTGATAAAATAATTCATGTGAAGCTGATGCCAGCTGCCTTAAGTATGGGTCTGCAGAGTTTGAAAAAGAGCCCAGAAACTGATAAAAGCTTGTTTTAGTAGCAATCAGAACTTGGATTCTCTTGTCCTGCTATTATTTAACTGCTTATTGTTGAGAGACACCAACCATTCTCAAACCATAAGTTTGTGTCCATCTTTTCCTTCTGCATGCTAAGAACCTGAAGGAAGGTTCCAGGGTGGGTGCACAGGAGCTTAGTGGAGAGAAGCTGAGCCTTGCCAAAATTAGTAAGAAACAATCAGTTGAATTAATTAGTCCAGTGAGCGGCTGAGTTACACAAACTTGGAAATACAGAAAGAACTAAAAAAACTGTAGTATCAGCTATGCACGAGTTTGCACACATCAGTACTGTACTCCAGTGTTGTACATGTCAGTCCATACACAGACTGTGATGGAAGTGATCATTTACTGTGCTAGGAAGTGGCACCTACTCAGCAATAGCCCATTTACAGATACTCAGGTTGAATTCTGCAAGGCCACTCAGTCAGTGGCCTCATTGCAAACCAGAGTGAGGCATCAAGGTGCCCCAGCAGAACTGAACCTAAGGAAGGGTTCACCACCATTCTTTCTGTTGCACTGATTCTAACCTTCCAGTTGCTTGCCATCTCAGTAACCCCTCTGCTTTGATGTTGATATTTTTTGTCCTTGGTCTACTGTAACTTTCCAATGAAGCAGAACACAAGCTTCAGGAGCATCTTATTTTCTGATGAGGCTCTTCACAGCCTCTGGAACTCAAAACTGAATTCCACAATTCAGAGACTGACCTCATTACATTTGTCCTGCCATTTTCTTATGTTTTTTCCTCCTTCCCCCCCTCCCCCCAACTCGGCCATGGCTTCACTAGTTTGTGTCTTAAACACAAATAGAAATTGCTGGTGAAATTCGGCAGATCTTGACAGCATCTGTGGGGAGAAAGCAGAATAAACACTCAAGTCTGGTGATTCTTCATAAGAATTGAGAACTCGGAATTTTTTTCTATTTCTCTGTTAGTCTTTCACACCAATATCAAACTGCTTATCTTTTGCATTAGGCTTCAACACCATCTAGAAATGTAGAAAATAAGAGCAGAAGTAGGCCATTTTGCCCTTCCAGCCTGTTCTGCCATTTAGTATGGGGTGGCATGGTGGCTCAGTGGTTAGCACTGCTGCCTCACAGCACCAAGGACCCAGGTTCGATTCCACCCTCGGGCGACTGTCTGTGTGGAGTCTCTACATTCTCACCATGTCTGCATGGGTTTCCTTCGGGAGCTCTGGTTTTCTCCCACAGTCCAGATTAGGGTGGATTGGCCATGCTAAATTAGCCCATAGTGATCAGGTGTGTTATAGGGGGATGGGTCTGGGTGGAAGCTCTGAGGGTCAGTTTGGATGTGTTGGACTGAAAGGTCTGTTTCCTCACCGTAGGGATTCTATGGTAATGTCTTCCTGGCTGATCATAAAGAGAATTGCATATGAACTCAATACAGTGCTTGCAAATCAATACCAAGTCAACTGCTTGGAAGGTAGCCCTGCTCACCATTATACCTCTGCCTCTGTCAAACGTATGAAATACACCATTTTCCAATCCCTTTTGTTCTGAAGAAGAGTCGTATCAGACTCAAAACGTTAACTGTATTTCTCTCTCCATTTATGCAGCCAGACCTGATAAGTTTTTCCAGACTTGTGTTTGTTTCAGATTTCCATTATCTGTCGTATTTTGCTTTTTTGGAACCAAACAGCATATTTGGAACTAATAAAACACTCAAGGTATTTGACAAGAGAACTACCGAACAATGGTTTGACAATAAGGTATAAAAGCAGACATTATGGTCAAACAGGGAGATATTAAACTGTGTTTTCAAAGGAGATTTTCAAAAAATTTTCAGGAAACAAATAAGCTTAAGGCTTAGGCAATTAAGGGACATGGACCAATGACTGAACGATGAAAATTGGTTTCATGCAATGTTGCTTATGGGCAACCTGTATCTGAAGACAAGGAGGGAGCTAGTGATACATCTAAGACAGGGATGAAGGGATGCAGTGTCATTTTAAGTGTGAGCATATATGGTCGGGAGAAACAGTTTATGACAGAGGGCCTGGTAACACAGGAAGTAATGGATGAATGCACAAAAGGAGATATTTACAAGTTTGCATAAAGATTTATGAAGTGGTTCCAGGAATGAGGTACTTCAGTCATGTAGAGACTAAAGAAGCCAGGGTGCTTCCCTTTGTTAAAGACAAGATTGAGAGCAGGTTCAATTGAGATAATGAAAATCATGAGAGACCTCAGCAGAGAAGAGAGATACCCTGTAATAAGTTTCTATTGACAGAATGGTTGAGAATTAGAGGCTGCAGATTTAAGATGATTTGGAAAACAAGCATCAGTGACTCAAGATAAACTTTTTTATACAGCAAATGGTTGGGATCTAGAATGCATCAGCTGAGAGTGTGTTGGGGGTGGATTGAATTTGACCTTTCAAGAGGCGATTAAACAGCAGCCGAAGAAAATAATTTGCAGACTATTGTTAAAACAGTGGGGGAATGGCACTGCCTGAGTGGCTTTGCCACGTGTTAGCACACGATAGGGAAATAGTCTTCCATACTGTAACTATACTGTGATTGTCTCCAATTGGATTAAAGCTTGTGCCAAATGATGTGGACAGTGTGGAAAAGGCACTGAGGGACATGTTAGACTGGGAAGTTCAACAGGAAAGGGAGGAATTATTGCTTCTGATCACAGGGATGTATTCATTATGACTTCCACAGCAGTATCAGGGATGATTGGAGAGACTAAAACATGATGTTGGACAAAATAATGGTACAGTTTTAAACAGATTCATGTATTTGGGAGGAAAACATCCCTACTAAGGCTCAGTCGATTTAGATGTTAGCCATGCACAGCATCTCAGCTGAAAGACCAGCACCTCTTACAGTGCAGTGCTGTCTTCAGTGCCAGCCTGGAAGTGTCTGCCTGATTATAAGGGGTCTCTGAAGTCAGATTTAAACTCACAACCTTGTGCCTCAGGACTGAGAGTTCTGTTTGTTCAGCAATGACTGATAACTACATTCATCTCCTTGTCTCATCTGCAATATAAAAATAACAAATCTGCAAATATTGGGAGTGAGGAAAAAGCTACGGCTCAGTGCCAAGCTTGAACTCAGTTAATGGAGGCTAATTTCTGTTTTACAGCATGTTGTGTTGGCAGATTGGATGTCTCTATGATTTGTTTTCGAAAAAGAGGAATTGATGGAATTATGAAACACAAAGGCAAAGAATTTTTGCAGTTCTGAAAACATTTATGAGCATGTGAATATAAATGAAATGAAAATATATTGTGAACAACATAAATTAAACAAAACCGATCCTTATAAAAATCCTACCACAGCTTTCCCTGGAAATTGAGCTTTTCTGCAGTTGTCAACTAAAATCTCCTCCATGCCCACAATCCACCGAGATCTCTCTATGCTCCTTGAATTCTCACATCTTACGCATCCTGATTTTAATTGCTTTGCTATTGAAAACTGTGCTTTCAGCTGTCTAGGTCCTAAACTTTGAAATTTACTCCCTAAACCTGTCTGTCTCTCACTAATCTTCCAACTCCTTCAAAACACTCTATCAGACTCACCTCTTTGACCAAGTTTTTCATCTTCTGCCGGAATATATCCTGATGTGGCATGGTTTTCACAGCTTGCTTCTTATGTTCCTGTGAAGTGGCTTCAGACCTTTTATTATGGTAAAAGGCATTATATGCATGTTGCTGACCAGAAGAAATGCTGGATTATCTTCAGGTTCTAAATGCTGTCGATGTTAGCCCTGCTTTTGCAATGAATAATACATTAAATAACTTGGTGAGTTTATCGGTACAGCAGCAGTAACACAGCCTGCAGCAGAATAACAAGGTTCTCAAACTAAATGAGCTGGAATTGTGCCTGCACTCTGGTCCCGTGGTGGATTTGAATGCACAGAGTAGAAGCAATAGATTGCATTCTTTGAATCAAAACAGATCCATCCATTTCTCCTTGTGAACCTGGTGATCAAATCAGAGATCAAAGGCTGGGGATTTCAAAGCAAGTTATTCATTTCCTGACTGCCTAAAGTTTGTCCACGATCTATGAGTCAGAAGCATGATAGAATACCCTCCACTGACCCGGAAGAGGGCAGCTCCAAGAAGCTTGACCCTATCCAGCACAAACAATAAACACAAATAGATTTCAGTTTTGCAGAGAGGCATTGCAGAAGCGACTACATGTGACCTGGAGACATCAACATCCACAGAGTCTGGGAAAGGGGAAATAACAGCATATTGATAATATAACTGGATGAGGAATTGAGAGGCCCATGTCAATGGGGAAGTAACTTCCAATCCTACCCAGATGGTGGAATTTAAATTCATGTAGTAATTGAAGGCTGAGGGATGACCTTTCAGAGGTTTATAGAATCATGAGAGGTATGGTAAGGGTGAATTGCCAAGGTCTTTTCCCCAGTTAGGAGAGTCCAAAACTAGAGAGAATAGGTTTAACATGAGAATAGAAAGATTTAAAAGGGACCTGAGGGGCAACTTTTTCAAGTAGAGGGCGGTGTGTGAATGGAATGACCTGCCAGAGCTGGTGGTGGAGGTAGATACAATTACAACATTTAGTAAGCATCTGGAAGGGTACATGAGAGGAATATCGGCCAAATGCTGTCAAGTGGGACTAGACGTTTAAGATATCTGGTCGGCGTGGATGAGTTGGACCAAAGGGTCTGTTTCTGTACTGTATAACTCAATGACTCTATAAGAAAAATCTGGAATTGAAAGCTTGTCTTAGTCGTGGTCACCATGACAAGAATCACTGATTGTTGTAAAAACACAAGTGAGTCACCAGTGTCCTTTCAGGAAAGAAATAAGCCGCGTTTGCATTGTCTGGCCAACATGTGACTCCAGACACAGACCAGCATGGTTTGTTATTCATTGCCTTCTGAAATGGTTGAACAGGTAGCATTATTGGAGGGGAAATAAGGACTGGTGGCAAAAGCTGTCCTTACCATTGATGCCCACATCTTGTGAAACATCGAAAGAAACTGAAATATGAATCTCATGAATGATAATAGTGAAACTATGAATTTTTTATCAAAATGCATCTAATTTCCTACAATATTTCAAGAAAAGGAGTCTACTATCTGTACGTGATCTGATTTTCACTTTACCTTAGACCTATAGCAATGTGGCTGACTCATAATTGCTTTTGGGAATATCCGAGTGACTCACTCACTTGGAGGAAACTGAATAGCACTCTGGGTATACTTGCACAACGCTGACTTCAATAGTTCAATAAAGCATCTCATCACCATCGTCTTCTGGGCCAAGAGGATTTGGCAATAAATGCTGGGCTTGTCAGCGACATTCACATCCCAAGAACAAAGAAAAAAGAAACACCCACAAAGGCACACGTTTGGACTTGTCATATCAATAATCGGTGCTGGAGAGAATCACAGAACCCCTACAGTACCGAAAGGGACCTTTCGGCCCATTGAGTTTGCACTGACCTGCTGACGACCATCATACCCAACCCAGCATCCTGCATTTCTATGGCCAAGACACCTAACCTGCACATCTTTGGACCGTGGGAGGAAACTGGAGCACCCAGCATAAATCCATGGAGACACAGGGATAACATGAAAATTCCATACAGTCACCCAAGGCTTGAATTGAACCTGGGTTCCTGGCACTGTGAGCCAGTAGTGCTAACCAGGAGGCCACAATGCTGCCCAGTACAGTGTTTCTGTTAGAAATGTGAAAGACTTCAATCTTCCTTTAAGTGTTAACTCATCTTTGTTCATTTACACATCTTTATGGCTGCCACACATCTCCAGTATTTCATTTTGCATCAGAGATGGCCTGTATGACAGTTTTCTCCTTTTCTGTATCACTTCATTTGACTCCATTATCTTAACTTGTCTCTCGACCCATTTCACGAGTTTAATTGGCTAATCCGGTTATTGGCACATTGTCTGTGGAAACTTGCTGTATACAAGTTGGCTTCCAATTTTCTCCACGTGCAAGTAGAGACTTCACTTTAGAAGTACTTATTTGCTATAAAACACTTTGCAACATCATGACATCATTAATCCTGCAAAAAGGAGAGATTATGTTGCAGAAGGTTTTTATCTTGCACTCAGTCAGGAGAAAAGTAAGAATGCCAATTCAAACAATTATAACAGTTAATACTATCCTAGACGGTAGTGTGCTGTAAACTGAGCTTTCCTATTCCGGAGTTGTTCTGAATGTTAAAATGTTTTTAAAGTATATAAAGTACCATAATTTAGCAGGCTTCAGTCCAAAAGAAGAGATATTTATGATAAGTAATTAGACTTTAGCTTTAACATTGCAAAATTTGCAATGACATATAATTCTATGAAGGAAAACCGTTACTCCCAAACAAATTACCCCTTGCGCGCACGGACGCCAACACACATGCATACATTGACACACGCATGCAAATAGGGAAACCCAGTTATTGACGGAGATAGAAAAAAAACTGCAACATCAATTCAGTGGTCTTTGCTTCCCACTTCAGATCCTAAGAGGATCTGTCTTTGGCTAGCCAGTCATCTTTTTCCAGAAACTTCCACTGGTTTTAAGAAGTACAGGGCAACTGGTTCTCTTGGAAAATGTCTCTGATTTATTTATTCAAAAGTTCACAGCGACTTCTGCTGGAATGGTAATTGGTTTTCTTTAAGTGTAAACTTGTTTTTACTTCAGAGAACAGGCAGCTTCTGCTGGGGAGAACAACATCACTCTTTCTGTGTCTTCTGTCTCTTTGTGTCTGTTTCTGTAACTTGTTTCCAGATCCAATCTGCTCACTTACCTGAGAAGTAATCAGCTCCTTTTGTAAACAACTCCTTGGCCCCTGATGATCCATATGTTGCAGGAACCTACAAAAACAATGTTCAAAATTGATATTGAATTCTTTGCTATGCAATTATGTAGCCACCCTAGCAAATCCCTGCTTTGAAAAACATTTCTTTCTCATTGCAGTTCTCAGTTTTTTAAAACAAAACTCAAAAGACACTGTTCATACACTAGAGAAGGAAAGAAACATAGAAACATAGACAAGAGGAACAGGAGGAGGCCATTTGGCCCTTTGAGTTTGCTGTGCCATTCTTCATGATCATGACTGATCATCCAACTCACTAACCTAATCCTGCTTTCTCCCCATAACCTTTGATCCCATTCATCCGAGTGCTACATCTAGTCGCCTGTTGAATGCATTCAGTGTTTTGGCATCAACTACTTCCTGTGGTAATGAATTCCACAGGCTCACTGCTCTTTGGGTAAAGAAATGTCTCCTCATCTCTGTCCTAAATGGTCTACCCTGAATCCTCATTCTGTGATGCCTGGTTCTGGGCACACCCACCATCAGGAGCATCCTCCCTGCATCTAACCTGTCCAGTCCTGTTAGAATTTTATAGGTCTCTATCAGATACCCCCTCATTCCTCTGGACTCTAGCGAAAACAATCCCAATCTAGACAATCTCTCCTCAAACGTCAGACCCGCCATCCCTGGAATCAGCCTGGTAAATCTTTGCTGCACTCCCTCAAAAGCAAGAGCATCCTTCCTCAGCAAAGGAGACCAAAACTGCACACAACATTCTAGGTATGGCCTCACCAAGCCCTTGTATAACTGCAAAAACACATTCCTGCTCATGTACTCAAAACCTCTCGCAATGAAGGCCAACATACCATTTGCCTTCTTT
>JAHRHZ010000003.1:2245423-2328753 GCA_024137785.1 Ginglymostoma cirratum
TTTTCTGAAGAAGGGTCTAGGCCCGAAACGTCAGCCTTCCTGCTCCTCTGACGCTGCTTGGCCTGCTGTGTTCATCCAGCTCTACACCTTGTTATCTCAGATTCTCCAGCATCTGCAGTTCCTACTATCTCTGAAACAACTTTCTTTCTTATTTTCTACTTTCTGCCTAGGATTATTTTAAATGATCTGCTTCTATCTCACCTTACCTGCGCCTTTGAAGAATTTGATGAGACTCATCTCTCGTTTCTGTACTGACATTGTTGCTGCTTCACTTTCTTGTAACCCTTTACACTCCTATCACCAACTCTGCTCAGGTTCAAGTGAGGATCATATTTCCAACATCAACTTTCATGCTATGACCAATAGCTTCAGGTTAAACCACAGATTAAAACTCCAGAATTGAGAATCTACTCTCAATAATGGTTGTTGTCACTTTACAATTAAGTACATTATGGAAATCTCTTAGCCATGTAGCCTGCAGAAGTGCTGCACTGGATCCTGTTATTGTTTAATAAATCCTAGCAATTAACAATTCTGAATTGTGTTGGTCCCATTCCTTGTCACTTCAGCAAACTACAACTTTAATATTTCAACCAGTTAAATCTGACTCCATATATCATCCGTTTAGTTTACACTTTACTCATTCCCCTAACTCTTAGATATTTCTTTTTCAATCCTTTGCACAAAGTTGTAACAAATCACCATTCTAGCCTGCACCTTTGTGAAGATAAATTTTTGATTGTCACCTTTAATTCCAAGTCTCTGAACAACTTTCTGGAAATCATGGAAGATCCAAGCAAGTATTTAGCAGACAGAAGGAATCACTGGTTAACCATTCTGTCCTTCTCCAGTGAAACACATCGTTTAGCAATTGCCTCTCTATACCTGAACTCTTTGATCCCAAGAAAATTCCAAACTCATCAATGCTGCACCTTCTCCTTTGCTGTCCCATGTTTTTGTCATTGGAATACCTGATCATGAGATTGTCACCAACCCAGAGACAAAGGAGCACAGGGAGGTGCTGGATCATTTCTGTTTGACTTAGAGGTTTATTATTAGTCAACATTGTCTTATGACTTTGTGATAAAGCCAAGTTGTGGTAATCGCTGTCTGAAGATAATAAATCTGCATTAAAATTCATGCAGAATAGAATGAAGTGTTCGCAATTGAGTTTTTAAGCCAGGTGATGCTAAGCTGTCACTTCTCCAGTTTTCCCCAAAGTCAGTAATTACTGACAATTATAACAATCTTTCAGACTCTGTTTGCAAGTAAACATTACTCAGCAGGAACTGTCACCACTTCAACTATGTGAACATTGGTCAGCCATGAAAAGACAAGCATACCATTACAGATGACACAGGCAGGGTATAAAGTGCTGAGGTTATACAGGTTGCTTGTAAATCTTTTTATACTTTTAATTCCCTTGGCAGAAGTAGCAAACACACTTTAGCGTATTAAAGAAAAACTGCCGAAGTTGGAACTTGATCTGAAGGTGTAAAACAGAGGTCTCGTTTGATTTGGCTTATTGTTGATTTGATTTATTGTCACATGGACCTAAATACAGTGAAAAATTTTACCTTATTTTGCAAACAGTACACTCAGATCATAACGAACGAGAACACATAGATCATCATGTGTTTAGACAGAGTGAGGCATACTGCACAGGAGGTGCACAAAAGCAAGGTCATTGCTTTAGATAGGTCTTCAGCAGTCTAAGAACAGCAGGGTAGAAGCTGTAGAAACAGGTTGTTTAAACCTGTTGGAGTATGTGTTCAATCTTCTGTATCTTCTGTCTGATGGAAGTGATTTGAAGAGAGTATTACCAAATCAGAGGGATCTTCGATGATATTGGCAGCCTTTCCATGGAAACAAGAGTGTAGATGGAGTTCATGGATGGAGGGTTGGCTTCCATGCCTGGGCTGGGCACACGACTTTCTGCAGTTTCTCATGGACCTGGGCAGAGCAGTTGTCATACCAGGCTGTTATGCACCCAGATAGGATGCTTTCTATGGTGCATTTGTAAAAGTTGGTGAGAGTCCTTATGGACATGCTGAATTTCCTAAGCTCTCTGAGGAAGAAGAGGCATTGTTATGCTGTCTTGACCGTCGCATCTATGTGGGAAGTTCAGGACAGGTTGCTTGTTATCGTCACTCCTAGGAACTTGACAGTCTCAACCCTGTCCAACTCAGCTCTGTCAATGCAGATAGGGGCGTGTCCCCCTTTTTCTTCCTGAAGTTCTTTTGTTTTGCTGACACTGAGGGAGAGATTGCTATCATTGAACCACACCACCGAGCACTGTATCTCTTTCCTGTCTTCTGACGCATCATTGTTTGATATCAGGCTTACATCGGTGATGTTGTCAGCAAACTTGCAAATTTGGCTACACAGTCATGGGTGAACAGGGAGTGCTGTAGAGGGCTGAGTACTCATCCTTGCAGGGCCCCAGTGTTGTGGATTATCATGGAGGAAGTGCTGTTGTCTATCTTCACTGATTGCAGTCTATGGATCAGGAAGCAGAGGACCCACTTGCAGAGGGCAGAGCCAAGATCTAGGTCTCGGAGTTTTGAGATTAGTTTGAAAGGATTGAAGGTAGGTTGAAGGTAGAGCTATAGTCAATAATTAGGAGCCTGATATGGGTATCCCTATTATTCAGATGTTCCAGGGATGAGTGCAGGGTGAGGGAAATGGCTTCTGCTGTGGACCTGTGATGTTGGTAGGCAAATTTCAGGGGATCAAGGCAGGCTGGGAGACTAGAGTTGATGTGGACCATGACCAGCCTGTCGAAGCACTTCACAATTATGGAGGTCAGAGCTACTGGGCGGTAGTCATTAAGGTGGTCATTAAGGCATGTTGCATACGCTTTCTGAGGGAATGGGATGACGGTGTTCTTGAATCAGGTGGGGACTTCAGATTGCAGCAACGGGACGTTAAAGATGTTCGTGAAAACTTCCACCAGCAGGTCTGCACAGGTTCCGAGTGCACAGCTGGGGACTCTGTCTGGACCAGTCGCTTTCCTCGGGTATACTGTCAAGAAGACTGATCTGACATGGGAGCGGTAACGGAGGGAACATGTGTGTCCGGGGCTGTCGGGGTACATGACACCATGCTGCTGGCCTTCAGTTCACACCAAGAATAAAAAGCATTGAATGCATCAGGGAGGAATGCATTTTTGTCCACTATTTTGTCCTGCTTCATTTGTGACCCAATATATCATGTAAGCCTTGCCACAGGTGGCGGATGTCTGTGTCGTTAGTTTGGGCTTCTAACTTGGTCTGGTACAACCTCATGGCATGTGTAATGGCCTTGCAGAGGTCATATCTTGATTTCCTGTCAAGCTCCGGGCCGTGCAACTTGAATGCCGCATCCCTGGTCTTCAGCAGGCGGTGGATTTCTTGGTTCAGCCAAAGTTTCCGGATGGGGAACATACGGATTGAATTCTTTGGCATGCAGCCCTCTACACCCATGCTAATGAATTCTGAAGGAAGTCGCATACTCATCTAGGTAGTCCACTGATATTTCAGGTGAAAGGAAAATAACCCATAGCACTCATCAAAGCAAAGCAGCAGTGTTTTCCTGTGTTTTGGGCCAATATTTATCCTGCAACTAACATGTTTAAAACAGATGATTTGTTTATGTATCACATCACTGTTTCTGGGAGCTTGCGGTCTGCAAAACTAATTATTAAATAATTAACTAACCTGGGATTAACTAATTAATTAATTGAGATGAGATGGCTGGGCAGGTGATGTGCTGTAGCCATATGATGTGACAGTTGGCTCATCCCATTGCGGCACATTTGTAGCAAGTGTTGATTGTTGGAGAAACCCCAGCTCAGAGTTGATGAGCTGGAGCCCAAGCTTCGGACACTGTGGCACATCTGCCTAGATACTCTGTTTCAGGAGGCAGTCACACCTGGTAGATGAGGTGAACTGGGGACTCAGTGGTTAGCAATGGTGCCCCACAGTGCCAGGGACCTGGGTTTGATTCCAGTCTCGGGCGACTGTCTGTGTGGAGTTTGCACGTTCTTCCTGTGTCTGCATGGGTTTCCACCAGCTGCTTCAGTTTCCACCCACAGTCCAGAGATGTGCAAATTAGGTAGATTGGCCAGCTAAATTACCCTTAGCCTTTACGCATGTTTAGGTTAGGTGCATTAGCCATAGAAAAATGCAGAGACAGGGTAGGGGGTTGGTTCTGGATGGGATACTCTTTGGAGGGTTGGGGTGAACTTATTGGGCTGAGTGGCCTGCTTTCACGCTGTGGGGATTCTATATTAAAAAAAAGCAAAAAAGTACCACAAATTCGATCAGTGGCCAGGGAGAGGAGAGTGTGACTACAAGCAAGGCAGGTGGAGGAAATCTTGCATTCAGCAACAGAGGAGCCTCAGGTCTTGACCTTGTCCAACAGGTGTGAGGTACCTGTGGATGAGTTTGAGGAACAGGGCTGCAGGGAGGATGGCCTTCGCACCTTGGCATGGGGGTCATTCAAGAGGGTGGAGCAAGAAAACAGATGGCAGTTGCAGGGGATTCATAATTAGGGGAATAGATAGCATCTTTTGTAAGCAGGATAGGGGGATCTGCAAGGCATATTGCCTGCCTGGGGCCAATGCGCAGGACATCTCTGAATGGCTTGAAAGGATATTGGAGAGGGAGGGGGAGGATCCAGTTATTGCAGTCCATGTCAGGATAAACAACATAGGCATGACTAGGCATTATCAGGACCTAGGAACTGAATTAAAGAACAGCTCGTCAAGGGTTATAATCTCCAGATTACTGCCCAAGACACTTGCAAATTGGCATAGCGACGCGAGAATAAAGGAAGTAAGCACGTGGCTAAGAGTGGTGCGGGGAGGAGGGGTTTCCTTTTCACTGGGCAGTATTGGAACAGGAGGGATCTGTACCGTTGGAACTGTCTCCACCTGAACTGAGCTGGGACCAGTGTTCTGGTGAAAAGGGTAAATAGGGTGGTGAACAGACTTTAAACTAGAAAGTGGGGGGAAGGGAAGGGTAAGACTCCAAGAAGTATAATGGTCAATGGGAAACAAAGTAGCAAGTATGTGGGGTGGATTCAACTGCATGGAAAAATATGAAAAACAGGAAAGGAAAGGAGAACTCAGGAGAGGTCATTAAAGTCTCCAGCACACAAAATAGGACAGAGTGTTTGGAAGGGGTTAGAAATCAAACTTCAACGATAAACGAATGACAAATGAGAAGACAGATGGTCAATACAGCACTGCGGGTATTGTATCTGAGTGCACGTAACACATGAAATAAGGTAAATGAGCTTGTGATGCAGATCGAAATTGGCAGGTGTGATGTGGTGGGCATCACAGAGACGTGGCAACAAGGGGATCAGGACTGGCAGCTAAATATCCAAGTGTATACATTCCTAACGAAAAGACAGGCAGATGGATAGAAGGTTGCCTTATTAGTCAGAAATGAAATTAAATCAATAGCAAGAAACTAAGTAGGGTCAGAAGATGTAGAATCTGTATGGGTAGAGTTGAGAAACCGCAGAGGTGAATAAAACCATAGTTGGAGTTATGTACAGGCCTCCAGACAGTAGTCAGGATTTGGGGCACAAGATACACCAGTAGTTGGAAAAGACATGTAAGAAAGGCAAAGTTACAGTGATCATGAGGGATTTCAATATGCAGGAGGATTGGGAAAATCAGGCTAATAGTGGATGGCAAGAAAAGGAATTTGTGGAATGTCTACAAGATGGCTTTTTGGCACAGCTTAAGGTAGAGCCCATCAGGGAGCAGGCAATGCCACCTGGAAACCGATATCCATTTCAAGCCCACTGACTCCCACAGCTACCTAGAACACCTCCTCCCACCCACCTTCCTGCAAAAATGCCATCCCCTATTCCCAATTTCTTCGCCTCCGCCGCATCTGCTCCCAGGATGAGGCATTCCACTCCCAAACATCTCAGATGTCCTCGTTTTTCAAGGACCGCAACATCCCCCCCTCAGTGGTCGAGAATGCCCTCGACCGTGTCTCCCGCATTTCCCGCAACTCATCCCTCACACCCCCTCCCCACAATAACAACCAAAACAGAATCCCCCTCATCCTCACGTACCACCCACCAACCTCCAGATCCAACGCATCATCCTCTGACACTTCTGCCATCTGCAATCCGACCCCACCACCATAGACATTTTTCCCTCCCCATCCTTATCTGCTTTCTGGAGGGACCACTCTCTCCGTGACTGCCTTGTCCGCTCCACATGCCTGTCCAGCTCCAGCACACCGGGCACTTTTCCCTGCAACCGCAGGAAGTGCTACACCTGCCCCTACACCTCCCCCCTCACCCCCATCCCAGGCCCCAAGAAGACCTTCCACATTAAGCAAATGTTCACCTGCACATCTGCTAATGTGGTATACTGTATCAGCTGTTCCCGTTGTGGCCTCCTCTACATCGGGGAAACCAAGCAGAGGCTTGGGAACTGCTTTGCGGAACACCTACGCTCGGTTCGCCCTAAACAACTACACCTCCCACTCGCGAACCATTTCAACTCCCCCTCCCATTCCTCAGACAGCATGTCCATCCTGGGCCTCCTGCAGTGCCACAATGATGCCACCCGAAGGTCGCAGGAACAGCACCTCATATTTCGCTTGGGAACCCTGCAGCCCAATGGTATCAATGTGGACTTCACAAGCTTCAAAATCTCCCCTCCCCCAACTACATCCCAAAACCAGCCCAGCTTGTCCCCATTAACAAGGTGTGGGGCTGGATGAACACAGCAGGCCAAGCAGCATCATAGGAGCAGGAAAGCTTGACGTTTCGGGCCTAGCCCCTTCATCAGGCCTCTTTGACCTGTCTGTTTCCTCTCCACATATCTTCTCCTTTATCTATCTCCTGTCCGCCTCCCCGTCGCTCCCTATTTATTTCATAACCCCCTTCCCCTCCCCCATTTCTGAAGAAGGGTCTCGGCCCGAAACGTCAGCTTTCCTGCTCCTCTGATGCTGCATGGCCTGCTGTGTTCATCCAGCTCTACACCTTGTTATCTCAGGGAACTAGCAATACTGGAATTAGTGTTAAGCAATGAGGCAGATTTGATAAGGATGCTTAAGTTGAGGGAAAACCGAAAGAACTGTGGCTGCTGTGAATCAGGAACAAAAACAGTTGCCAGATCTGCTGAGCTTTTCCAACAACTTCTGTTTTTGTTAAGGTGAAGGAACCCTTAAGAGGCAGTGACCATGATTTGACAGAATTTACTCTGCAATTTGAGAGGGAGAAGGTAGAATCAGATGTAATGGTATTACAGTTGAATTAAGGCAACTACAGAGGCATGACAGAGGGACTGACCAGAATTGACTGGGGGAGGAGCCGAACAGGAAAGACAGTGGAACAGCAGTGGCAGGAGTTTCTGGGAGTAATTCAGGAGACACAGCAAAAATTCATCCCTAGGAAAAAGATGCATACTCGAGGGAGGATGAGGCAACCGTGGCTGACAAGGGAAGTCCGGGACAGCATAAAAGCAAAAGAAAAAGCAAATAATGCAACGCAGGGCAGTGGGAAGACCAACAGAGTCCAATTAGAAAAGAAATAAGGAGCGAGAAGATTGAATATGAGAGTAAGCTTCCCAGTAATATAAAACGTGATTGTGGGAGTTTCTTCAGGTGTAGAAAGGGAAAAAGAGAGGCAAAAGTGGACATTGGACCGCTGGAAAATGACGCTGGAGAAGTAATAATGGGGAACAAAGAAATGGCTGAGGAACTGGAGAAGTACTTTGCATCAGTCTTCACTGTGAATATCCCAATGAGTAATATCCCAAAAATTCAAGAGTTGGGAGCCAGGGGTGAGTATGGTGGCCATCACCAAGGAGAAGGACCGATTAAAAACTGCAAGGTCTGAAGGTAGATGCACTGGACCAGATGCACTGCACCCAAGACTTCTGGAAGACATAACTTAAAAGATGGTGGAGGCTTCAGTGGTGATCTTCCAGGAATCAATAGAGTCAGGGAGGATCCCAGCGGACTGGAAAATAGCTAATGTAACCCCCCTGTTTAAAAAGTGGGGCAAAAGATGGGAAATTACAGGCCGATTAGCCTGACTTCTGTCATTGGTAAGATTATGGAGTCCATTGTGAAGGATGAGATTTCTACATACTTGGAAGTGTATCGTAAAATAGGGCAAAGCCAGCATAGTTTTGTTTTGTCAAGGGGAGGCAATGCCTGACAAATCTGTTAAAATTCTTTGAGGAGGTAATGAGCATGTTGGACAAAAGAAAGTCAATGGATGTTATCTACCTGATCTTCCAGGAGGCCTTTGACAAAGAGCCGAACAGGAGGCTGATGAGTAACATAAGGGCCCATGGTGTTAGAGGCAAGGTACTATCATGGATAGAATACCGGCTGTCTGGTAGAAAGCAGAGAGTGGGGTTAAAAGTGTCCTTCTCAGGATGGCAGCCAGTGAGTGGTGGTGTTCCACAAGAGTCAGTGTTGGGACTTTTTACTTTATACATTAATGATCTAGCTGAGGACATTCTGGCTAAGTTTGCAGATGATATAAAGATAGGCAGAGGGACAGGTATTATTGAGGAGGTGGGGAGGCTGCAGAAGGATTTGGACGGGTTAGGAGAGTGGGCAAAGAAGTGGCAGATGGAATACAATGTGGAAAGGGTGAACTCATGCACTTTGGTTGGAAGAATAGAGGCATGGATTATTTTCTAATTTGGAGGAGAATTCAGAAATCTGAAGTACAAAGGGACTTGGGAGTTCTCGTCCAGTATTTTCTGCAGGTAGATTTGTAGGTTGCAATAGTAGCTACGAAGGCAAATACAATGTTGACATTTATTTTGAGAGGACTAGAAAGGAAAAACAGGAATGTACTTCTGAAGCTTTATAAAGCTCTGGTCAGATCACATTTAAAATATTGTGTGCAGTTTTGGACTCCATACCTCACGAAGGATGCATTGACCCTGGAATGGGTCCAGAGGAGGTTCATGAGAATGATCCCAGGAATGAAAGGCTAAACATATGAGGAACGTTTGAGGACTCTGGGTCTATACTCAATGGAGTTTAGAAGGATGAAGGGGTTCTAATTGAAACTTACAAAATACTAAACAGCCTGGACAGTTTGGATGTTGTGAAGATGTCTCCATTGTTAGGAGAGACTAGGATCCGAGGGCACATCCTTAAACTAAAGGAGATAAAGAGAAACTTCTTCACCCAAAGATTGGTGAATATATGGAATTCATTGCCACAGAAGACTGTGGAGGCCAAGTCATTACGTATATTTAAGACAAAGGTAGTTAGGTTCTTGATTGTCAAGGGGATCAAAGGTTACGGCGAGAAAGTGGTGGAGAATGAGGTTGAGAAACTCATCAGCCATGATTGAATGGCAGAGTGGACTCGATGGGCCAAAAGGCCTAATTTCTGCTCCTATGTGTTATGGTCAATGGTCTAATGGATTTCAGAAATAAGTATTTCATTGGAGGTCTTGAATGGTATAATACAAATAGCAGTTCCTTGAATGGACAGAAGTAACTGTGCATTCTGAAATAAGCTTTGCTTGTCAAATGTCAGCATTAGACTCCCTCAGTTTCATTTCTCATGAACATTGCAGGGGAAATTCCCCTCAGCAGTTATGATACCAGGACTAATGGGCAATTGTTTTTGAAGCATTCAAGTGTAGCATGGAAGGCTGAAAAACAGGGAGGAACAAATCTTGTTTCCTTGAAACACTGAAGTTGATTTGACTGTTCATATCATAAAATCTGGGCTGCAAGAGCACATGACAGCAGATGCTGGAATCTGTACTAAAAACAAAAAATGCCAAAAATCACAGCAGGTTGGGCAGCATCTGTTGGGAGAGAGCAAACTGACATTTCGATTCTAAATGACTCTTCATGAGAGCTGAATTAAGCAGGGGGCAGCATTTATGCAGTGGTGGGTAGTGGAGTGCTGGGGGAGAGAGAGTGTTGATCATGCAGATTAAGTGCTTGAAAAGTGAGAATGATAGAACAATGGTGTTTCTAATTGACAGATTGGAAAGAACAGTCAGTCCCGCTGGAGTTGGGGGAGAGTAGAGAATACTGTCTGGGCTGTAATGGATTTCACTGATTACTGACTTAACCATTAGCAACAAAGGTTGATTTAATACGTAACAGTTCATTCTGTGTTTAAGGTGCTATTTTTGCAAAACAGTTTGAAAGTGAGAACTCTACCGAAAGTATGTGAAGCAAATCCTTTTTTTATCATGAGCAAAAGCAGGGGCCAAGATTATTCCAGGAGTGCACTTATGACTGTTGGCAATAATGGAAAGGAGATTGAAGGAAATTAAGGAACTGGCATGAGAATGCAGCTGGCAGAAAGCAGGGCAGTTGCAAGAAAGAAAGACTTGCATTTCTACAACACCGGCAAAACTTTAGGTCAGCTCAGAGCAATTTATCATCACTTAAATGAAATCAATTCAAAGGTGCAGGCAACCCAGCAGAAAATTTGCACAATTGCAAACTCTGGAGTACAAAAGAAGAAGTCACATACTGTGACTTGAAACATGAATTCTGTTTCACTCTTCACAGATCCTGATGGACCGACTTGAGTTTTACAGGCACTTTTTATTTTTATTAATGTCATGATGTCCAACTGATGTTGATTGAGGAACAAATGTTGTCCAGGGAACTGGGGAGAAATCGTCTTCTCTTCATTAAATTAGGTGCGTGGGAGCTTTTACTTCCCCCTCTAAGAGACCAGAAAGGGTTAATTTTGGATTAACATCTCATCCAAAGGATCGCATTTCTGACAGTGCAGCTCTCCCTCAGTAGAGCCACTGGGACTGCTTGCCAACTTTATGCTGAAGTCCTTGAACTGTGGCCTTCTAATTCAGCAGGCTAGAATGCTGCCCAGTGATTCATAGCTGAGACAAATGGAACAGTCTCTTCATCACAGAATCTTATTCTTAGTACAGTGGTTCAAGAAGCATGCTCACCATACAACCTTCTCAAAGATGGTTATGGACGGGTCAAAAAAGCAAGCGTTGTAGGATAATAAAACTCACCAACTCCAAAGTATGGAGAACTGATTTGAGGCTTTATTTGATGGGAGTTATGGGTGTGACAGTTTGTAAGTCTGAGCAAGATATGGACAGTACCCTGGGTAGGGTGGAGGATAGGTTAGTAAAGCAGAGAAAGAGAGGAGCACAGAAAATATCTGCTTGATTTTATTTCCCATTTAGTCCCGCATGGTTAACACCCACAAATGGAAATAGTTGCTGAGAATACATTCTGATGTCGTACTTGGGTGGGTTGAATATCTACATCTGTGCCAAACCCAAAGACTTCACTAGGATATGCTGCCTGAGAGAGGTGAAGTCGGAAGGTGGGGCTTGTGGGGAACATGAACAAAATAGATTATTTCGAAGAAATGCCCAGTTTTTGTGCAATGTAATTCTGATTTCTTGTCAATGTTACTTTCTGTATGTCCATTGATGTTCTACTTTAGGAAGCGGTAAGTGTCCAAGTCTGATGAAGGAGTGTTGTTAATGTCTCTCCAGCTCTGAATTTCCTCTCAACAAAATACTCATTTCAAAAAATCCTTTCAAAAGCTGCATCGAACTGTAAATGTGTTGCCTTTTCCAGATAACTGTACATGGTGGTTCATGTCGTGACCGAAGCCATTATTCTTCTAATCTCTGAACATTAATAAGAGTGTCAGGTGGTTTTATGTCGTGCATTTAATGTAAAAGACCCAATAGGTTCACAGGAATGATCTATGGAAGAAAATTTTGATAGCAATGATGAAAAGCTTTACCAAAATCGTAAGTTTTAAGTACATTTAATGGGGGGCAGAGAGAACGGTTTTGAGGGGGAATTTCAGGGCTTAGTGCCAAGGCACCCGAAGCACTTCCCCTTAACACTGGACCGTAGGGAGTTGGATGATGCAGAATTGGAGGAACATGGAGAGTTTGGAGGGTTTTCCTGCTGGAGAAAGTTGAATAAACAGCTCAGATCAGGAACCAATCAGAGATTTAAACAGGTGAGAATTTTCATTTTGAGGCATTTGATGAACTGAGGACCAGTGTAAGTAGGCAGATAACTGGGACTTTGTGAAAATTCTGGCATTGCCGAGAGTTTTGGATAAGCTCATATTTATGGAGACTGGATACTGAGAGGCTAGCTAGGATAATATTGGAACAGTTGAATCTGGTAGCAACAACACCATGGATGAGCGTTTTAGTATCACCTGTTTTAAGGCAGGGAAAGAGACTGACAATGTGATGGTCTTGTTCTCAGTGGTTGAGAGAATGAACATTGTAATCAGTGCTACATTTTCTTTTCACTTCCGAACTCAGTTTATGGTCCATTTGGTGCCAAATATAGGACAGTTTTGTTCTTTCAAATTACACCAATAAGGACCTGGATGGGTGCCACGACACCAAAGAAAAACTGGACTGGATTATGATTCTTTCAGCTGAAAACACAACATCTGAACACATTTTCCTTTGACTTTTTTGCTTTCGTTTTTAATTATTTAATTCAGCAGTCAAGTTTGACTTTGCACAGTCGCTGAAATTTTGCAGCAGCAGTGACAGCCCAGATGAATGGCAGACCTTGCTACAGGAATAAATGTATGGGTGTGTGTGTGTGTGGATGAAATGCCAGTGCTTGATAAATTGGTAAAATTTGTAACATGGCTCATAATATTTAGGTCAACAGATGTAGAACAGTGGAAAAGAAACACCCATATGACTCAATTAAAACAAATTTCACACTTGCTCTTTTTCGAGTCATTAATCAGCAAAATAACATAGCCATCATATGAAAGCTATTTATAAAAGCTGAGGCTTGTTGCTGCTTGAACTTGGGGATCTATTTCTCTGAGGATTGTCATTTGGGATATCCTGTGACCAATCTTACTGGTCTCACCCAGAAATCAGCACTGACTGGGATTGAGGTGAAGATCTTTTGCCTTTTTTTATTTTTAATAATCATAGAAATTGCAAAGTAAAGATGTATTGTGGTGCTTTTGTAACTTGTGCACTGCCATTCTGGATCATAAGACTAGAAGACATTGGAGCAGAATTAGGCCATTTGGCCCATTGAGTCTGTAGTGATTGTAACAAGGTCAGTCGGTGGACCTCATAGAATCTGAGTTCCCTAATTGGAGCTGTTAATCTGGGCCAATCACGGAGCCCTGGCTAACAGATAACAAGATGAGTGACAGGGGTTCTGCAATCCTGATAGCTGGCTCAGAGAGAGCTGGATCAGTGTCAAGGACTTGGAACGTGTAAATAAAGAATGACTTGGTGATGGGATACCAGCCTCTGTGAAGTTAGTTCAGAGTCTGCTCATTCATTCATGGCAGACGTATTTTTCAATCCCAGTCTCCTACCTTTTCGTAATCACCAGTGATCCCCTGATCAATCGAGAACCTATTTATCTCTGTTTTAAAAATACTTAATTACTTGGACTCCACACCTCTCTATGGAAATAAGTTCCACAGATTAGCCACCCTCTGGTTGACGAAATTCCTTCTCATCTCAGTTCTAAACTGTCCCCCTTTCACTCTGAGTTTGTGCCCTCAGGCCCTAGTTTCGCCCCCTAGTGGAAACATCTTCTCCAGGTCCATTTTATTCAGGTTTCTCAGTATTCTGTAAGTTTCAATCAGTTGCCCCATCATCCTTCTAAGCTCCATCAAATAGAGACGCAAAGTCCTCACTAGCCCCTCAGGTATTAAGCCCTCCATCACCAAGACTATTCTTGTAAACCTCCTCTGAACGTCCTCCAATGCCAGCACATCCTTTCTGAGATACAGGGCCCAAAACTGCTCGCACTATTCCAAATGTGGTCTGACCAGAGCTTTATACAGCCTCTGCAGTATATTTTTGTATTCCAGCTGTCTTGAAATGAATGCTACCATTGCATTTACCTTCTGAACTGTCAACTGAAGCTGCATGTTAACCTGAAGTGAATCCTAAATAGGACTCCTCAGTCCCTTTGTGGATCAAATATCTAAAGCCTTTTCCCTTTAGAAGATAGTCTACACCTCTATTCTTTCTGCCAAAATGCACAACCTCATACTTTCCCACATTGTGCTCCATATGCGACTTCTTTCCCATTTTCTTGACCTGTCCAAGTCCTGTTGCACCCTACCTGCTACCTGTCCCTGCACCTAGCTTTGTGTCATCTGCAAACTGAGCAACATTGCCCTCAGTTCTTTTGTCCAGATTATTAATATATAATGAATAGTTGTCCCTACATGGACTCCTGTGGAACTCCACTGGCCACTGACTGCCATCTTGATAAACACTCCTTTATCTGCACTTCTGCCTTCTGCCAATCAGCCAATCCTCCTCCATGCCAATACCTTGTCCCGAACACCATGAATTTTATCTCATTTAGCAGCTTCCTTGCGGTACCTTGCCAAAGGTCTTCAAGAAATCCAAATAGACGTCAACTGGCTCTCCTTTGTCTAACTTGCTCGTTACTCCTCAAACTATTCTAACAGGTTTGTCAGACATGATCTCTCCTTGATAAAAGCTGTGCTGACTCAGCCCTATTTTACCATATACTTGGAAGTGCTCTGCAATCTCATCCTAAAGAATAGACTTTAAAATCTTACCAATGACCAAGGTCATACTAACAGACCTATCACTTCATGTCTTCTGCCTCCCTCCTTCTTAAACATGGGTGTTACATTAGCCATTTTCCAGCCCTCCGGGACTCTGACTGTCTCCAGTGATTCCTGAAAGATCATCATCAATCCTCCACAGCTATCTCTTTCAGAAATGGAGTGTCATCCATCTGATCTGAGTAATTTATCCATCTTCAGTCTTCTCAGCCTCCCCAGCACCTTCTCCTTAGTGATGGTCACTATGATCACTTCTGCCCCTGTTTCTCAAAGTTCTGGTACCATGAATATTGATGCAAAGTACTGATTCCAACCAATCACATTGTACGTTTTTTTAATTTGCTTTTCTGCTGTTCCTGACATCCTTGTCAGCCGTTGGTTGCCCTGTCCTCTCCTTCGTATGTTTCTTCTTCATTGGGATGAATTCTTACTGTGCCTCCCGAATTACCCTCAGAAACTCTTGCATTGCGACTTCACTGTCTTCCCTGCTCGGCTCCCCTTTCAATCAAACTTGGCCCTTGTACTTACTTTCACTCAATTGTAATACTGTAACATCTGAATTCAGCTTTTCCTTCTCAACTGCAGGATGAATTCTGTCATATTATAGTCACTGTCCCCAAGGGGTTCATTTACCTTAAGCTCGCTAATCAAGTATGCTGATTAGGGGTTCAGGTACATAGTTCCTTGAAAGTGGTGTTACAGGTAGACAGGATGGCGAAGAAGGCATTGAACATGCTTGCCTTCATCTCTCAGAGCAATGAATACAGGAGGTGGGATGTCATGTTGCAGCTGTGTAAAACATTGGTAAGATCATATTTGGACTATGACATACAATTCTGGTTATTCTGTTTTCGAAGGATGTTATTAAACTGGAAGGTGGACAAAAAAGATTCACAAGGATGTTACTGAGACTGGATATTTTGAGTTATAAGGAGTGGCTTGATAAGCAGGGACTTCTTTCCTAGGAGCACAGGAGGCTGAGGACAAAGCTGATAGAGGTTTGTAAAATCATGAGGGGAATGGATAAGGTGAGAAGGCAAGGTCTTTTCCCAGGGCAGGGGAGTCCAAAACTAGAGTGCACAGGTTTAAGGTGAGAGAGGAAAGATTTGAAAAGGACCTGAGTGGCAACTTTTTCACACAGAGAGTGGTGCATATGTGGAAGAACCTGTCAGAGGAAGTGGGCGAGGCAGGGACGATTGCAACATTTAAAAGACATTTGCACAGGTCCATGGACAGGAAAGGTTTGGAGGGATATGAGCCAAAAGCAGGAAAATGGGATGAGTTAAGTTTAGGAAACCTGGAAGACATGGACGAGTTAGGCCAAAGGATCTGTTTCCGTGCTGTGTGACTTGATGACTCTATTACTCATAACCAAATCCAGAATTGCCTATTCCCTAGTGGGCTCTATCACAAGCTGATCCAAAAAAAGCTTCTAGCAGACATTCCAAAAATTCCTTTTCTTGAGATCCACTACTGACCAGTTTTTCCTAGTCTACCTGCATATTGAAATCCCGTATGATTACGGTAATAGTGCCTTTCATAAGTGCCTTTTCTATCTCTCAATTTATTTTCTTTCTCTCATCGTGACTATTGTTTGGAGGCATATACACAACTACAATCAGAGTCTTGTTTCCTTCATGGTTACTCAACTCTACCCACACAGATTCTACACCTTCCGATCATATCATTTCTTGCTTTCAATTTAATTTTATTTCATGTTGATAAGATGACCCTGCCCCCTCTGCCCCTGTCTTTGACATGATGTGTATCCTTGGATAGTCAGTTCCCAGCCCTGTTCCCCTCGGAGCCCACGTCTCTCACAACCTGCCAATTTCAAATTGGCCTGCAAGCTCATTTACCTTGTTTCACACACTATGTGCATTGACTGACCCCCCTTCTCAGAGTTGTACTCTCATCTGCTGTGCCAGAAGTTATAATCCTGACCCTTTCCATACGCTCTGTCGCTGAATAACCTCTGCTGAGACCTCGCCACCTTTAACCTTCATCATAATTTTCCATGCAGCTGAACCCACCCCCTTCACTGTTTAGTTTAAAACCCTATTCACAGCCCTAGTTACGTGATTCGCATCTTGTGTCCCAGCATGACTCAGGTGATGCCTGTCCCACCTCCCCAGTACTGCTGCCAGTTACTCAGGAATTTGAAGCCGTTTCTCCCACACTAATTTTTGAGCCATGCGGTTACCTCTTTAATCTTATCGACCCTGTGCCAATTTGCTCTAGTTTATGTCGTAATCCAGAGATTATTATCTTTTTTGTTCTGTGTTTTAATTTAGCTCCTAGCTGCTGATATACCCGCAGCAGAACCTCTTTCTTCTTTCTACCTGTATCGTTGGTACCTATGTGGACCATGACAGTTGGATCTTTCCCCTCCCACTCTCTGTTTTACTGTAAGCCAGATGAGATATCCTGAACATGGGCACCAGGCAGTCAACACAGCTGTGGGGACCATGACCACTGAGAACAGTATCTATTCCTCTGACTACATTATCCCCGATTACAACAATGTTTCTCTTTTCTCTCCCCTCTTAAATGGCTTCCAATACCATGGTGTTATGGTGAGTTTGCTCATTGTCCGACAGCATCTACTCTCAACCACACGAGGAGCAAGAATCTCAAACCTGTTAGACAAGCTCCAGAGCTGAGGCTCCTTCAGCACTACCTCTTGAATCATTCGACTTGCTTTGCTTGTAGTCACACCCTCCTGTCCTTGACCACTAATTCTCGGTAGTTCATGTAAGGGGATGACTGCATTCTGAAACATAAGATCCAGGTAACTCTCACTTCCCTGGTGTGTTGCAGTCCATCTAATTGAATGTTGTGATGAAACAGAAAGCTTCACTTTGACGTGGAAAACAGTGAGTAGGTTATCAATCCAGAGTATAATCAAACCTGACTTCATGACTTCAAAATGCCTGAACACATTGCAGGCCTACTTTGATATAATTTGCTGATTGTAAATTCCCTGGATAATGTTTCCAAATATAATCAATTCAAAAGTGGTGTTTGTGCCTGATTTTGAGAATTATAATGACAACTTAGGGTCATTGAGTGACAGAGATGTCCAATACGGAAACAGCCCCTTCAATGCAACTCATCAATGCTGACCAGGTATCCAAAATTAATGTATTCCAATTTGCCAGCATTTTGCCCATATCCCTCGAAACCCATCCTGTTCATGTACTCATCCAGATGCCTTTTAAATGTTAGAGTTGCACCAAACTCCACCACCTCTTCTGGCAGTTCATTCCCTACATGCACCATCTCTGTGTGAAAAAGTTGCCCCTTAGGTCCCTTTTAAATCTTTCCCCTCTCACCTTCAACCTGTGCTCTCCAGTTTTGGACTCCTCTCCCCTGGGGAATAGACCTTGACTGTTTACCCAATCCATGTCCCTCATGATTTTATAAACCTCTGTCAGGTCACCCCTCAACCTCTGACACTCGTGGGTAAATAGTCCCAGCCTATCCAGCCTCTTCTTATAGCTCCAACCCTCCAATCCTCGCAACATCCTCATAAATCTTTTCTGAATCCTTTCAAGTTTCACAACATCCTTGTAATAGCAGGGAGACCAGAAATGAACGCAGTCTTCCAAAACTGGCATAACCAATGTCCCGTACAGCAGCAACATGACATCCCAACTCCTATCCTGGAAAATGACGCTAGAGAGATAGTAGTAGGGAACAACGAAATGGCTGAGGAACTGAATAATTACTTCACGTCAGTCTTCACGGTGGAAAACACTAGTAGTATCCCAAAAATTCAAGAGAGTCAGGTGGCAGAGCTGAGTATGGTGGCCATCACCAAGGAAAAGGTGCAAGTAAAACTGATTGGCCTGAAGGTGGATAAATCACCTGGTCCAGACGGACTACACCCTAGAGTTCTGATGGAGATAGCTGAAGAGATAGTGGAAGCGTTAGTGGTGATCTTTCAGGAATCTCTCGAGTCAGGGAGGGTACCAGAGGACTGGAAAATAGCTAATGTGACACCCCTCTTTAAAAAGGGAGTACGGCAAAAGGTGGAAAATTATAGGCCGATTAGCCTAACCTCGGTCGTGGGTAAGATTTTAGATTTCATTGTGAAGGATGAGATTTCTGAATATTTGGAAGTGTATGGTAAAATAGGGCAAAGTCAGCATAGTTTCATCAAGGGGAGGTCATGCCTGACAAATCTGCTGGAATTCTTTGAGGAAGTAATGAGCAGGGTAGACCAAGGAGAGCCAGTGGATGTGATCTACCTGAACTTCAAGAAGGTCTTTGACAAAGTGCCGCACAGGAGGCTGCTGAGTAAGATAAGGGCGAATGGTGTCAGCGGCAAAGTGCTAGCATGGATATAGGGTTGGCTGTCTGGCAGAAAGCAGAGAGTGGCGTTCAAAGGGTCTTTCTCAAGATGGCAACCAGTGACTAGTGGTGTTCCGCAACGGTCAGTGTTGGGACCACAGCTTTTCACTTTATACATTAATGACCTAGATGAAGGAACTGAGAGCATTCTGGCTAAGTTTGCAGACGATACAAAGCTAGATGGAGGGGCAGGTAGTATTGAGGAGATGGGGAGGCTGCAGAAGGATTTGGACAGGTTAGGAGAGTGGGCAAAGAAGTGGCAGATGGAGTACAATGTAGGAAAGTGTGAGGTCATGCACTTTGATAAGAAGAATAAAAGCATGGACTATTTTCTAAATGGGGAGAAATTTCAGAATTCTGAAGTGCATAGAGACTTGGGAGTTCTAGTCCAGGATTCTCTCAAGGTAAACTTGCAGGTTGAGTCAGTAGTCAGGAAGGCAAATGCAATGTTGGCATTTATTTTGAGAGGAATTGAATATAAAAGCAGAGATGTACTACTGAGGCTTTATTAGGCCCTGGTCAGGCCACATTTGGAGTATTGTGTGCAGTTTTGGGCCCCCTATCTCAGGAAGAATGTACTGGCCCTGGAGTCGGTTCAGAGGAGGTTCACGAGAATGGTCCCAGGAATGAGAAGCTTAACATATGAGGAATGTTTGAGGACTCTGGGACTATACTCGTTGGAGTTTAGACGGATGAGGGAGGATCTAATTGAAACTTTCAGAATACTGACTGGCCTGGACAGAGTGGATGTTGGGAAGATGCTTCCATTGGTAGGAGAGACTAGGACCCAAGGACACAGCCTTAGAGTAAAGGGAAGACCTTTTAGAATGGAGATAAGGAGAAACTTCTTCAGCCAGAGAGTGGTGAATCTATGGAATTCACTGCCACAGAAGGCTGTGGAAGCCAGGTCATTGAGTACATTTAAGACTGAGATAGATATGTTCTTGATTATCAAGGGGATCAAGGGTTATGGGGAGAAAGCGGGAGAATGGGGTTGAGGAACTTATCAGCCATGATTGGATGGCGGAGCAGACTCGATGGGCCTAATTTCTGCTCCTTTGTCTTATGGTCTTATACTCAATGCACTGACCAGTAAAGGCAAGTATGCCAAATGCCTTCTTCACTACCTTGTCTACCTGTGACTCCCCTTTCAAGGAAATAAGAACTGCACTCCAAAGTCTGTTTGTTCAGCAACATTCCCCAGGACCTTACTATTAATTGTATGAGTCCCCACCAAAACGTAGCACCTTACATTTATCTAGATTAAATCCATTTGCCAACCCTCAGCCCATTGGCTCATCAGATCAAGGTCCCATTGTACTTTGAGGTAACCTTCTTCGCTGTAAACTACACCACCAACTTCGGTGTCATCTACAAATTTCCTAACCATATCTCCTGTATTCACATCCAAATCATTTGTATAAACAACAAAAAGCAGTGGATACAGCACCAATCCTTGTGGCACACTGCTGGTCAGAGGCCTCCACTCCGAAAAACAACCCTGTATCACCACGACCTATCTCTTACCTCTGAGCCAATTTTGTATCCAAATGACCAGATCTCTGTACATTCCATGTGACCTAACCCGGTTAAGCAGTCTACTATGCGGAGCCTTGTCGAAAGCTTTACTGAAGTCATTATCGACAATGTCCACTGTTCTGCCTTCATCACTCCTCTTCGTCACTTCTTCAAAAATCTTAGTGAGACGTGGTTCCTCACGCACAAAGCCATGTTGACTATCCCTAATCAGTCCTTGCCTTTCCAAATACATGTAAATCCTATCCCTGAGAATTCCCTCCACCAACTTGCCCACCACTGATGTCTGGCTGACTGGCCTTTCACCAGGAGAAAATTGTGGCTGAAAGTGCTGCTCCATTTTTGAGCTTTTTCAGTGTTGGAGCTGATTTCCTCAATTTATTGGAGCAGTAATTACTGTTTTGCAAGCTATGGCATTGTTTTGGAACTTCAGAAAAAGACGATCAAAACAAGGTACTTTAAAACAAGAGGAAGAGCAGGTACCATGTGGGAGATGATAAAAAAGGAGCAGTGAACCTGCAGGAGTTCGATCTAAGAAAAATGAACAAACAGTGAATTTCATAGCTGACACAGGAGAAACCTCTGTATCAGGAACTCACAGCAAGGGAATGGCTAAGTGTTTTTTGTATTTATGTAGCACCCTAAACAGAGTAAAATATCCCGAGTCATTTTACAAGAGTGTGAACAAACAAAATGTGTTATGACGTAAGCGTCGTCAAAAAGGTAACTTTTCAGGGAATCTTAAACGAAGAGAGAGAGAGGTTGGGATGCTTCAGAATTTCCCAGTTTGTGGCCAAGGTAGCTGAAACAACAGCCTCCATGGCAAAGCAATTAAAATCAGGGATGCATAGTCAGTCAGAATTGAAGGAAATAAGATATTTTGGACAACTGCAAGGTTGAAGGAGGTTTCTAAGATATGGAGGAGACTGGTCATGGAAGGATTTGAAAACAGGGATGTAAAAAAGAAAATTGCAGGCCCTTCACCCCTCCAAGCCCATGCTGACATATTTTGTCCTTCCATACTAAAACTGTCTTCACTTACGGGATCCGTATCCATCGATTCCCTTCCTATTCCTGTCTTCGTTCAGGTGTTTCTTGAATGCTGCTATTGTGTCTGCTTCCACCAACACCTCTGGAAGCACGTTCGAGGCACTCACCACTCATTGTGGGAAAAACTTACCTCACACATCTCTTTTAAACTACGTTCCCCACACTGAGTACCTTGAACCAGTGTCCCCAGTAATTGATCCCGCCATGCTGGGAAAAGGCCTCATACTTTCCGATCTATCCATGCCATTCACAATCTCATAAACGTCTCTCAGGTCGCACCTCAACCTTCTGTGTTCCAGTGAAAACAAACCGAGTCCATTCCAACTTTTTTCATCGCTAAAATCCCGCATACGAGGCAACATCCTGGTAAACCTTTTCTGTACCCTCTCCAAAGCATCTATATCTTTATGGTGTATGGTAACCAGAACTGCATGCAGTATTCCAAATGTGGCCTAACTGAACTTGTATACAGCTGCAACATAACTTGCCTATCCTTATACTCAAGGCTCCTTCCAATGAAGGTAGGCATGCCATTGGTCTTTATTTTAGCTAACTTATCTATCTGTGCTGCTGCCTTCAGTGATCTGTGCATGCCTATATCCCTCTGCATATCAATCCTCCTTAGGGTTCTGCCATTCACTGTATAATTTCCACCTGCACGTGACCTTTCAAAATGCACCACCTCACATTTGTCCAGATTAAACTTCATCTCCCATTTCTCTGCCCATGCCTCCAACTGATTGATCTCCTGCTGTATCCCCTGACAATCCTCTTCACTGTCTGCAACTCCACCATCTTTGTATCATTCACACACTTACTAATCAGACCAGCTACATTCTCCTTCAAATCATTTATGTCGACCATGAACAGCAGAGGTCCCAGTATTGATCCCTGTAGAACACCACTAGTCACAACCTGCCATTCCGAAAAGTATCCTTCCACCACTATCCTCTGTCTCCTCTGACTAAGCCAGTTCTGTATCCATCTTGCCAGTTGATCCTTGACACCATGTGACTTCACCTTTTGCACCAGTCTGCCCAAAGGGACCTGTCAAAAGCTTTACTGAAGTCCATGTAGACAATGTCAACCACTTTTCCCTCACCGATGAGCTTTGTAACCCCCTCAGAAAACTCAATTAAGTTCGTGAGGCAGACGTCCCCAACACGAAACCATGCTGCCTATCGGTAATAAGTCCATTTGCTTCTAAATGCATACAGATCTTGTCCCTGAGAGTCTTTTCCAATAATTTTCATTCTACTGATGTGAGGTGACCAGGCCTATAATTTCCTGGCATTTCCCTGCTAGCCTTCTTAAACAATGGGCCAACATTGACTATTCTCTGATCCTTTGGGACCTCACCTGTGGTCAAAGGGGATACAAAGATGTCGGTCAATGCTCCAACAACTTGTTCTGTTACCTCCCTCAATATTCTGGGAGTCGATCCCATCAGGACCCAGGGACTTATCTATCTTAATACTTTTTAAGACGCACAACACCTCTTCCTTTTTAATAGCAACTTGATATGAATTTTAAACTTGATGCATTGTCAGATTGGTGGCCCATGTGGGCCACCAAGGAAAATACAGGATGATAAGGTCTTGGTGTGAGTTGGGACCACAATGCCAATACTACTTAAACAGTCATAACATGCCTGAGCAGCTTGATTAAAACATCGACAAAGAAGATTAACTGGTTGATTGTCTGTGTTACCAATGAGACATCAGTGTGCAAATTGCCCACCAATGCTTGCCAGCATGACAACTAATGTTGCTTTAGAGGATATGACAACTGCAAATTATCCCTTTACTGAGTATAACTTCTGAAGGAAGGAATCAAAGCCAAAATCCTGAGAAATCTTCATGCACTCGTAACTCATCAATTAATGGCAGCTGTCTTGCTATTATCTGCCTAAAAGAGCTTTCCATAGCTCGCCTTGCACACCCATCAAATTATAATGATATTTCTCAGAAAAAAATGTGTCCACACTGCAGTCATGTGTGTTTTTCATCAAGATTTAAAACTCATATTTGTGGTCTATTTCAGAGCCAGTTAAACATTAGTCAGGATCAGCTGGTTTGAGAATCTGAAGTACTTGAATAGAGAATGATACAGTTTCATCGTTAGATTGAAGGAAATGAATAATCACTTGAGCAAGCTGAATTTTGATAAAATGTGCAAATGTTTAAAGGCGTTTGAAACAAGAATGTTTTTCTCATTGCACCCTGCCAGGGATGAAGAATTTGTTTTAACGTCTGAAGCCCATAGAGCAGGAATTGAGAAATTAGTCAAGTCAGCATTTCCTGAGTGCAAGGGAAGAAGAGACCTGGGACGCTTCTTTATGACACAGTCTCCTGGGATGTTCACAACAGTCATATCAGACCTGGTGCATGGAGTCAAAATTTGAAACTGGGACATGTGTTAAAAGCCAGTGTTGCTGTTATAATAAGAGGAGTACTCATAATCTTTACATGGAGATAAGATACAAGAGCAAGAGGAGACAGTTCACCACCTTGAGCCAGTTTTTCCACTCAATAAAATCATGACTGCTCTGTTTGTGTTTCAAATTCCACATTCCCATCTACCCCCAATAACCCTCGATTCCTAATACAAATCTATGCATCTCCATTTTAAAAATATTCAAGAACAAATTTAACTACCATATCTTAGCTCCCCTGAACGAAGTCATTAACGTAGATTTGTAGAATGTTGATGCCCCTGTAGGACTCTACACTTTTCATCCTAAGAATTATGCAAAGATATATCTGTGCATACTCTCCATTTTCTGTCAGCCAGCCAACCTTTGATCTATACTCATGTGTTAACCCCAACACTATGGGCTTTAGTTTTCCCCAATCTTTGATGTGGCACCTTGTCAAATGCCTTCTAGAAATCTAAATATAGCATGTCTATCGAGCTGTCCATTATCCACAGCTCAGGTTGTTCCTTCAAAGAACTCCAATGAATTAAATAAACGTAATTTTATTTTGACGAAACCATGCTGATTCTTCATGATTACCTTGTGTTTTTCTAAATGTGAAGCTTTAATCTCTTTCAATGATCGATTCTGACGCAAAAGACATCAAGCTAACTGGCCTAAAATTTCTGGATTTTCACCTCTCTTCCTTCTCATACGGAAGGGTTATATTTGCTACTTTGCACTCCAATGGAACTTTTCCTAGATCGAGGGAATTTTGGAAAATTAACTCCGATGCACCGAAAACCTCATTAACAACCTGTTTAAGTCGCTAATGCTTAATTTTTGCTCTTGTTAGAACATAGAACAGTATAGCACAGTTCAGGCCCTTCGGCCACGATGTTGTGCCGAACTTTTACCCTAATCCTAAGGTCTATCTAACCTCCAACCCTACCTTATACTATCATCCATATGCCTATCTCTGTATTCAATCTGCCACTTATCATTGTGTGGTCTGAGGTAGGTAGTGCAAGTACTTGGACTGTAGAACCATCAGCTCCTGAGGAAAGGTCAAAAGCTCTCTGTATGCTCTTCTGACATATTCTTGACCATTGTGTAAAGGCTTCAGGTCCCTGGAGCAACCTAGCAATTACCATGAAGCTGCTCTTCACTGGCATAAGTAGCAGAGTACAAACAGATTTAAGCAAAAGATGAGAGAACAACATTCAGAGGTGCATGCAGAATAAACCGACTAACATTCAAGGTAGAGTTTAAGGAATGGTCTTTCAATAATGTAACAGAAAGGGCAAAGACTGGTCCATCTCTGAGTAAGATGTATTGGGAGTCTTCCATCTTAATATGTAATCAACAAATTTATAAAGCAGCTTAAACCTGAAAACAGTTCTTGACTTTCCCTTTTCCATGAACAAGTTCTCTTGAACTCAAATACGTGAATGTGATCACAAAACCACACAACAGGAGACTTTCACATTTGGCTACTCCACCTCTCTCTCTCTGTGATCTGCATGCCTCCTTACATATTCCCAGTATGCCCAACTTCCATGCAGGTTCAGCATCCCTCAGAAACCACCTTACCCCTTTCGCCCTTGAGAGCAACAGTTCATCAGCCCAAAAAACATGTGGCTAAATCTTTTCTCTCTTTCCTATACAATGACCACTCTGTTCTGCCAGCTCCTGCAGCTCAGTGCCTCCTTCCCCCGAACATTATTCTTTTGGTTCTGATTGGTAAGACATTTTCCTCCTCCCTCATTCCACCAGTCCTATCAAAGCAACTTTGCTCCAGCTTCCTTGATACTACTGTGAATATTTCATTGCCGAAAACCCCCCATCTTCGAAATCACTTTCCTTCTTTAAAACCCTTAAATTCATCCTACCTATTCACAATATTTCAGTTGTTTTATTGAGTAAAGATGTACAGGAGGAGGTATTGATTGAGTATCTCGAGAGCACATAAAGAGAGATTTCTGGGACACCCTAGATTGGTTCAGGAGAAGGTTGACATATAGAATATTGTATTCTGTAAAATATTCAATATTTAGTAAAAAGATTTGAGTCTGGATTCCTACTTTATCTGAATTCTGATTGATTGATTAATTTGTGGTCATATGTACCAAAGTACAGTAAAAAGCTTTGTTTATTAGCAGGACAGGCAGATCATAGTAAGCAAGGAAATACAGATCAGAGGTTGTAAAAAGACTTAAGCAGAGGCATACCGATTACGTTGGACAGGACGTGCACTAGGCGAGATCAACATTCACAAGATTAGCATTATTTGAGGTTCGACAGTCCATTCATCAGTCTAATAATGGTTGGGAAGAAGCTGTTCCAGAACCTGCTGGTATGTGTGTTCGGACTTCTGTATCTTCTGCCTGCCATAAGAGGTTGTAGGAGATCATTACTGGCGTGCAATGGGTCTTTGATGATGTTGACAGCCTTTCCGCTGCAGCGAGCCATGTAAATAGAGACCATGGATGGAAGGTTCGCTTCTGTGATGGTCTGGGTTGTGCAGACCACCTTCTGTAGTTTCTTACAGTCCTGGGCAGAGCAGTCGCCGTACCAGGCCATTATGTACCTGGACAGTATGCTTTCAGTGGTGCATCTATAAAGGTTGGTGAAGGTCTTTATGGACATCTCAAATTTCCTGAGTCACCTGAGGAACATAGGCATTGTTGTGCCTTTGTCAACTGTTGCATCTATGTGGGAGGTCCAGGACAGGTTATTGGTTATCGTCACTCCGAGGAACTTGACACTCTCCACCCTCTCAACCTCAGGTCTGTTGATATAGATGAGGACATGTTCTTCTCCTTTCTTTCTGAAGTCAGTTAATGCGAACCTTTTCTCCTTTGCTTTGATATCTGTGTTCCTTCTACCTATTTGGCATACATTGTTTTGATGTTAGAGGCACCCAATAAATCCAAGCTGTAAGTTATATTCATACCCTCTCCTCATGCCCTGGATCATCTATTCTCCTGTTTCTGCCCCGACTGCTATTAAGAATGGAATCTTTGTTTCCCATCCTTGTCATCATTATAATTTGTATCCATTATTATCATATTGTCTCATAGGTCTGCCATCCCGCCAGATGAATTGCGACAGGCCTTCTTAATGTGCTAATTGCGGTTCTTACTACTTATGACTGTTATCAGTTCAGTTGTCCTGAATATGGTGCCAATTTATTATCAATTGCAAAATGCAAGAGTGCTCCACACTGTCTGAGGGTGGGAGGTAGACAGCATGGTAACTCAACTAGTGAGCACACAGAAAGGTTGCATAGGTATATTAAGCATCCAATTAAGATTGAGATAAATGTTGACTTAACAAGGCAGGTCCCCCGATAACATTCAGCCAGGCATTCTCGTCAATGTCAAGCACAGTTAAACACCTTCAAAATAAATTATACGTAAGATATTTTTCACATAAGGTACTTGCATGATTAATTGTGAGGAACTGCAGAATTTCGGGAGTTAGGACCGCCCAGCGAGTTTGCTGCATTTTCATTACATGTTGGGGGAAACTTAAGAGTTCTATTTTTTGTACATACTATGTTGTACAAAATCCCACACTGCATTTCAAACATCTGAAGAACTGGAGAATGAAGCATTGTTGTCTCAATTGTTTGAAGAAAGGGAAAAGTAAGATTTAAATGCATTCAAGGCCTTTCATAACACAGCATGCCTCAAAGGTGTTTCACGTTTATCGAGATTCTTTTGAAGTGCATTCACTGTTTGAGTGTAGAAAATGCTGCAGTCAATTTGCACACCACAAGAATGTATAAACAGTGATGAGGTAATGACCAAATAGTCAGTTTTAAGTTCTGAAATAAAGTCTCTGACCTGAAACATAAACTGCCTTTCTCTGTCTATAGATCCTGCGAGACCATCTGGTTAAATTTTCAATTTCTCTTGTGCCTGAAAATAGGAGCAGAATGTGAATGGGCAACACTTGCTGAACAGTCCCGAGTGCATAAAATAACTGTGCTAACTACCAATTTTAGGTAATCAGTGAAACTGATTCTTCATGTCCAGTTCATCAGTTTGATATGGTCTGTATATCATATTAAGAAGAAACATTTGGTAGCTATTAATGATCTGAGCAGCTATATAGAGAGAGCACGTATAACTGTGCGTATGGAATGAGAGGTGTAAGACTGAGGAAGTCAATAATTTCTCTTTGCTAAAGAAAAGATGTATATGTCTTGATTTCACTCTCTCCAAATGGATTGAAATCTATTACTGTCATAACTTGTCTCATCTATATCTGTTAGAAGTGACATACATTCATATACAGAGGAAATATCTTTGCTACTCGGTCTTTTCATACGAGATGTGGAAGATGGTGGGCTCAAAGTAATACTCATCAGGATATTGTCCATAGGTCTGGGCAAATGCTTTGGGAACATGAGTTCAAATCCCACTGTTAGAGTGTGCAACATATGTTGGACTTGCCAGAGATGCGAGTATTCCATGAAAGAATAAAGAAACAAAACAACACTTGTGTTTGGCATTTTGACCATTTCTCCATGCTATTCCTAATACTTTTCTTGGACTGTCATACAAGGCACTGACAGACTTCACCATGGCTGCTGCCTGCCTTTTCTGCTCATGTTAATGCAATCAGCTCCATTTCTTCATGATTCTCATTAGAGAGTCACAAATTTGGCACCAAGCTTGGCAGCAGCTCACTCAGAGTATTTATCTTTGAAGATTGAGTTTCTTGGCTGACACATATGTGCCAAGGAAATTATCCACTGTTGGATCCTGAACCCCTGAGTGACAATCAAGCCCACTGAATATATCCAGTGTCTTGTGTTTCAATATCTGTTTTAACTCTTGGTTGAGCGGAATTTGAGAGAGAATACACCTGTTCCACTTTAAAGAACACCAGCAAACCTTTCATTTTCACTTAAGAAGGTAGATTTGGCCTGAGTTAAACAACTCATCTGAAGGAGAGCACCCCTGATGCTGCAGCACTCCCTTCAGCAGTACAGCCCATCATCAGTGCTGTACTGCCTCAGTACACTCGAATAATGGAGTGTTCCCTCATTACTCGAACTTTGACAGTGCAGCAACGTGTCATAACTGGTAAAAACCAAAAGAAACGTAGATGCTGTAAATCAGGAACAAAAACAGAAGTTGCTGGAAAAGCTCAGCAGGTCTGGCAGCATCTGTGAAGATCTGTGTGTTCTGAGGAAGGGTCAGCAGATCTGAAACATTAACTCTGATTTTTACTTCACAGATGCTGCTAGACCTGCTGAGCTTTTTCAGTAACTTCGGTTTTTGTTCTTGTTGTGTCATAACTGGTCGTCTGAAGTTTAGCACCTCCTCCCACTTGTGCACTGGAAGTGTCAGTCTAGATTGGGTGTTCAAGTCTTTGACTCTCTCCCCACCAAATGAAGAGCATGAGTTCAACCCACTGATGCACAGTTTTAAAATTTGCTTGCGTTTAATCCTGTGCAACAATTAGTGAGACATTTCCGTGAGCAGAGAATCTCCTAAAAAAAAACCACAACAAGAAATCTGATTTTCTAAGCCCCATGTGGCGCAGATTAAGGGATTGTGAATTTACTGGTATAATGAGGATCTCTGCAATATCTCAGTTTACATTTGAGTCATATTCTCTTCTTCCAAACTGGAATGGAAGGGTGATTCAAAGAATCATTCAGCCTCTCATGTGCCATTTAAGCTTCATCCTGCAAGTAAGGAAATTTTCCAGATTAGTCTCTAATCAGTCATGTCCAGATCAGATTTAGGATTGGAAACTTGGAAAGAAAATACTCTGTCCTTCTTCAGTAATATTGTTCATGTTCTCAATTCTTCTCTTATATGTGAGTATATGAGTTCGTTTGCTGCCATGTCTTCAGAGGCAACACTTCTGACTTCTGAGTCAGAGAGTTGATTTAAGTCCCAGTCCAGAGACTGGAGCACAAAGTTCTGGGTTTATACTGTGATGCAGTGCGGAGGTAGTCGTCCTCTGCCAAAGGTACAGCTGCTGTCTTTCAAATGTAACATTAATGTGACTTTTTCCTAGGGTGGACGTCAGAGGTAGGTTCTTTACTCAGAGAGTGGTCCGGGCGTGGAATGCATTGCTGGAGCCGGTCGTGGAGTCGGCCTCATTCGGGGCATTTAAGCGGCTATTGGATCGGCATACGGATGATTGTATAAGGTAGCGGTGGAGGTTAGATAGACCTTAGGTTTCGGGTAAAAGTTCAGCACAACATCGTGGGCCAAAGGGCCTGTACTGTGCTCTACTGTGTTCTAATCTGAGGCCTGTCTGTAAACATTCTATGATTTTGTGATTATAGTGAAATGGTAAGGTGTGTTTAGCACAGGTTTACCAGAAAGATGCTGGTGTTAAACAGGTTGCAATGTGAGGATAAATTGCAGAGATTAGGCTTTTATTCACCATGTGTATTAAAGATTAAGGAGTGATTGAATTGATATGACCAGGATTTAATAATTTAATTGAATGTGTACAGTGCAACCTTTTCTTATGAGGTTGGTATTAAGAACAAAGAAGCAAAATCTAAAAATTAGAGCTCAACAACTCAGAAATGGCTCACGCAAATCTGAATTTTCCTCCCTCAAAAGCTGGGGATGCTGGAGGTGAATTGTAAATTTTAAAGTGGTTGACAGATTTTTGTTAGGTCAGCATATTATGGAATCAAGCCAGGTTAATGATACTTAATTAAGTAATAGTTAAATACTTAGGTAATCCATGTTCTCATCAAATGGTGGGAAAGATGTTGGGACATGAATGGCCTCTTCCAGTTTCTGTGCATCACCTGCTCCGAGTTTTCCTGGGGCGTTTGTTGTGCTATCAAAACAACAAATCTGTATTCTGGAACTGTAGTCTGAGGAGATTGTTCAGCCCAATGTCTCTGTGTTCATTCTTTGCTGGAGAAGCCCTAAACATTTTCCTGTGCATTCCCCCAACCCTTGATTCTTGTCTTCCTCAGTTATTTGTCCAATTAACTGTGAGAATGTGAACCTGTCAATGAATCAACCATTGCCTTTGATAATAAAAATGTTGAAGCGCAAAGAAATTGCTTTTGACCATCATTGACCTGGCTTAGAGTCATAGAGTTACACAGCATAGAAACAGATGCTTTGGTCCAACCCGTCCATGCCAACCATAATCCCAAAGTAAACTAGTCCCACCTACCTGCGCTTGGTTCATATCCCTCCAAACATTTCCTATTCATGTACTTATCCAAATGCCTTTTAAATGTTGTAACTGTACCTACATCTACCACTTCCTCTGGAAGTTCATTCCACACACGAACCACTTTCTGGGAAAAAAAATTGCCCCCCATGTTGTTTTTAAACCTTTGTCCTCTCACTTTAAAAGATGCCCCCTAGTGTTGAAAATCCCTTCTTTAGGGAAAAGACACCTGCCATTCAGCTTATCTGTACCCCTATAAACCTCTGTACGGTCACCCCTCAACCTCCTACACTCCATTGAAACAAGTCCCAGCCTATCCAGCTTCTCCCTATGACTCAAACCTTCCATTCGAGACAACGTCCTGGCAAATCTCTTCTGAACACTCTCCAGCGTAATGATATCCTTCCTACAACAGGGTGACCAGAACTGTACAGTGCTCCAGAAGAGGCCTCAACAACATCCTGTACAACCCGAACATAATATCCCAACTCCTTTACTAAAAAGTCTGAGCAATGAAGGCAAGCATGCTACATGCCTTCTTAACCACCCTGCCTACCTGTGAAGTAAACCTCAAAGAATTATGTTCATAAACATCTAGGTCTCTCTGTTCTACAACACAACCCATAATAATTTACTGACAATTTTATGATAAAACCCATCTCTAGCTTCATCGATGATTCTAAAAGGCTTTTCTTTCCTCACAATATAAGAATTTCAACAAGAGGTGAATACCCTGTCATCATCCTAACCACGCAAAAACATAGGCTGACACTCCCAGTACAGGACTGTGGAAGTGCTGTGGTGTTGCAGCTGCCATCTTTCATATGAGTTGTTAAGCCAAAAGTCTGTACATCTTCTCAGATGGGTGGAAAAGATCAGAAGATGTTATTTCGAAGTTTTCTTTAATCAGTCGTAGGACATGGATGTCAGTGGCAGGCTAGTATTTATTGTTTGTCTCTCAGTGGATGTCTTGGGACAACATCAGTCTGCCATACAAAACATGAAGCAGATTGCTGTGTTTCATCTTCATCCCAATAGTACAAGTCCTAAGCCAGGGATTTTTGAACAAAATTTGTGTCCTCTATTTGAAGAGAAGAGCAGATATAGACAGTGGTACCTAGAAGGCAGTGTAGATGGTTCAGACCTGTTGGACTGCTGCTAAATTTTATCTACAGAGTCATGGGTTTAAACTTCATATCCTGACTCATGGTGAACAGTGTTGGACCCAGTTTAAGACATGCTTCCTTTCAGGTATGTGGACCACAGACTTTCTGGGTATCAGCACATTGCAAATTGTGAAGTTTTCAATTTACAAATTAGTTACATTTTCCCATATGATTACAGTGACTACACTGCAAAAGTACACCACTGGCTGTAAATACATCTGGAGGTTATGAAAAGTGTATAAATGCAGGTCTTTTTCTAACTGATGTGCCAAGACTTTATTTATTCAGTTTATCATAATCAGAATTTGCTCTGAAATGATAACCAGATGCATGCTTTGCAAACCAACTTTCAGTAATGACTGAAAAATATAGATAGTCTACCTCCCACTGGCCTTACGTCTGCTCCATTAACTGATATTTGCTGAAATCCAAATGACTGCGATCCCCTGATGCTTGTGTGTGCTGTTCCCAGCAGGGAGATGTAACAAGATACTGAGTGGTTGAACAGTGAAGGGAAAGGCAGGAATTATATGTAACAGCACTTAACTGGGGCGAGGCAGTACATGCTGGCCTTGCTAGCCGACTTCCATCCCAAGAATCAATAAGATGTAGTTACTTGGAAAAAGGTCAAACAGATAAAGTCTGCAGTGAGAGAGCACGGTTGGATAAAGTACAAGGAACAGGCACAGCTATAACATGGTGGCTATGGGCTCCTCTTATCTGGCCTAACTTGGTTTCTTTACATCCCTGTTAAGGAATGTATGTGTAACATTAATCATTGAACACTTCAAGCTGGGTGGTAATGCACAATTCACATCCTGCAGAGAGAGATATGTTTCAATTGCCTCAGATACTGAAGCTTTCATGATTGGTAAAAGTGTCTATTGTAATCAGTCAGGGTTTAACATGTCTTCCTCTGTTCACTCGCCCATCTGAATAGTGTCTGTGTGATCGCACTCTCAGTGGAGAGAGATGCATGATTTCCCAGTCTTTAGTTTGAACAGTCAGAGCACTATTTGTATACCTAGTTAACAAGCGTGGGGCTGGATGAACACAGCAGGTCAAGCAGCATCATAGGAGCAGGAAAACTTGACGTTTCGGGCCTAGACCCTTCATCAAGGCCCAAAATGTCAAGTTTTCCTGCTCCTATGATGCTGCTTGACCTGCTGTGTTCATCTAGCCCCACGCTTGTTATCCCGGATTCTCCAGCATCTGCAGTACCTTTTATCTCTGTATACCTAGTGATTGGAATACTATGCAAATAAGAGCTCATTGTGTAGAGTGTAATATCTTATCAGAGGTGGAGAATTAGATTGCCAATAGGAAGAAGGAATTGGGCATAAATGCGTTTTTTCAGGTTGGCAGGAGGTATGAGCAGTGTGTCATGAGATTACAAGAAAAACGAACAGGAGCAGGCCATTCAGCCCTTGAGCCTGCTGCGACATTCAGCAGGATCATGGCGAATTAAAATTTCTCACGTCCACTTTCCCACATTTTCCCTGGATCCCTTGATTCCGCGACTGATCAAGAATCTGTCCATTTTAGCCTCAAATATACACAAGGACTTTCCCCCCACAGCTCTCTGTGGCAATGAATTTCAAAGACTTTCAACCTGTTAACAGAAGAAATCCCTCCACATCTCAAGTCTCAAATTGGTGCCCCTTTGTTCAGATACTATGCTGTCCAGTCCTAGAATCATCCATGAGGAGAAGCATCCTCTCAGTGTTTATCCTGTCAAGCCTCTTAAGAATCCAATATGTCTCAATGAGATCACCTTTCATTCTTCTATAGTCCATTGAGTAGAGTCCCAACTAGTTTAACCTTTGTTCATAAGACAATCCTTCCACACCAGGGATCATCCTAATGAGTCGTCTCTGAACTTCCTCCAATTCAATAATGTCTTTGCTGGAATAAGGGGACCAAAAGTGCTCACAGCACTCCAGATGTGGTCTCACCAGCAGATTGTACAATTGGTGTAAGACTTGCCTACTCGTGTACTCCAACACCCTTGAAATAGGGGCCAACAACAGCCTTCCTGATTACCAACTGCGTGTTTGTTTTAGCTTTCTGTGTTTTGTGCACAAGTACCCCCAAGTCTCTTTGTGTTGCAGCTTTCTGCAGTTTCTGTTCATTTAAATAAAATGTTGTTCTTCTATTTTTCCTTCCGAAATGAACAACTTCCCATATTATAGCCCCTTTGCCGATATTTTGCCACTTAGATAACTCATTAATACCTCTCTGTAATCTGCTTGTATCCCTCTCACAATCTGCCGTTCCACCTATTTTTGCACCTCAGAGAGGGCCTTGAAGGGAATACAAGCCTTAGGCTAATAAGAATGACTCATGGACATAAGGGGTCAGTTATAAGGAGAAGTTATGCAAATTAGGCCTGTTTTCTTTAGAATTTGGAAGCTTAAGGAGTGATCTGATAGAAGTCTTTAAAATATTAAGAGGAAATAACAGGGTAGATAAAGATAAACTATTTCAACGAGTTGGAGATTCCAACACTTGGGGCATCGTCTAACAATTAGGGCCAGACTGTTCATGAAAGATGTGAGGAAGTTATGCCACTCACAAAAGGTGGTAGATATTCAGAATGCTATTCCACAAACAAAATTGGATACTGGATCACTTGTTGGATAACTTTTCTCGTTCAGCAAAGATCTGAGGAGATTTCGGCCAAAGGCAGGTATATGGAGTTAGGCCACAGATTAGTTATGATCTCATTGAATGGTGGAACAGACTGAAGGGATGTGAATGACCTAGTCCTGGTCCTCTGTTTCTATGACTCCAAAATTCCTTGTTTAGTTGGCATGGCTATCGCTTCTTTCTGGAGCTTTCATCTTACAGACTGCTCATTTGAGTTTGATTTATTGTTGTCACACGTACTGAGATACATTGAAAAGTGTTGTTTTACATGTTGTACAGGTAGATCATACCAAGCTAAGTGCATCAGGGTAGCAGAACAGAGTGCAAAATACAGTGTTATAACTACAGAGAAAGTGCGGAGAGAGAGAGAGACCAACATTAGCATTTCAGAGGTCTGTTACGAAGTCGGATAGCAGCAGGGAAGAAGCTGTTCTTGAATCTGGTCACACGTAGTTTCATGCTTATGCATCTTCTGCCCGACAGAAGAGGGTGGAAGAGAGGAGGGTCAGCATGGGAGGGGTCTTTGATTATGTTGGATGTGGGTTTTCCATACACTCATCTTCCAGCAGTTTTCTGGCCAGTCTTCTTATGAGCTTAATACTTCAGTCTCCAATAGCTGGTATCCGCAGACATACACTTGCAGACTTTCTGAATGTTTTTGAGTGAAATAGCTGAGGTCAACTTACCAGTCTTGATTGTTTTGGACGGTGGCAAACTGACAGCGTCTTTGCTTCTCCAGATTTTTTCCCTCTGAAGTTCATCTTCACACTTCCTTTTTGACATGTTGCTGATTTGTTACTGTGTTACTGGACACAATACGGTATGAATCAATTGCGCATTTTTTGCCGTGCAGCCTTTTTCTTCTTTAATGGTCTGAACCATTATTCTTAAGGTTCAACCAGTACATTAAAATGCATGCAAAAAAACTTCCAACACTTTGGCACCACTCATAGAAGAAATTTAAAATGAAACTAAAACTATACCTGACCCATTTTAACACAGATAAGATAGAAATGCAAATCAAATTTAAAACTAGATATCATTTTTCCACTTTAACCTATGTTTCCAAATATTAATAAAATACAGTGAATCTTCATCATATCATCAAGCCTTAAAGTCATTGAGATTAATGCCTTAGTTCGTGATGCAATGAATTCAGCAGGTCAGAATAATAAAGCTGAGCCTACACCCTGAACTCCACTCAATAATTTTACACATCTTTTACATTGGCAACTCATTTGCATTCAGATCCCAGTACACCAATCCATTGTTAAGTCCTGTAGAGCTGCCAAAAGGCAGGTTGTGGCTACAGTTTCCTGGGACTAACATTCCTCCCTCAAACACCATCACCAACAACAAAAAGAATAAAACCCCAAGCTTCTTCCTCAACCTTTGCCAGAAATTAAGAGCATTCAGTCAGGAGAAAGCTGGTGGAAGTTCATGGTTGACTTTTTGGCTGTTCGTTTCATTTTTGGGATCTTGCTATGTGCCTTAGCAGGCGCGATACAAATCAATTCCTGTTATTTCTTTGCATGCTGATGAATGTACAGCATTTATCAGACAAGCTGTTCAGTAAGTCCTGCTCAATTCCCACAAACATGCTTTGACTGTAGAGATATAGAGAAATGTAGGTTTGATTTTAAGAAGATGTTATCACACTAATATTTTTTTACTTAACAGGGATAAACTACTTTGCATTTGTGAGTCTCTTTTGCTTTTCTTTCTCAATATGTGTTATCTATTTAAAGCGGCTGAGTTTTATCAAAGTATTCAAGCCAATTTTGAGAGTTTTATTGGTCAGGCCACCAGAGACTTTAACCTGATGATCTTTCCTGCTCCTCATCAGTCTTCCTGAAGGCCTGTGACAGGGATAATGGCACACATCCTTTGTAAAACTGCCAATTCGTCTCTTTCTCTTTCACAGGGGAATGCAGAGCTGGAATGATTGTACCTTTTCCAATTCCAAAACCCAATTAAACAAATGCTTGGGGTAGGATAAAATATGAGGGCTCAGTTCAAAATTGGCATGCTTTCTTTCAGGGCAGGATGATGTTGAGTCCTTATTGCTGCCCTCCAGATTGGGTAGAGGAATGGCAGGAATGACACAAGGTTCCACAAAGACGAATACATCACAACTGTATCATAGTTGATAATACCGCATGATAGTTCCATGCAGCCCTTGCTGTGCAAAATGCCAAATTCCATGCTGGGTGTTTTTTTATCTCTGGCCAAAACAATCCCTCCTCTCCCAACATGTGCATACTGTGATCAATATGCACTAATGCCAGGGGTCTATTTATGAATGTTAATTAGTGGCTTTACTTCTCCATTCAAACTCATACACTCCTTGCCCAGCACAATTCAGCTCACTCCATTGGTTCCAGTTCTGAGAAGTCTCTGAGTTTGAAACTCTTGTCATCTCATCTTGCCCCAGAACTCTTGGACATCTTTGCATTTCTCTCATTCCATTTCTCTGCACGTAAAGTCATAGAGCTGTACAGCATGGAAACAGAACCTTTGGTCCAACTGGTCCATGCTGACCAGATGCCTGAATTTTGTTGAGTCCCATTTGCCAGTATTTGGCCCATATCCCTTTAAACCCTTCCTATTCAAATACCCATCCAGATGCCTTTTAAGTATTGTAATTGTACCAGCCTCCACCACTTCCTCTGGCAACTCATGCATTACATGCACCACGCTCTGTGTGAAAAAGCCGCCCCTTAGATCCCTTTTAGATTTTTTCCTTCTCACCTTAAAACCTATGCCCTCTAGTTTTGGACTCCAACACCCCAGGGAAAAAACACTGTGGCTATTTACTCTGTCCATGCCTCTCATGATTTTACATACCTCTATAAGGTCACCCCACAGCCTCCGAGACTCCAGGGATTTAGCCTAGGTCTATTCAGCCTCTCTGTACAGCTCAACCCTCCAACCCTGGCAACATCCTTGTAATTCTTTTCTGAACCCTTTCAAATTTCACAACTTCTTTCCTATAGCAGGGAGACTGGAATTGCACACAATATTCCAAAAGTGGCCTAACCAATGTCTTGTACAACTACAACATGATCTCCCAGCTCTTATACTCAATGCACTGACCAAGAAAGGCAAGCATACTAAGTGCTTTTTTCACTATCCTGTCTACCTGCGACTCCACTTTGAAGGAATTGGGAACCTGCACTCCAAGATCTGTTTATTCAGCAACATTCCCCAGGACCTTAACATTAAGTGCATAAGTCCTGCCCTATTTGGCCTTTCCAAAACTAACACCTCACATTTATCCAAATTAAACTCCATCTGCCACTCCTTGGCCCATTGGCCTATCTGACCAAGGTACCGTTGTACTCTGAGGTAGGCCTCTTTGCTGTCCACCATACCTCCAATTTTGGTGTCATCTGCAAACTTGCTAACCATACCTCCGATGTCACATCCAAGTCATTTATATAAATGACAAAAATCAGTGCACCCAGCACTGATCCTTTTGGCACACCGCTGCTCACAGGCCTCCAGTCTGAAAAGCAACCCTCCATGACCACCCTCTGTCTTCTACCTTAAAGCCAGCTCTGTGTCCAAATGTCTAGTTCTCCATCTATTCTATGTGATCCAACCTTGCTAACCAGTCTGCCATGATGAACCTTGTTGAACGCCTTACTGAAATCCATATAGATCACATCCACTACTTTGCCCTCATCAGTCCTCTTTGTCCTGTCTTCAAAAAACTCAATCAAGTTAGTGAGACATGATGGCCCACACACAAAGCCATGTTGACTCTCCCTAATGAGCCCTTGCCTTTCCAAATGCATATAAATCCTGTCCCTCAGGATTCCCCCCAACAACTTGCCCACCACTGATGTCAAGTTCACCGGTCGATAGTTCCCTGGCTTTCCCTTACCACCTTTCTTAAATAGTGGCACCATGTTAGCCAGCCTCCAGTCTTCCAGCACCTCACCTGTGGCTATCAATGATACAAATACCTCAGCAAGGAACTTCCCTCGTTTCCCACAGCATTCTGGGGTACACCTGATCAGGTCCCAGGATATGTCCACCTTTATGCATTTTAAGACATCCAGCACCACCTCCTTTGTAATATGGTCATTTTTCAAGATGTCACTATTTATTTCCCAACATTCTGTATCTTCCATATCCTTCTTCATAGTAAACACTGATGCAAATTAGTCGTTTAGTATCTGCCCCATCTCCTGCGGTTCCACAAATTGGGTCCCTGTTTTCTCCCTTGTTATTCTTTTGTCCTTAATGTAATTGTAGAATCCCTTTTGATTCCCCTTAACCGTATTTGTCAAAGCTATCTCATGTCCCCTTTTTGCCCTCCTGATTTCCCTCTTAAGGATAATCCCATTGCCTTTAAACACTTCCATGGATTCACTCAATCTCTGCTGTCTATTCCTGACATATGCTTCCTTTTTCTTGACCAAAACCTCAATTTCTCTCGTCATCCAGCATTCCCTACACCTATCAGCCTTCACCTTCACCCTAACAGGAACATTCTGTCTCTGGACTCTCATTTTCTCATTTTTGAAGACTCCATTTTCTAGTTGTCCTTTTCTCTGCAAACATCCACTCCCCAATCAATTTTTGAAAGTTCTTGTCTAATACATCGAAGTTGACCTTCCTCCAATTTAGAATTTTAACTTTTCAATCCAGTCTATCCTTTTCCATCACTATTTTGAAACTAAGAGAATTATGGTCACTGGCCCCAAAGTGCTCCCACACTGACTTCTCAGTCACTTGCCCTGTCTTATTTCCCAAGAGTTGGTCAGATTTGCACCTTCTCTAGTAGGTACATCCACATACTAAATCAGAAAATTTTCTTGTGCACACTTAACAAATTCTCTCCATCCAAGCCCTTAATGCTTTGAGAGTCCCAGCCTATGTTTGGAAAGTTAAAACCCCCCACCATAACCACCCTGTTATTCTTACAGGCAACTGAAATCTCCTTACAAATTTGTTTCTCAACCTCCCACTGACTATTGCAGGAATCTATACTACAATCCCAAGAAAGTGATCATCCCTTTCTTACTTCTCAGTTCCATCTAAATAACTTCGCTGGATGCATTCCCAGCAATATCCTCCCTGAGTGCAGCCATAATGTTTTCCCTAATCAAAAACGCCACTCCCCCTCCTCTCTTATGCCCCTATCTATCATTCCTACAGCATCTCTGCCCTGGAACATTAAACTCCAGTTCTGTCCTTCCCTGAGCCACATCTGTGTAATGGCTATGATATCCCAGTCCCATGTTCTCAACCATGCCCTGAGTTCAACTGTCTTTCCTGTTAGGCCTTTTGCATTGAAATAAATGCAGTTTATTTTATCAAACCTACCTTGTTCTCTGCTTTGTTCCTGCCTGTTCTGACTGTTTGACTTGCTCCTTTTCCCAACTGTACCAGTTGCAGACTGATCTCTTTCCTCATTATCTCCCTGGGTCTCACCACTGCTCCCCGACCTCCCTTACTAGTTTAAATCCTCCTGAGCAGCTCTAGCAAATCTCCCTGCCAATATATTAGTCCCCTTCCAAGTCAGGTGCAATTCGTCCTTCTTATACAGGTCACTTCTACCCCAGAAGAGATTTCAATGAACCAAAAATGTGAAATCTTCTCCCCTGCACCAGCCCCTCAGCCACATATTCATCTGCTCTGTCCTCCTGTTCCTACCCTCACTAGCTTGTGGCACTGGGAGTAATCCACATATTACTACCCTCGAGGACCTACTTTTTAAATTCCTGCCTAACTTCCTATATTATCTCCTCAGAACCTCATCCTTTTCTCTTCTTATGTCGTTAGTTCCAATGTGCACAATGCCCTCCTGCTGGCCGCTCTCCCCTTTGAGAATATTCTGCACCCTGTCCGAGATATCCTTGATGCTGACATCAGGGAGATAACATACCATGCATAAGTCTTGTTGTTGGCCACAGAAACATCTGTCTGTGCCTCGAACTAGAGGTTCCCCTGTCACAATCGATCGCTTGGAACCTGACGTATCCCTCATTGCATGAGAGCCAGATTTGGGTCTAGAAACCTGGCTGTCAGTGTTACTTTCCCCTGAGGATCCCTCACCCCTACATTTTCCAAAACAGCATACTTGTTTGAGATGGGGATAACCACAGGAAACTCTTGCAGTATCTGCCTCCCCCTCCTACCTTTTTTGGAGGTAATCTATCTTCCTGACTGTGTCTGCAGTTTTTCCCCCTTCCTGCAACTGCTATGCATCACACCCCGAGCTCCTGTAAAGTCCTCATTGCCTCTGACTGCTGCTCCAACTGATCCATACAATCTGATAGGATTCGCAACCAAACATGCTTCCTGCAGACATAATCATCAATCATATGGAGACTCTCCCCAATCTCCCACATTTGACAGGAAGGACGCTACTAAAGGTCATCCTTGCACCACAGTAATCTACAGACCCAGAAAATAGCCCAGTCTTACTGCTCTAAAACATTGCTCATCTCATCCTTTTCTCTTCCTATGTTGTTACTTCCAATGCATACAATGTGCTCCTGCTGGTCCACCTCCCCTTTGAGAATATTCTGCACCCTCTCTGATATATCCTTGATGAGACAACTTAGGCTAACTTAGGACCTATGTTTTATATTTTTAAAGTTTGATCAAGAGTCAGATTTCAATAAACAACTATCAAAAAATAACCCACTCAATTCACTATTGTAGATTTACAAAAACCTGGATTTTAATTGCGGCATCATTGTCAGTCACGGCTACAGTTGCCTGGGCTGGAGGTCTGAAATTCACTACTTAAACCTTTACCCTGCTGCCTTCCATAGATTCATGAAAATACACCATATTGATCAATTAGTTCCCATTTCCAACCAATCTCCTTCTGTGATTGAGTGTCAAATTTTGTTTGAAAATGTTCCAATGAAGTTGGACGATACGACAACAAAAGTGACAACTTATATTTATATAGTCTTTAGCACAATAAAACCTCTGAGGGACTTAACTAAAACATTGCTGAACTAAATATGATACTGAGGGAATATTCAGTCAAGTGATCACAGGCTTGGTCAAAGAGTTTGGCTTTACGGAGTCTGTTGATGGAGGAATGTAAGGTCGTCAGGGGGCAAGGCAAGGGGAGGGAATTCCAGGGGTTAGGTTCAGGAATGCAGAAGATCAGCAAGGGGTATTTTGGAGTCACCAAGTCCAGATTTACCAAAGTTATGGAAGAGTGGATGAGCTGAGGTAGGGATGAAGTTGGGCGATGTACCTGAGGTGGATATAGGTGGCCTTTGCTGTGCCGATACAAGCTAAGATTGTTGAGGGTAATTTCAAGACAAGCATTCCTGAACTGTGAACCTTGACACAGTGGCTCAAAGCAAGTTACCAGTAGCAGTGATAACAAGGTGTAGAGCTGGATGAACACAGCAGGCCTTCTTTTCTGAAGGATGGTCTAGGCCCAAAACGTCAGCCTTCCTGCTCCTCTGATGCTGCTTGGCCTGCTGTGTTCATCCAGCTCTACACCTTGTTATCTCAGATTTTCCAGCATCTGCAGTTCCTACTATCCCTGTACCAGTAGCAGTGCCGGATAATGTAAATGTACGTAAAGTGCAAATTTCCACCTTTTAATCTGCAATAAAGCATAGCTTTCGCTGTTGTTTGAATTTATGTTTCAGGAGAATGATGATTTAGGCTGGATTGAGCAACTTTTAAAAGTATCCTGAACATTTGCCTTTGCTAGTTTATTGCAAAGAGGAGAAAGATCAGGGGACTTCTCCCAGATGGCTGGCAATTATTTTTCCTTCAACGAACATTGTCGCATTGCTGTTGATTGTGAGGTTGCTGTGTGCAAAATGATTGTCATGTTTCCTAAATTTCAGCAGTGATTACATTTTAAAATGTACTTCATTGACCGTAAAGCACTTTGGAATGCTTAAAGGTTGCAGAAACACTCTCTGAAGGCAATAGTCTCTTTATTTTCCTGCCTTCTCTTCTCAATTCCTTGTGTTTAATCCTGGAACTGTATCCGTCTTGTTCCTCACCCCTTAACCTCTGAAAACATCCTGTCGTCTGCTTGTTGAAATTTTGGCTCGAGTGGAGGTGAGCAAAAACAGGCCGAAAGATTCCAACCTTTCTCCCGATATGTTTTTGTAAATCTGTGGGGAGGTGAGGGCCAGTGAGTGCGGTGCTGGAGCCTGTAAGAGGGAGGATAGAGCAGTAAAAATTTTCCTTTCGTGTCTTTGTACAATTCCCTTCTGGAAGTTGTGATTGAATTGACATCCTCTGCTCTATCAGTGCATTCCAGCTCACAACAACTTGATGTACTGAGCAAATGATTGTCATACTCCATTCCGTACTTTTGTTAAAATAGCCAGCAGTTAAGCAGGTAGTTGTGGTTAATTGATGAATTGAACTGTCCATTTTGATTTAGCCCTGCTTGCGCTCTCCTCACCTCTCTCTCACCTTTGGTGGTTGGCATTGCCCTTAATGGGTTTTGCATGTAAATTAATAAATTGGAAAACATGAGTGACTAACAGGTGGTAGTTAATAAATGAAAAAACACTACAGTTGATCTGGTGATGGGAAAAAGTTGCATGTAAGAGCACTTCTGACTATATAAGAATGAAAAATAAATTTACAAAAATTAAAAGATGAGGAAATGGTGTGTTTTTGCAGTGCAGTGGCCAGGTCCCTAACTTTGGGTTTGAACGTTTGGCTTCAATTTCCACCTGCCAAAGAAGTGTGTCATAACATGTTTTGAAAAGTCAATTGAAGAAAAAGAAAGCTAGTTTGGTTTTTGTTCTAGCTGACTGTCTTAGATTCAAATTGACAAACTTAAATCTGTGTCATCTGATTGCTGACCCCAGTGTCATTGAAAACAGTTTCTCCCTGTTCCTTCTTTCTGAACAATTCATAATTTTGAACATGTCATTCAAATCTCTCCCACTTCCTCTGCTCTGAAGGGAACAATGCCAGCTTTTCTAGTCTTCCCACAGAACTGAAGTTTCTTATCCTTGGTTCCGTTTTACCAAATGTATTGCACATACTTTTAAGGCCCTGACATCCTTCCCAAAATCTGTTATTAAGAATGATCATGGCAGGATGGGTAGGTCAGTGGAGAGTGGTTGGTAAGGAAGGGAGTATGTTATCTGGATTGCAAAGCTTAGATTCCAGTCTGTGGAGCAGTGTGCAGAGCATGGCAGACAAGAAGGTCGGTCCAATCTTGAATGCGGATGTAGAAGGGAGGAAGAATCTGATCCTTGGGGTGTAGAGATGTTCCCAGGAGGTCTTGATGTGCAGACAATAGCCTTCCTGCCTTTGAGCTCAATTTCCAAGTTCAAGTCCTACTCGAACAACTTGTTGACAATAAAGATCATTGAGAATACTGCTCAAAAGGTTTAGGATCAACTTCTGGATCCTTTCAGTTTACACCAGTGAAAGGTCGTAAGAATGGGCAAAACTACTAGCCAGCCGTCAGCATAAGTTAACGATAGACCACTGCAGGGCCCTACTAAATGTCACCATGTACTAGAAAAATCATGGTATGTTTGTATTTTTCGGTTGCTGACTCTGTTTCAGGCTGTGACACTTAATGAGATAGAGAGGGATGGTTCTGTTTGCTGAACTCGGGTGTCTGCTTCTGGATGTAGATTTGATAACAGGTGTGAGAGAGAGGTTTCAGTGCTATTGTTGAAGCATCCTTGCTCCACCTGTTTTACAAAGAGTGCTAAAAAGGTACTTAAATTAAACCTGAAGCAATCCTCATTTCCTTTGAATTGCTGGTTTTCCAAGAATGAGGAAGCATGAACAGCCAGAGTAAAATTGAAAAAAAAATTAAATCAGAGCCTGGGAGCTTCATAATCATTTTAAATTGCTGTTTTGTCTCTTGCGAGCACATTGGCTCCCCACCCTTGTCTTGCGTTTGATAACTTTGGAAATGATTGTATTGGAGGCAGGTTGGAGGTCAGAGTTTGGATCCCATTTGAATATTACTGAAATATGACATATGCTAAAGGTTTCTGTCTTGTACTCATCAGGACAAATACAGGAATGCCATTTCAATCATAGAAATTTACACTTCATGTCATAAAGGTACTCAAGTCAAATTCAATGAGCTGAGCTGTTGCCATAAAAGAATGGGAAATCTATAGGCTCCCCAAGAGCCTTGAATATATTCCTATTTTTGCCAAGGATGTATTTCTCCGTGTGACCTCGACTGAGTACGGCATCAAGGAACCCTTGCAAAATGGGGGTAGGTGTGAATTGGGGGAAAACTCTTCGTTGGCTGGAGTCATTGCAACCCAAAAGGAAGATGGTTGTGATTATTGTAGGTCAGTCATCTCAGTCCAAGGACATAACTGCAGGTGTGCCTCAGGATAGGCATTTCTAATCAAACTGTTCAGAGATGTTAGGAAGTCTTCCTGGAGCAGGTGAGACACGAATCTGTGCCTCCTGCCTTCGAGATAGGGACATTACCATTGCAGCTAGAAGAGCCCTAGTGCCTCAGGGTATTGCCCTAGCCCCAACCAACATCAGCTGCTTCATCAGTGGCATTTCCTTCATCATACGGTCGGAATTGATGGCGTTGGCTGATGATTGCATAATGATCCTCAAATACATAAGAAGTATGTGTTTATATCCAGCAAGGCTGGGACAGCATCCACACATGGGCTGACATGTGGCAAGTAACATTCACATCACACAAGTGCCAGGCAATGATCCTCTCCAACAAGAGAAAATCTGAAGATCACTCTTCACATTCAATGGAATTAGCATCACTGAATCTCTTACTATTAACACTCTGAAGTTACCATCAACCAGAAACTCACTAGACCCCCCACATAAATAATGTTTCAGAAGAACAGGTTGGCTAGGAGTCTGTGTCTAGTAACTCACCTGCTGATTCCTCAGTGTCTGTCCAGGATCTACAAGTCACAGGTCAGCAGTGTGATAGAATACTCTCCACTCACGTACTGTCCAACAATACTCAAGAAACCTGGCACCATCCAGGATAAAGCAGCCCATTCGATTAGCACCCCATCCACCAGCCTCAAAATTCAGTCCTTTGATTAATGTGCAGGGTGACAGCAGTATGCATCATCTACAAGATGCACTGCGGCACCTCACCATGACTCCTGCAACAGCACTTTCCAAACCAGTGCCTGAGCCACCTTAAAGTACAAGGGCAGGAGATGATAGATGAAGGAAGGGCTGTTGATAGATGAAGTAAGGGCTGTTGATGTCATCTACATGGACTTTAGTAAGGCATTTGATAAGGTTCCCCATCGTAAACTAATGGAGAAAGTGAAGTCACATGGTGTGCAGGGTGTTCTAGCTAGGTGGATAAAGAACTGGTTGAGCAACAGGAGACAGAGAGTAGTAGTTGAAGGGAGTTTCTCGAAATGGAGAAAGGTGACCAGTGGTGTTCCACGGGGATCAGTGCTGGGGCCACTGTTGTTTGTGATATACATAAATGATCTGGAAGAGGGCATAAGTGGTCTGATCAGTAAGTTTGCAGATGACACGAAGATTGGGGGAGTAGCAGAAAGCATAGGGGATTGTCAAAGAATACAGGAGAATATAGATAGACTGGAGAGTTGGGCGGAGAAGTGGCAGATGGAGTTCAATCCGGGCAAGTGTGAGGTGATGCATTTTGGGAGGTCTAATTCGAGAGCGAACTATACTGTAAACGGAAGAGCCTTGGGAAAAGTTGATGAGCAGAGAGATCTGGGAGTTCAGGTCCATTGTACCCTGAAGGTGGCTGCACAGGTAGATAGAGTGGTCAAGAAGGCATATGGTATGCTTGCCTTCATCTGACGGGGTATTGACTATAAGAGCTGGCAGGTCATGTTAAAATTGTACAAGACTTTGGTTCGGCCGCATTTAGAATACTGTGTACAGTTCTGGTCGCCACATTACCAAAAGGATGTGGAAGCTTTGGAGAGGGTACAGAGAAGGTTTACGAGGAGGTTGCCTGGTATGGAAGGTGCTAGCTATGAAGAGAGGTTGAGTAGGTTAGGATTGTTTTCGTTAGAAAAAAGGGGATTGAGGGGGGACCTGATTGAGGTCTTCAAAATCATGAAGGGTATAGACAGGGTTGAGAGAGATAAGCTTTTTCCCAGGGTGAGGGATTCAATAACGAGGGGTCACGCGTTCAAGGTGAGAGGAGAAAAGTTTAAGGGGGATACACGCGGAAAGTACTTTACACAGAGGGTGGTAGGTGCCTGGAACGCGTTGCCAGCAGAGGTAGTAGAGGCAGGCTCGGTAGATTCATTTAAGGTGCGTCTGGACAGATGCATGAGTAGGTGGGGAGCAGAGGGATACAGATCCTTAGGAATTGGGCGATAGGTTTAGACAGTGGATTTGGATCGGCACAGGCTTGGAGGTCCGAAGGGCCTGTTCCTGGGCTGTAAGTTTTCTTTGTTCTTTGTTCTTTATGAATGGGAACACCACCACCGGCAAGTTCCCCTCCAAACCACTCACCATCCAAACTTGGAATTATATCACCGTTCCTTCAGTATTTCTGGATCAAAATCCTAGAACTCCCTCCCCAATAGCATTGTGGTTCTACCTACAGCAAATGGACAGGAGTGGTTCAAGAAGGCAGCTGACGACCACCTTCTCAAAGGCAGCTCGAGATGGGCAACAATAGCCAACAATATTCACTTGAATGAATTGACAAAGCACGTTTCTTAACTCTTCAAGCAAGTAGTGTTGCTCCATCGAACTAAACAAGATTTCCCTTAATTCATGCCACTGATTTTCTGTCGATTTGAAATTCAGTCTTGGGAGTGTCTGCCACTGCTCAAGGTTCACAAAGTCTTCTGGAGTATGTTAGTATTCAGAGACACTTGCAGGGCGTTCACCAGGAATTTCTGAGCATTCATTGAAAATCATGAGCAGCATCTCTGTCTTTATAGTGTGTCTCTTAGCTTGTACCAATATTTTCAGGAGATCGCAAGAAATGCTTTTTGCAGGTGGTGTTCCCATATCCCTTGGCTTTTGGGATAGAGGCAGTTGTGGATTTGGAAGGCACTGTTGATGGGGCCTTGGTGAATTTCTTTCGTAGATTTGTACATGGCATACATTCCTATCACTGAGTATTGGTAGTGGAGGGATGTGGTACCAATAAAATGGGATGCTTTGGCCTGGATGGCTTCTTGAGTATTGTTGGAGCCATACATGTGGGGAGAATTCCATTACACTCCTGACTTGTGCCTTGTAGATGGTGGAACAAGTTTTGGGAATTCTGGAGGTGAGTGACTCGATGTAGGATTCTGAATGTCTTAGCTGGTCTTGCAGCCACTGTATTTATACGTCTAGTCCAGTTCAGATTCTGATCAATGGCAACCCCCAGGATGTTGATAGTAAGGGTTTCAGTGATGGTAATACCAAAAATGTCAAGGGTCACTGGTTAGATTCTGTTTCATTGGATAAGGTTCTTTCCTGGCACTTGTGTGGTGTGAATGTTATTTGCCATTTGTCAGCTCAAACCTGGATAATTTTAAGGTCTTGCTGCATTTTGACATGAAGTGGTTCAGGGAGTGTAGTAAAATATTGAAACCTGATGAACACTGGTCAGAATACTAATGGTATTCTCCTGAATCAGGGATCTCCTGATTGCCTCTTGCATTCCTAGTAGCTACTCTAGATTTTAATGTGAGCCAGTGGATGACTCAGTCAGCAGTCACTTGTGGAAGATTTGGCACGCATACTGACTGAACTGACGTACAATTCCATGTATTACCTCCCCAGTCATGCTGTTCACTGACTGTTTTATAAAGTGCACACATGCTGCAACACAAGTGCACTTGCTTGCTCTTCTCTTCATGATCATTGATTTTTTTTTAGAAATACATCCATCTCAGTTCCATAAACAGTACCTGAATTGATCTGAGTCTGTGGGGCCCCCCAAGTACTGTTTGATTCAACACTTTACTGCAACACATATTATCAGCAAGCATTGCTTAGACCCCTGGTGCAGTTAACAGAAACCTCATATTGATTACCTACTTCCTATCACAACACAACTTCTGATTTGGCAGTGCATCAAAATTGGCTCATAACTCTGAGCACAGCCACAGAAATCCAATAGCAGAAGAGAAATTGTTGAGCAGCAGAGATGTAGGATATTATTTTTGATGACGTTCTTTGTGTGGAGTGCACAGCCTCAATCAGTCTTTGGCAGCGAGGTCCCAGAGGGATTCATTTGATGAAGAATGAACTGTCCCTTGCATTGACATTAATGGATAAGGGTGATCCTGCCTGCAATCCAAATGCTTCTGGTTGAATTTCTCAGCATGTGTGATACTCTTGAGATTGTTTGCATGGTTTTTTTTTAACAGTTGTTGCAGAGATGATTGTAGACCTTTTGCCTTTATGCGCTGTTATTGTCGGAGACTTCCAGCATGAGCCCTGCTCTGCTGAAGATAACATTCCTCTCGTGATTAATAGTTTCCTGTTTCACCGATCCAAATGATTGTAGCCCTGGTAAAGGAATCATAAGCCATTGTTACAGTTAATATAGCCTGAATTCAAACTGAATGCAAAACATCAAGAAACACCAGGAAAATAAAAGTCCGTCAGTTTTGAATATCCTGCAGTTAACCATTGCTAAAACAGATAAATTAACATTTACCATTTGGTTAGACATTGTTATTATGATGTATTTGACATTGGTTTGGTTGTATCAGTTGTGCATTTCGTCACAGCAATGACTCAGTCAGAGTAGTTATGGTCACATGGAGACATATGAGGTGAGGGTGGCAGTTTCCTTTCTCTTTAAATATAAGAAATAGGAGCAAGAGTAGCCATTCAACCCTCGAGCTTGTGCTGCTTTTCCAAATGATCTCAAGTGATTGCCCATCTCAACATTGTTTTCCAACCTGCTTCCTATATTCCGGGATTCTCTTCACATCAAAAGAATTCAATGATCTCAACCTTGAATAACAATGACTGAGCATGCTCAGATTTTTGAGGTGGAGAATCCCAAAGAATATCAATCCTCTAAATTTGTTGCGAAGTTGGTGAATATATGTGGATTGGCAGGCAGTATGTTAGAGTTTTATGTTTATAAAATGCTAGGGGGGAAAGCAGTGCGTGGTCCCAATTAAATTTAAATCTGATGGTTTTGACAACATAGGACCAATCCTATTGTAAGAAATATTGATATGTCATCAAGGGTATAAAAGGAGAGGGCAGTTGGGTAAAGAAAGGACAGCAAACTGCCATCTGCTAGAGTTATCAGCTCTCAAGAGAGAATCACTGGCTCTCACAGACTCCAATAGTCTTAAAGAAAGCACCATCTAAATCAAAGGTACTTAGGGCACAACTGTTAATATTCCAAACAGAGCTTTGGACAGAGAATGTGTTCCTGACAGAACATTTGACAGAGAAGGCACAGAATGTTCCGGAAGACACGTAACCTGGCTATAATTTCAAGAGGCTAAATTCTTTTTTTTAATTATATAAGTGGAACTTGTATTTATCGAAACAGCATACCATTAGAATCTAGTATTATTTGGAAATAGTGAGTAGTTAGAAGGGGTTTATTCAGTTTGTTAATAGTTTAGTTGATTTGCTCACTGTTCACGTTAGCTAAATGAATTGTTACTTGTTGATTGTGAAGCGAGTGTCAGGGGTTTATTTAACTATTAGAAGTTGCTGAAAAGCAGGTTACATCACTTTTCACACTCCTTTTAACAGATTATAGGGTGAGGTGGTCCTGTTTGGGTGTTTTGGTTTTAGTTCTTGCGGGTACATTGGTTCAACCTCTATTTTATAACAGGTGAAAGTATTTTTCCTCATTTCTGTCCAAAATAGCCCCCTTTTGGAGGCAGCACAAGGCATCTGCATTTGCCACTTTGCTTCCTTGATGGTGTTTCAAGTTGAAATTGTACGCAGAGTGGGTACAGTGGGTGTTATGATGGCTCAGTGATTCACACTGCTGCCTCACATCGTCTGGGACCCTGGTTCGATTTCACCCTTGGGTAACTGTCTGTGTGGAGTTTGCACATTCTCCCTGTGTCAGTGTGGGTTTCCGCCGGGTGCTCTGGTTTCCTCCCACAGTCCAAAGATATGCAGGTCAGGTGGATTGGCTATGCTAAATTGCCCCATAGTGTCCAATGATGTGTAGGTTTGGTGGATCAGCCATGGGCAATGCAGAGTTACCGAGATAAGGTAGGGGATGGGATGCTGTTTGTAGGGTCAGAGTTGACTTGCTAGGCCAAATGGAATGCTTCCACACTGTAAAAATTCTATGATTCTGTGAATTAAACCATCTAGGCTTACTGTCATGCAGACCTTGGAACTCGTCAAGTACTTCCTTTCTTTCATTGTACATTTAAATCTGCAGTCCCAAAATGTACTAATTGTATAAACAAGATACAATCCTAAAACATCACAATTTCACATGTAATAAACCATAACAAAGCAGCCAGCAGTGGTTGTCAGAGTTATCTCAAACTGAATGGGTGTATCTCAAAGACAAATCCATATCCTCTCATCTTCTATCCTCTGTAGGTTAGCAGCGCTGTACAAATTTTTGAAAGTAAATAAGTGGGTGTTAAATTAGCAATTGAGGTAACTGAAATGAATCCTTTCCCATATGTTTGACTCATTTTCAACTTCACACCCAAGTTCCTCATTTAGTCCACCCCTTCCTTCCACAAATGTGCACATATGCTATTTCCACAACCTTCAGTTAGTATTCATATGAATCATAGGTCTCCACTTTCTGAATGAGTTCTTGATATCTTCAGATCAAACCGTTCAGAGATGTATGACACCCCCTTGGAATATGTAGGATTTAAACCCAGACCTCATGAACCAAAAGGAAGGTCATTGCCACTGCACCACAACAGCCCTATGAAAGAGTGCTTCATTCATGCCGGCACATTCCCCGGATACTTCTCCATCTTTTAGACATTTAATAATCAACCTATTCAGGGATGTTATGAAACACCTCTGAAGCAGATAGGGCTTGAACCTGGGCCTCCTGCACCAGTGTCAGGGACACCACAACTGTGTCACAACAGCCCTTCCCAGATGCTTCTCAGGAGCATCTGAAAAGGCATCCAATTAGCAGTTTATCAGTAACAATTAGGAACAAAAGCAGCTCAGGGCAAACAAATGAGAGGAAACACTGCAATGCCATGAGTAGCCATAACATATTGATTGATTCACATTGCAGGGTGTGCTCAGCCAATTCTCTCTTTTTGAAGGCCAGGCAGCATCAGAGGAGCAGGAAAGCTGACGTTTCGGGTCTGGACCCTTCTTCAGAAATGGGGGAGTGGAAGGGGGCTCTGAAGTAAATAGAGAGGGGGGTGTGGTGATAGAAGGCTGATAGTGGAGCAGATAGGTGGGACTGAAGATGGACAGGTCAAGGAGGCGGAGATGAAGCTAGTAAAGGTAAGTGTAGGTAGGAAGTGGGGGTTGGGGTTAATCAGTGAAGTGGGAGAAGCGGATAGGTGGGAGATAAGACGGACAGGACAAGGAGGCGGGGATGAGAGGGGATGCTGATCTTGGGATGAGGTTGGGGATGGGAGATTTTGAAATTGGTTAAAGTCCGCATTGAGACCATTGGGTTGTAGGCTTCCAAGGCAGAATATGAGGTGCTGTTCCTCCAGTTTCCGGGTGGCATCGTTGTAACACTGGAGGAAGCCCAGGATGGACATGTCATCCAGGGAGTGGGAGGGGGAGTTAAAGTGCTTCGCGACTGGGAGGTGTTGCCGTTTCAGAAGTTCAGAGTGTGACCCTCTCTCTTGTCTATTACCTTTCCATAGGTCCTGTTCTGTATGGATGGATTCCAGCACAGCTAACCCATTTTAAACCATTGACACTTCTTGTAAGCACCCTCCAAACAATTATCTCTCTTGTTCATCATTAGCAATCGCTTTGTTTGCCTATCTCATCTCCATGTACTCTATCCTCCCCCAACACCCACTGTCATCATCGACATAAATACTACCCTTCCCCAGATATTTTCAATTCTGATGAGGGGTCACTGGACTTGAAATATTTAACTCTGTTTCTCTCTCTACAGATCCTTGTGGATAACTTCCTCCCAGATCCAAATGAAGTTATGTTTTCAAAGGAGCTAATTTAATTCAATTGCCTTGAGTTAACAAAAGAGTCAGTTTGTTCAATTCTAACCGTGAGAAGAAATAATAATGCAACACAATTACACAGCGATTACAAATTAGAAGTGAGTCTAACAGAAGATAAAGGCTAAAAGATACATAGATCTGTGGGTTGCTTATGAAGAGTCAATAGTTGAGCGTTGACTGATTGAAAAGCTGATTGCAGGATTATTGGTTTTGCAATTAGTTGAAATCCTTTTGTCCTATTTCCTTTTGAGTGACTTGCTGATAAGCATTCTCGCATTTTAGGTGAGTCAAATTTTTATCTGCCACATAGGTATGACTTGTGGGTAGTTCTTTAAGTATGACCTTCACAGCACACACGTGCTCAATCTCAACCTAGCACATATGCAAACCTCACTCACTGGCACACCTTCTTGTACATTCACCGTCTTTAACCAACCCAGTAATCCACACACTAGGCCGATAGGCCACTATCCCACCCAGACCAGAGTTAGACTAGCTTTTGACCCTGGTTCCTGTCTATTCTTGAAAGAAAAGGACATAACTGTTTCCTTTGCCCAGACTGCTGAAATTTCTTCGATCATGTTCACAGCCTTCTGAGATTCCTTCCAGAAGATTACAGTTCAGTGTATAATGTATTTCTCTCCTTTAAAACCATCCTCTGAGCTTCTTTGTCACCTTGTCAGAAGTGACATTCCAGGGTCTTTCTCGCCAACCACTGAATTTACATTCATCATCATCTTTATGCTAAATATCTGTTTTCGTAAAAGTTCAAGATGTCTGTAAAAACTTGGTGGTATTTCCATTGTTATGACACCCATTGCTATCTTTTTAGGGCAGGTAAGGATGGGGAGTAATTGCTGTTCTTGCGAACAAGGGCCAGGTTCTGAAAATGAGTAAGGAAAAATCAAATGTGCTGTCAGGTCCGCACTGAAACAATCTTCTCTTACCTGTTTAAGATTAGTTACGCAGAAAGGGCTGGACAAGAACCGACAGCAAAATCATACAGTCACAGAGTTATTATTGTACAGAAGAGGCCATTTTGGTCTATATCAACGGTCTATAGCTGAATCTTCTAAGTCCCACTTCCCGCACTCTATCCTCATAACCATGCAAGTTTATTTCCCTCAAGTGGTTCACCAATTTTCTTTGGGAATCATTGTTCATATCTGCTTCTACCTCCTGTACAGGCAGCAAATTCAAGGTCAGTCTCGCATTCCTATTCCTTATATAAAAATGTTGATCCTTACATCACTTCTGCATCTTCTGCCCATCTTCTGTAATGACGGAGGGGAATAAGTGGATGTATTGTGTTTAGACTCGCAGAGGCATTCAGCAAGGTATCCCACAAAAGGTTTAAGTCATAAAATAAAGGATTCCACAGTGTGGTGGTTCCATCTTTTCTGATGAAAAACAGAATAAAAGGTGATGGGGAGCAGGCAGGAAAGTGGAGTTGAGACCAGATTAAGATCGGCCATGATCATGTTAAATGGTGAAACAGGCTCCAAGAGCTGAATTGCTGACTTTTTAAATTTTTTATTCATTCACGGGATAAGGGTGTCACTGGCTAGCTCATTATTTATTGCCCATCCCTAATTGCCCAATGAGTCAATCACATTGCTGTGGGCATGGAGTCACATAGAGACCAGACCAGATAAGGATGGCAGTTTCCTTCCCTCAACGACTCCCACTCCTAATTCCTTTGTTCCTCGGTAGTAAATTGGAATGGGTAGAGAAGTGGCTCATGGGCGGAAAACAGCAGATGAGAAAAAAGGGCTCTTTTTCAGGCTGGTGACCTGTGACCAGTGGGTCTCCAAAAGCATCTGGGACAGAAACTGTTTTCAATATGTATCGATGACTTGGAGGCAAGAAGTGAATATACTGTCGCCAAATTTGCAGATGACACAAAAATACGTGGAAAAGCAGGATATTAACTTTTACAGGCAGACATTTAAAGGTTAAGTTAATGGGCAAAAAGTTGGCAAATGGCATTGTTTCATGTTGGAAAATGTGAAGTTGTTGATTTTGGAAGGGGGAAGGAAAGAACAGAATATTACGTAAATGGAGAAAATCTGCAGAAAGCAGGGGGTACTAGTACATGAAAGGCAGAAAGCTATTACGTAGGCAGTTCAGAGAAGGTTCACTGGTATGATTCCTGGTATGGAGGAATTGCATTGGGAGCAAAGATTGGAACTCTATTCACTAGAGTTTGAGTGAAGTTTTTATTGAAACACAGAAGATTTTTGTGGGGTTTGACAGGGTGCCTCAGTAGTTAGCACTGCTGCCTCACAGCACTAGGGATCAAGGTTTGATTCCACCCTTTGGCAACTGTCTGTGTGGAGTTTGCTCATTCACCCATGTTTGCATGGGTTTCCTCTGATTTCTTGTCACCATCCAAAGATGTGCCAGTTGGGTGAATTGGTCATAGGAGATTACCCATAGTATAAAGGGATGTGCAGGCTATGTGGGTTAGCCAGGGTAAATGTGGGATTACAGGAATTGGGTAGGGGGGTGGGTCTGGGTGGGATGCTCTTTGGAGGGTACTTCCACTCAATAGGGATTCTTTGACTCTATGAAATGCTGATAGGACGCTTCCCCTAATGAGAGAGTCGAGGACCAGAGAGCATAGTCTCAGAATAAAGGATTGCTAATTTAGGACTGAGTTCAGGAGGAATTTCTTCTCTCAAAAGGTTGTGAGACTTTGGAACTCCTTGCCACAGAAAGCTGTGGGTAGCAGAGTCCTTGTGACTATTTAAGGGTGAGATAGATAGATTCTTGATCAGTAGGGGATAGCTGAATCAAGGATTAAAGGGAAAATGCAGGAATGTGAATATGAGGAATGGTGGATCAGCCATGAAGCTATTGAACGGTGGAGAACACCTGAGCGGCTGAACTGCCTGTTACTGTTCCTTTTTTTGCGGTCTTATGATAGGTGAACTCAAGAAAGAGTGAACCTTTTGTTCCAGCTTCAGCAAGATTTCCGTGGAGAAGGCTTTTTGGTTAGTTTTTTTTAATTGAGCATAAAGTTAGGTGTATACAGTAGAATGATTATGATGTGATAAAGCTAAAGAAGCCAACCCAACACACGTGCTATATTGAAGAAGATTCTGATTGTGCAAAGTACAGAAGACCACAGAACATTGAGTAATGTCGCCTAACCATTAATCACTAATTAAAATGAAGCTCCTGGGAAGGTGAATATGCCGTCTGGTGTGCTCCAGACATGACAGTCTAGTCAATACATTCATTCCATTGATGCAAAGCACCAAGTGGGAAAATATTAAGATATCAGGATCCAGTCATCTGCTGATCTTCTCTAAAACATTTGGGTTAATCATTTGAAATTGTTCAGGTATTGAAGGAAACTGCTGCCAGTCCACTGATCTATGTTAGCTGCAGAAATCGTGAGAAGTACATAACATGTGGACTACATCGAGCGTCTCTGGGGAGAGACAGATTTTTCATTTCATTGGTAGAAATGTATGTTGTTGTTAAACAGTTAAATCTATTTTATTGGCCATGCAAATCGAAGATGAGAAATTCTTTGAGTCGTGTGCAATAATAGGCAAGGTGGATGAAGTTGTGATCCTATCACAAACCATTTCAGAACCTCAGTTATTTTCTATTGCTAGGTACTACCCATCCATTCTGAAGTGAAAAATTGAATCAGTAGCACCTAACTAGCGAGGCGGGAGTATGATGTGAATAGAATATTGAAAGCTGTCAATCTGATGCCACAATGAACGTGGCAAAGGATTTAGCAGGCAGAGTTGAAATGGAACAAATTGAGTCGGAGATGGGGCTTCCATGATTTAACCTGATGACACTGATTGCAAAGAACGGCCTGGAGGTCAGTACGCATTCAGTGTTGTATGACCCTTTATCTCCAGTTTAGTGTTGAATTCTTATTCTTCAAGTCAGTCCAGGTTTTTAGTCATGCCATTATTTCATGTGGCTGTTCTTGTGAATGAAAATTACGATGTAGGATCGGTGTGATGTGCACAGAACTGATAGTTCATGTTGTCATTGTGGTGCTTGAGCTATCTTCCTTTAAGGCCTTCCTTTAAGCATATAAATTGTCATAAGTCTGGCATAGGTAGTTCTGATAATATACTGAACCAAGTTTCAGTGCTTGTCTCCATATGGACAGGTTTATTGCAGTTTTCCCAGACAAGTGTTGCAGAAGTTTTACCTTTTTTTCCGGTACCCTTACTATCATTTGTACTGACCACTATGATGTTGTTTGACCTGAGACAGTTCCCTAATGAAGTTCTGCTTTGGGTTTTCTGTAATCATCCCTTTGGTGGGGTGTGGCCTACCCGTCTAAACTTAAATTTTATGGAGGGTGGTCCCCAAGCTGTCGAGTCCAAACTTCACTCAGGTGTTCTCCTGCCATTGAATTCTTGTGATAGCTCTTCAATGCCTTTAGTAGATGTAATGCAGAGCCTTTATGTGGCACCCTAAGATTAATGCTGTCTGCTTCACCCGGGCAAAAGCTACTTCGGTTGCATTTTCCTGATTATAGTTCAATGAATGAGGTGGGAAAACATGAATGTTCTCTATAATGACACCTACGGGCTTGGTAGTGCAGATCCCATTGTTGACTGGGATGCAATTAAAGAAGAAGTCAGAAGAGACCAGTGCCTTTCACATCTTCAGACCAACCCAAAGTGCTTTGCAGCTCATAAATCAGGTCCAGTCACTTCTGTTTTGTGACTAAATTTACTCCGAACAATGTCAGAGATGGAGAGCTAGAGTTTAGATTGTTTCCACCATTCCGTGCAGTCTTCAAAATTTATGTGAATGTTATAATCAGTAAATGTTCACAGAACATGATCTTTTGGATTTGATAAGCAATTTGCAAGGGAAGAATTCAGAATATTTCACAAGTGTTTCTCGAACTTTGCAAGTTTGTTGTTGCCAATGTAAGGCCAAGGGTATTTTTTAATGCTGCCATTTTAAAGCATTCCTGGATCCTGGCAGACTGTAGTAAGGTAAATACATTTTCATGTGTTCAATGGAAAAACATGACTTCCTGCACTAAGGTGTGTTCTCCTGCTTCGAAGGCAATTGAAATTTTATTGAAATTCTTCGGCATAAGACAAGTTTGTTGTACGTTAACATTAATTGGCAAGGGTAGTGATTAAAAGGTGATCTCTGATTGACAAGAATAAAGCACGTGAAAGGAATTAACAGGAAATGGCAGGGGATGTCTCTTCTGTATGAAGGCATTCTGTGATTTTAAGCCCACTCCAAGATCTTGAAAAGTTACAGTTTTATTTTGCACAGTCATGGGATGGATGTTTTGCCCATGGCTGAGATGCAGTGAGGCTGTTGTTTGGAGGATTCCTGAGTGGAAGTGATCTGACTGCCTTCTTGACCTCAATGCTTGATACAGCTGGAAAACACAGAGGGCATTCAACTCAGTCTCCAAAGGGTGAGTTTCTCGTGGATGTAATCAATGATGCCACTTTTGAAAAGTTTCTCTGTTGAGTTTATGTTCAGCATTGTTCACATATTGCTGTTTGCAATCTAGCATGAACCAATATCATTACGATTTATAAACATCATTTTGCCTTAAAGAATACCTATTTAAGAGCAGTAACTCAAGGCTCAATGAGGAATGAAAACAGACTTACCATTAAAAAGAAAGCTGTTTCAATCATGGACCCAGACCATCTCTTGCAAGTTAGCCAAGTTCAAATGCGAAAGATAACATGAGAATCCTAGAAAAGCCAGTCGCTTGTTATAATAGAGATATGTTTTGCATCAATCTGAAAAATGGATGATATTCAAAAGCTTTTAAAACTTGCCTGATTGTGAATTTGTGCCCAAAATAATCAGGTTGAGTTTTAAATGCTCCTCAAAACCCTGTAAGCAGGCACAATTCGTGGACACTTGCAATGGTGATTAATTCACCCTGGGGACATGGTTGGTTTTGTGACCAGAACCAGCATGGAATGTGATTTTTTTTCAAACTGGCACTGAAGATTATGGAAGCTCTGGTGCATGCCCAATGTAATTCCTTGACATTTTACACCAGTGTGGCTGATTTTGGACCTGTTTAGTCCTGATATTGTCGCAATTGCAAAGCTGGTTCTGTAGCAATGCAGAGAATCTGAAGTTTAAATGCTGGACTCTGAGAAATATCAGGAGGCAAATCAGTCAGTTTGAGGAAGAGGACATGAAGTTTGCGGTGCTGTTAATCTATTGTGTTGATCTATTAGTTTATTTTCATTCTGCATTCTGTCTCTCCCTTGACTTCAATCTTTATCCCAAAGAAGGTCATGTTGGCAGTTTACAAGTAAGCTCATGCACTTATTTGCAGTATAGAAGGAATTATGAATGATTTCCACATTTATTATTGCTCATTTTTATCTTCTAATGGTTATAGTTAGAAAATGACCCTTTCACCCACCCAAAAGTAAACTTGTGAAGAATGTGGTTGTAGCTGACTCGCTGTCTGTTCCTTTCCCATAAAATTGAATACTCCAGGCAGCGTTTTACAAGATTTGTTCTTGGGATAAGAACGTTGTTGTCTAGGCCAACAGCTATTGTGCATACCAAATTGTTCTTGAGAAGCTCATGAGCTGCCTTCTTTAACCACTGCAGCCCATCTGGTGTCAGTACACCCTAAGTTATATGAGCTTTAGTGACCCAAATTGGACAAAAGAATACTAAAAAAAAAACAGAAGTTTCATAACACACGCGAGCAGTATTCATCACGTGAGATATTTGAGTGATCCCAAGAAAAGGTAAATTGAGAGAAAGATACACTATCCTCACTTTTTGGCATACTCTAGACATTTCTTTCCAAATGCATGATCTAAGTGCTGGATGCTCACAACTTAAAACTACATCTTGGTCTGAAGGGGTCAGTTTCAGAGGTTTTAAACAAAACTTGGAAGAATTGTAAACTGCGAGAACAGTGGAGAACTTCAAAAGGCCATTGACATGGGTGACTAAGTGACAATTAAGTTGAATGTGGAGAAGTGTGAGATGATAAACTTTGGTACAAAGGACATGGAAAGAGAGAAGAAGAAAAGGTCACTATTCTGAAGGGTGTGCAGGAGCAAAGAGACTTAGGTGTGTAAGTACATCAGGCATTAAATGTGACGGGTTAAGCAGAGAGCTGTGAATAAAACACAAATTTTCTCAGCTTCATAAATAAGGACAAGAATCCAAGGGAATAGGGCTTCTGATGAACTTATATAAGACATTGGTTAGACCTCAGCTGGAGTAGTGTGCATCACTCTCGAAGAAGGATGTGAACGCACTGGGGAGAATGTGAAGAAGTTTACATGAATAATTCCAGGAATCTGATACTTGAGTTATGAGGGAAGATTGAAAAAAGATGCAACTGTTTTCTTTGGAGAGGAGAAGGCTTAGAGAGAATTTGATAGACAGTTTCAAAATCATGGATTGAGAAAAACTGTGCCCATTCATAAACTGTTTGAAAACCAGAGGGCACAGTTTAACTTCTAGACACTTTTCACATAGCAAGTAATTTTGGTCAGTGCTGTTGGCGTTTCATTATATCAAAAACCAGCGGTCCAGCCAACTAAGCTAACTGACGGCCACAAGGTGACCATGAAGGACTCTCCTTCTCAACCTGTTTCCTTGCTTGAAGCGTGGCGACCCTCAGGTGAAACTCACAGCTAGTCATCTCTGTCTATCTTTCTCTGTCTCTCTCTCTCTCACAAGAGCAGCCGATCATCCGGTTGGATTATGGCATCTTTCCCTTACCTTTAGTTAGGGTCTGACATGCACTGCCTGGAAGGATGGTAGGGGCTACTTCAAATGAGGCATTCAATTATTCAATTGGAAACAATTTGCAAAGTACCAGAAAAAACCAGGAGATTATCACAAAGTTTAATGCTCAAAGGACTGTGTAGACACATTGGGATATATAGTCTCCTTCTGCACTCAAACAATTTTGTCATTCAGCGGCAAGACTCTGGCAAATGAGCCATCGCTGAATTGAGTGTCTGAATATTAACTGACTCCAGTTTATTCTCCTGACCCCACAATTTATGAGATTAAATTACTTATCTTTCACATGTTTAGTATGTGGAATCCATATGGAGCAAGATTAAAATAAGAAACTGGCATGCATTGATTTCAGTGTTATTATGTAACATCTTGTCATCATTGTTGAACAGTATCATGTTTTCTTCACAAAGATACACAAACAGGGCAAGTTCAGTCCACTCTTGCACCCTAATCAGCCTCCTTTCACCCACAAAATCACCAATCATGGTTTCATCTGGCAGTGACAACATGGGAAAAAAAGTGCGTAAAATATTAGGCTAATTTTAAAAAGAACTTCGGAAAATTTCTTTCCAATTTCCAATCCAGCAAGCTTGGTGTTTGATATCATGAACTACCATGAAATAACTGCACTGAGTCCAGTATCCCGGCTCCAAGTCACCTATTATTCACTTGTGCACCATACATGGGCTCTGACCAGCCAGCAGAAAGCCAGTCCCCAGAATGAGGAGATCCTCTGAACTTCCTGTTTGTATAAGTCAGCCAGGACTTCCTCATTGGCCCAGGTTAACAATCTCAATCAAGAATCTCAAAGTCATAGTTTCAATCACTACATCCCGCTAACCCTCACCTGACCTTTGTGACTTGAGATGGCTTCCCATCAAAAAAAATTTTGATTTGTTATTCCTGACTGTGTTCACATTACAGCTGAACATTCCTGGACTCACTGCAGGAAGGAATGACTTTCCGGCTTCTGATCTATGTTCTCGTATCTTCCACTTCGGATATTCCCGGTGCTCTTTTCCTATCCGAATCAGATATATATTACCCATGCTTAAAGCAGTGTGTACATGTTACATGATGGCGTGGAGTAATAAATTGCAGAGGATTAGTAAGCAGTGGGTAGATCTGCTTGACTGCTTCTTGATTTTATCAAGAGCAGTCATCCACTGACTGCTGTATTGCATTTTGACTGTGAAAGTGCAATTATTTCACAAATCAGAGTGGGAATTTACTTCCAAAAAGAGAGAACAATGTCCAGGTTCTGGATTATTAACATTGCTTTAAAATATTTCTGGTCTCGATTCTAATCAAAAAGTCTATTGCAATTTGCACCAAATGAAAATGTTCTGATTCTAGTGATCATGATTCACTTGTGGAAAATTGATTTAGTTCACATTCTTTTTCAGCTGTATTTTTATTCCGTAAACATTTTATACAACTGCAGCACATCTCAAAAGTTCTCATTTGTTTCAGAAAGCTAATATTTTATTGGTATTGTTGTCAAGTTAACTCCTCATCACTGAATTTACACACTGTGGCTCCTCTCTGTAACATTCCTGTTAAGTGTTATCAGATTATAGCATTATGCTTAATGCCAAGTCTTGAGGATAGAAGCATAGAATATTTACAACACAGCAGGAGTCAATTTATCCAGTCATGCCAGCTTTCTGCAAGAATAACTTAGCGAGTCCCATTCATCTTTCTTTGCCCTGTAGCCCTTCAGATGCTTTGTCTTCTTCTTCTTCAATTTCCTTTTTAAAGCCGTCATTGAATCCATCTCCCCAAAACTCCCAAACAGGTATTCCAAATTTTAATCACTCATTCATTAAAAAGTTTTTCCTCATGCTGTCTTTGCCTCTTTTGTTGATCATCTGAAATCAATGGCTTCTGATTGTCAATCTTTCCACCATTGGAGGCCCAAATCTACTCTGTCCAGACCCTTTATGATTTTGAAAGTATCTGTCAAATTTACTTCTAATCTTCTGTAAGCAAAACATTAGAACTGAAAATGTGAAACAATTCTCGTACATTTTTTCTTCACCCTTTCTCATGCCTTAATTTCATTCCTAAAGTGTGGCGCCCAGATCTTGGTAAAATGCTAAAGTTCAGGGTAAATAAGTGTTTTATTAAAGATTCGTTATAGCTGACTTGCTTTTGTGCTTTGTGCCTCTTTGTGCAATGCCTAGGAGCCTGAAAGATTTATCAACCACTCTTTCCAGCCCATCTGGCCAGCGACAGTGATTTATGCACATAAACCCTCAAGTCTTGAGGCATTGTAGAGGGATTGGTGGTGATCTTTCAGGAAAGTGGCCAATGTAACACCTCTGTTTAAGAGGGAGGGAGGAAGAAGACAGGAAACTGGAGCCCAGTTAGCCTGGCATTGGTCATTGGTAAGATTTTAGAGTCCATTATTAAGGATGGAATTACACAGTATTTGGAACTGCATTGTAAAATAAGGCTGAGTCAGCACAGCTTCACCAAAGGTAGGTCATGCCTGACAAATTTATTAAAATTCTTTGAGGAGGTAACGAGCAAGTTAGATAAGGGAGAGCCAGTGGATGTGATCTATTCAGATTTCCACAAGGGCTTTGACAAGGTGCCACATGGGAGGATATTAAATAAGATAAGAGCCCATAACGTAAGGGGAAAGGTACTGGCACGGATAGAGGATTGGCTGACTGGCAGAAGTGTTTTTCAGGATGGCAGCTGGTGATTAGGGGGGTCGCGCAGGACCCAGTGTTGGGACCACAAATGTTCACAATACACATTAACAAACTGGATGAAAGAATTGAGGACATTGTTGCTAAATCTGCAGATGACACAAATATAGGTGGAGGGACTGACTGTTTTGAGGAATCAGGGAGGCTGCAGAAGGATTTGAAAGGCCAGAACAGTGGACAAAGAAGTGGCAGATGGAATACAATAGCGCAAAATGTGAGGTTATATATTTTGGTTGGAAGAATAGAGGTAAAGACTATTTTCTAAATTGGGTAAGGCTTCAGAAATCTGAAGCACAAAGGGCCTGAGGAGTCCCAGTTCAGACTTATCTTAAGGTTAACATATAGGCTCAGCTGGTGGTAAGGAAGGCAAATGCGATGCTAGCATTCGTTCCAAGAGGGCTAGAAAACAAGAGCAGAGATGCACTGCTAAGGCAGTATAATGCTCTGGTGAAGACCACATTTGGAATATTGTGAGCAGTTTTGGATCCCGTATCAAAGGAAAGATTTGTTGGCATTGGAGACAATCCAGAAGAGGTCTGCGAGAATGATTCCAGGCATGGAGCACTTGTCAGTTGAGGAGCAGGTGAGGACTTTGGGTCTGTCTTTGATGGAGTTTAGAAGGCTGAGGGGGCACTTGATTCAAACTACAAGATATTGAGAGGCCTGCATAGATGTTTCCACTGGTCAGAGAGACGAGGACCCAGGGGCATAGCCTCAGGGTGAAGGGATGACCCTTTAAGAACTGAGATGGGAGGAATTTCCTCAGCCAGAGAGTGATGGAACTCATTGACTGTATTTTAGACAGGGATAGATAGGTTCTTGATTCGTAAGGGGATTAAGTGATATGGGGAGAAGACAGGATAATAGAGTTGAGAAACATACAAGTCAGGCTCAAATGGCAGAGCAAACTTGATGGGCTGAATAACCTAATTCTCTGCTTTTAACTTATGATCTTAAGATATAAGCCCTTTGACTGTGACACCCCTCTAATTTACACCCTTTGTTTTATATATACAGACAAAAGATGGCTTCCCCCTTTCACGACAGTAAGACATTTCACTGAACAAATTATATTTCTTCGGCCTTAAGTGCAATTGAAAACCAGGTCACTGAATATGGATGGAAATATTTAAAGAGGTCCCAGTAACTAGCAAATTGTCATGTGGAAGAGACTCACATGGCATTAACTGTCATTGTGACCAGAAAACAAACAATTTGGACAGTGACACAGGGAGAGAAGAGAAAACATGATTGCATAATAACAAGATAAGCCTGCAATTTCTTTTCACAAAACCATTTTGAACCGCTGGGTTCAAAAAAAAAATCCTTTCACAGTGAATAGATCCATTTTATGGTCAGTGTTTTAGCATCTCCTTTATTGTAAATTGATTCATCGCCGACAGTTTTCAAGGCCTGTGTCAATTCACTAAAAGCCCATCCAGCTTCCAGGGATTGTGAAGTCTGGTCGTGTGAGAGCATTTATTTTCTGCCCTTTTTCTTGCATTTGCTTGTCGTCATGACAGGAACTTACAAGTCCACAAATCAAAGCCTTATACCAGAAGCATAATACTGTAGGTAATTTTGAATCTGCCTAATTGGAGACGTTATGTCACAGCTCTGGAGCCAATGGGACTTTTTTTGAAGCTGGATTTAATTCCACAAATATTTTTGGGCTTTGTATGAACTGTGTTGTAACAGCTGCATTAGTTCTTTGAAATCTGTAAAAGTATCGGAGAAGGAAGAGGATGGCAGCGGGAGAAAGAGGAAAAGTTTGCATCGACTTTGGATGTACTCTTCAGTGCGTGGCCAATTAGTTCATGCTGGACCAAGCCTCCTCACCTTTTCTCACATTCTTTCCTTTAGTTCTTCTAGTTAAGACTTGATTCGGTCCCCTAAAGTTAGGCTATAAAAACAAAAGAAAAAGAAGCAGGAGTCAGCTATTCAGATCCTTGAGCATTTTCTGTGGATCAGTAAGATAATTGCTTAACTTGAACCTCAATTCTACTTTCATCCATTCTCCCCATAATCTTTCATTCTCTGAGTGCACTCAGATTTGATCCAAGTCTTGGATGTGCTGGTTGAGTGTACATCCTCTGGGGTGGAAGATTTCTCAGTGAATTCCTCTATACTGTATCACTGTTGATTTTTAAATGCATTCAAGGTGAGGAAGATGTGCACATGGTTGCTGCTGAGCATGATGTGAGTCAGGGGTAAGAGGTCAAGTACCATGTATCAGTGCATTCCCCCAGTGCTCAGTCTCAACTTGTGACTGATCCACCTTTGTGTCATTTCTGATAAATCTTCAAAATAAAACTTGATAACCCCTTTACACTTGGACAGAATTCAAGGGCTATATTCTGTCACACTACAATGCATCAGTCTCTGTCAGTGAAGAGTAAACCTCTGATAAGGATTTGATGTGCTAACATAACTGAATCCATGTATAGCATAACTGAGACTCCGGCCAGCTCATTTGACTGGACTCAAAGGAAAGATGCATATTAGATTAATGCCATCAGTATGGGTATTGATCCCTTTTCCGCTGAGGAAGATAATTTTTCCCTGGCATCTCCCCCGAACTATCTTTAAAAAAACACTGCAGTTTGCTGTGGTTCAGTCAATAATTATTCCCATTAATAGGCTTCACTGTTGGGAACTATTTCAGGCAGTCATGCCTGGTTTAGCTGAAGATACCTGTATAAATGTTGGAATACCAATGTTAATCTCAGATGCCAACACAACTAAAGCAGAAGTAGAAAGACCTGCCTGTGTGAGTTTGCTTTTTCAGTGACAAGAGAGTCTAGAGCTAGGGCGGACAGGGTGGAAAGTGGAGACAACTGGATTAGTGATTATCTTATGGAATGCTGGAACAGGCTTGAAAGGCCAAATTGCCTACTCCCGATTTGTGTGTTCTTCTGTTTGAGCAAAGAACTCAAGAAGGTTAGGATTGAACTGAATGTAAACAGTCATGCATGATAATGGGAATAAATCATATCAGGAGAATTTCATGATCCTGGAGTTGTGGCTTTGCTTTCCTCGTTGTTTATGTGGTCAAATCAATTTGTAACGTAATAACTAAACAGTTAAACCTCAACATCTATTTATCTTGAAACCCTCCCCCTTCCAATTAAGAAACAGAAACTGGCTGATAATCAACAGCCCCCAATCTGTCAAGTAGTCGGGTGTCTGAATTCCACAACCAGGGCAATGAGGATTTGAAGGGTAGAAATTACGCAAGTTGAATGTAATTTAATCCTTATTATTGTTAATGTTAGATCAGAATGAAGTGAATGATAATCTGATGGCATTGCTTGAAGAGGAATGTTCCCAAGACAGAGTAAGAACTCTCTGTTATCAAATGTTCAGTAGACATGCAGTAAATTCAAAATCTGCTAAACTGTAGAGTAAATTCTGCTGAGAGGTGGAGCTGCTCACTTATGGTCCTGTTTTGTATATTTATATTTTGAAATAAAATCCTTGATGATTCTCCTGCTTCCTTTGACTCTGCTTGGTTTTCAAATCTTTGCCCGTAATCTCCTCCAATTTTGTGACATGCCTGTGCTCTTCTAATTCTGACCTCCTGCAAATCCTTCCCCTGATTTCAATCACTATATCTTTGGTGACCTTGCTATCAGTGGCCTGAGCCCTGAGCTTGGAAACTCCCTTCTTAGATCTTTTCTAAATCTCTGAACATCATGTAAAACCTACATCTTTCACCAAATTTTGATCACCTGTCCTAATATCTCCTTGTCTGAATCAGTGTTTAATTTTGGTTCATGACATTCCATTAAGCGACTTGGGACTTTCAAGGCTAAGATGTTGTTGTACCAGCTTCTAAAATTACATGTGGCCACTAAACAACACCCACTCCCAAGCCAACCACCATCACCATTATATGGCATTTTATGAGCTCATGCTAAACATGAGGTGAGGACTGACTCACCTGGCCACAACAGTACACAAACAGCCCTGCTGCCACACCTTGTAGCTACTTATGTCAAGATGTCTGCTGTCATAGAATCCCTACAGTGTGGAAGCAGGATATCAAGTCCACACCCACCCTCCGAAGGGCATCCCACCCAGACGCACCCCCTACCCTCTCCCTGCATTTTCCACCCTAGACACCGTGGGCAATTTAGCATAGCCAATCCACCTAACCTTCACATCTTTAGGCTGTGGGAGGAAACTGGAGCATCCGGAGGCAACCCAAGCAGACACGGGGAGAATGTGCAAACTCCACACAGATAATCACCTGAGGCTGGAACTGAACCCGGGTCAATGGGCACTGTAAGGCAGCAGTGCCAACCACTGAGCCACCGTGCCACCTGTGCTCAGTCACATTTGTCTGCATTTTGCTGTTGTCACATATCCATTGTGGCTTATCCATCAGTGAAAAATGTCTAAGTCACTCTCCCTTTCTGCTTCCCTCCACTTTTCTCTCGAGAAGAGATATCTACAGCTTTTCAGCTCTGATCAAACAGATGAAGTATTGACATTTTCTTCTCTTAGTGTCACTTTATGGAGTTTTTTTATGACTTTTGCAATTTCAGCCACCTCTTCATTTGTCTTATTATCTGTAAATGGCATTTTAAGCATACATATTAGCAGTTTCTAAGGCCTCAATTTTCTTCCACAGATCTTTATTTATTGTCCAGGTTTCTGAGGCTTAATGGGAAATAGATAGAATTTCAATCCTACAGAAAGACTTCCTTGTTATTTGCTTGAGTCTACTTGTCATGAACACATCCTTCATCTTCATGAAATTACTTCTGGCTATGTCTTCTGACTGCGGCATTGCCTCTGCCATCTTCTTATTATTTGTCTTAAATAAATAAACTTATCGACTTGTTCCAGCGTGACACAATCCACTTCAATCTCCACTCTTGCTTCTGCTTAAGTATTTTGCAGTTCATATTCAAGCCATTTCTGCATGTGTAGATTTTACATCACCTGCAATATTTTATAGGGCATCTTGGAATTCAATTAATGCTATTGTCATCAGTGTTTTCCATGCTTGTTATGTTCTCATGTCCAATTTAAACCCCTGCACGTTCAGTGAATGCACTGAATAATTGTTCTGTGTTAAGATTGAATCATTTTGGAAACTGTACAAAGCCTTGTAGTACTACTGTCTTCACTTGAAACATAGCTAGATAGGCACCATTTAGTCCCAGTATAGGCTGTGGTTAATACAACAGCTCACGGGGACTAAACACAACCATTCAGTCAATCAAGCATAAAATTCCAATTTTGATTACTGTGATGGAAAGCTGCTTTTAGCTCAAACCTTTCACTCGCAGAGGAAACAGCTGGAGATTCAGTACCATACATATTGCTATACAAAGCCCTCAGCTATGTGGAAAGATGTTTTTTGAGGAAACAACAATCTTATATTATTCAGTACACAGCACAGCATGAATACACATCCTTGTTAATTGTATAATTTTGTTTTATCAGAAAGGCACGAGTAATTAACAGGATGCACTGTGTTATTCAGTACTGCTGCCACAGGTGGTAAGCTCAATACCTTACTCAAGGAGGAAGATACTTGATCAGTCTGTCCCTTGCTCATAAATGAAAATTGTGATGTGTGTACTGTCAATTTTCTGCTATGTGAACAATAGTGTAATCAAGCAAAACCGTTAATTGTTGGATTATTATCCTGCATTTTTTTTTTGGGCAGATTGCATGTGGAGCTGAGAATGTGATAAAATGTGCCTTATTCATAAACATTCTGCCAGCTTCTGCTCTCTTCCTGATGGTGCCTCTTTATTATGCTGTCCAATTGCTTCCTGGCACCTTGTATGAATGGATGTAATATCTGCAGGCTCCTTTGAATTTCAGGGATACATTTCTCATTGACCTCTCTAATGCAAGAGCAGTGATCACCATGTTAGGCTTAGCAGGAACCATGTTTGATGTGATATTTGATTGCATATGCTTCAATATCTTAAGCATGCGCTAAGTTTGAGGTGATGACATGGCAGTAAAATAACCTTGATTGAAAACTTCCTCATTTGAGGGGGAGATGAGGAGGAGATTGTGGTGAGCATATGTCTGTGGACTAATAATGCTCTGGGGACAGAAATTTAAATCTTAGCACAATAGCTGGTGGAAAATAAATTTAATTAATACAGCGAGACTCAATTACAGTGACTACAAAAATAATATTGATTGTTGGAAAAAGAAACCCCATCTAGTTGGAGAAATAAGATTTTCAACCTTGAGAAAAATGCCTAATTTCGTGCAAAGGATTCGAAAGGAAATAAGAGATTCACAAATAAATGACGGAGGGTCTATTTGTATGCATTAACATCTAATTATTACGTCATCTTGCCTCATTGATGTGAAATTTTATATCTTCCCTGGAATTGTGAGAAACTAAATAGCAACAATTCCTGACATGAAAGTATGAGTGGGTAACGTGACGCTGTGGCTTGCTCGCATCCATCTTCTCCAGAATTCCCCAACATTTCAGGCTGTGATCTATCACCTGCATACTTCGTCATAAAGGTTCGAATCAGCTCAGCACCAACCTCACCATATTATCCGATTGACATATTTAAGTTCAGCACTTTAGCAATGCACATTGAAATTCACTGACACTTTTCATTGCAATGCCACTGCCAGGCCAATTTGCGCACTGTGACAGGGACCCATCTCATGCATTACAACAGTATGAATCTCAGGGCTTTCTTAGCACTCACCATCTTGCACCTACTTCACAGCATTCCTGTCCTGGCCTGCTTCTTTGTGCATTCATTCGAAACTTAAAGGCTCACAGTACTTCGAACTTGCCTTGTACTGCAGGCACAAATCAGGGTTATCATGTTTGCCAGCAGTGATCAGTCAATGGCGCAAATGTGTTGATGTACAGCACATCAGTTGTTATAGCTACAGCATATGCCAGCAGGCTACATGGCAAACACACTGGATATGCTTAACAGCTGTGTCTTAAAGTTTAGTGGAGTAGCCCTCAATCAAGTTAGGCGGAACTCATATAGGTCAGGGATATCGGCACAGTGTGTTGAGGACATTGCCTGATATAAATCCATGGGGTTAGACATGGTGAGATGGGGGCTTGAGGTTGGGGATCTCATATTCTTCAGTGCAGGGAGTGGGCCATGGTTACTCTTGCAGATCCAGTGAAACCAATCAGAGTACTTGCATTGTATCAGTCAGTGGCTAACACAGAGATCAGTCAGAACTAAAATTCCAAGTTGGTCAGGGGAGTGAACCATTGTCAGTCTGGGAGTCTGCCTATTGAAAGACAAATGGTCTGGTGATAAGTAGGGGAGGCCAGTTGTTAAGAATGGTGGCAGCATGCTGGGACACATATAGAAGGGAGTCAATTCAACATACAGGGGTGGAAGGTGGTTGAACATGGGAGTGTGTGGCATAGCCAAGCTGTGGGACTGAGATTTGGGGATAAAGAGGAGCGATGACAAGTTAAATCAGAGTTGGGTGGGAGTGAGGGGAAGTTCAAACTGCATGGGATTGACAAGGAGGGTGAGGCAGAAAAGAAAATGGACAAAATGAAGTGTGGTTGCAACTACACCATGACTGGACAGAGTAAGTGTGTTTATTTTATCTGAGGAAGTGGTCTCTACTTGTGAGTGATGTGATGCCCTTAAGAGGCAATTACATTGGGCAGACACTTTGATTGTACAGGATAAAAGCATCTTTTATCATAGAAGTGTGGATGGGAACCTTAAGCATTAACAACTCATGAGGCCCAGTGTATACTGAAAGCACATGCAGATCCTTCCAATGGAGACTTCAAGGACCTTAAGTCTCCTCAACAGGCGGTTCCCATACTTGGTAAGGACTGGGAGTTTGTCGTAGTACAATAGAGACAGAGGACTTTGCTTAATCTTTGGATACTTTACTCCAGATAACTAAAGGTCAGTTACCCTAGCTGTTAATGAAAGCTACTAACCGGTCAATTGTGTGAGCCAGAGTTATATGTGTCTGGAGCCAGCACGCTATCGATGGTTTTGCCAGACCTGTCAACGCTTCCATCCAGTTTGCTGACTGTCTCCAACAATCCTGCCAGTTGCTCCTGTTTCACACATTTTGACAAAAGTCACTGCTCCTTTTTGGGGCTCAGCAAGCGCCTGGTTTCTAGTTTCTTTGATTGTCGGAGACCTGGGGCATTTCTTGCTCAAAGATGTGCTTGTGACACTGGCATTTTCTCTGGCACTTAGATAGAGGGCAAAAGAAAGTGTGGTGAACATTTTGGGCTCAGTTGTTGGTATTGGTGCTGGTGGAGGAAAGATGGCAGGTAGGCTAATCAAAGGTGGGGTTCTGGGGAGGGTGCTGCATTTTTGAAAGAAACTGAACGTGGTGGTAAAATGTGGAAAGAAATGGAACATAGTAGAAAATTGCCTGACACAGGAGCAATGATGGTGATATAATGGTAATGTCACTGGACAAGTAATTTGGTTCAAATCTCACTGTGGCAGGTGGTGAAATTTGAATTCAATTTAAAAAAAAGGAATTATAAAATTGGTTTAATGGTGACCACGTAACCACTATTGGTTTTTGTGAAAGGCACCTGATTCATTGAATCTGCCTTCCTTCCGTCAATCTGGCCTACAGGTGACTCCAAACCCCACATACGAATTTAAAAAAAACAAAAAAGTGGCAACTGTCAGTGAATGCAAAAGGAGTGACTTTTCTGTATAAGAACACTTCAACTGGGTTTGTCAATCCTTCACCGATATCACAAATGTGATGGGGCGAACACAATGTGAATGAAACACTGTCTTTGAAAAGCATGGCATTTGTACCTTAATGTCTTTGTTCTAGGCATTAGTCAGCAATTAATTCGTACTGTTATTGTCACAGTGGCTCATCAGCGACTTTCATGGGCGTCCATATCATTCAGGATATGGACAGTGACATTTCGTGCAGAATAAACAGGTTGTATTGCCAATACCAGGATAGCATTTAATGTCCATTAACACTTACAAGATAAGCCAAATGAGAGCTGTAGTTTGTGAGCTAGTCCAGACCAAAAAGATAACAGGAAGATGTGAAAAGCAGCCGTGTTATGGGCAATTTCACAAATGAGCTTGCATTATGACTGCTGTGTTTCAAACATTTGCTGAGTTTGATTGACATTGACCTCATTATGTGGACATTTGTGATGTAAAAAAAGTTACAGAAATTGCACAAGTGAAGATAATACTATGCTTTGTTCTACCTGAAGCATGCCACTCCAATGATCTGACCTCTGACCTTTGAACAAAACATGAAATGGAGGTGCTGGTCTTGGACTTGGGTGGACAAAGTCAGAAGTTGCACAACACCTGATAAAGGAGCAGCGCTTCAAAAGCTTGTGATTTCAAATAAACTTGATGGACAATAATTTGGTGTTGTGTGACTTCTGACTTCATGAATCATCAATCAGGTAGCAGACTCAAAACAGGACGACCACTTGCAAGTTCCCCTGAATCTTTGGAGTTCTTTATCCCAGAAGACAATAGAAGTTCAGGCATTGAACGTGAGTAAGTCAGAAATTGATACGTATCTTGAGAATAATTCCAAGTGACATGGGGGTGACACAGGAAAGTGACTTTGGAGTAGATGAGTAGCCTTGATCTAATTCAATGGTGCAGCAGGCTCAGTAACTAAATGGCCTACTCCTGTGACTATGAAGCAGACATTTGGCCATTCTTTTTTATTCAAAGGTTTGAACTCCGGTTTAGGACCATGCACCAATGTATTGGCAACATAAGAATTTTTTAGGTAGAAACATGGCTTTAATCAGATAGATTTTTCAGTTAGCATGGGCATATCTGGTCAAGTGGCCTTTCGTGTTAAATGCCCAGCTAGAATGTCCAGCCACTCTTCCATAGGTGAGTATGAAATTGTCACTGTCTGTAGCATAAGCAACAATTACTTTATGTCTATGGGCTGCCCCTTTGTACAACAAACAAGAAAGGGTACATGACATGTTGGCGCTGCAAACTAATAGGCATGGATTACCTTTCCTCCTAATATGGAGCATACATATGTGAAGTAATTAAGAGCCCGACAACCAAACATGATGACTTTCTGTTTCACATATGATGTGTTGTACATTTTGTCAAAAATTACACCCTGACTGACAGCCAGTCTGGATGGTTGACTCAAAGATCACTTTTGCTCCATAGTTAGAAGTCACAATTCAACCTGCTTCCGTCCTGTTCTCCGTAAACACAAGACCACAACTGTAATGACTGTTGTTTTTTTCTATAGTTTAGATTTTGGACTGAAATGGGAAAAGAATTGTTTTAAAAGTTAAGGATTGTTGAAGGGTTACTGTACTTTTTAAAACCAAGTTACTTGAGACCCATTGTAGATGCTGTTAATACATTTGTTTGTTCATGTGGTTGGGGGCTGTCTAGTTACGGACAAACTGGAGCTAAGGGCGTGTGTAAAAAAAAAAAAGGAGATTTGGCCAGCAACAGATAGCTAATTGGTGTGTGAACTAGTGACCAGTTATCGATGATGAAGGCCTCCTGCCGGCCAACAATTATGTTATTGGCTCCCAGGTGGCTGAAAAGCTTGGGGCTCTCAATGCTGGGGCAGAAGTTTTTGGATTTCAGGAGGGGACAGAGCACGTGTTTCTGCTTTGTAGCAATGAGTATCTTAAGTCTAAAGTTAGGCTGTTGATTTCCCTTCATCATTTGCTACAAGCTGTCACTTTTATTTACAATGTCTGAAACTTTAATATGTGTGAACCAGTTATCTCTGTGCCTCCTACAAACGAATGAAAGTATATTGAGAAAAAAGATCAAGAAACAGTGTACTGATTGCCAAAATAAGCGTTTGAGCAAACACTGGTGATAGGGACCCCGCCTTCCCTGTCTTTGCCTCCTCCCAGAGCACCCATGCATTTTTTGTGTGTATTTGTACGTTTGTGTAGAGGAGGAGTTATACAGGTCGGTTTGAGTTTTAACTAAACGAGTTATTTGTCATGGTTCATAATTATCCTTCTGAATTGAAAATCTATTGATTTGTAAATAGTAATTTGTGGTAAGTACAGAAATCCAGTCCATGCTTTCTGTCAACTTGGGTCCAAAAGCCAGGTAAATTGGGAAATTGTGCATACTTTCATAAAGTCTTGAATTTTTGTGACAACTCTGAGGAAAGCAAGACTTGATTGCCAGCATGCAGCCCCAGTGAGGTGCAACACAGCGCAAACAATTTAAAATTTTCCAGTATTTGTTTTTGAGCTATACAGCAGTAGAAGGAATTTATTGTCACTGTGGGAAAAATGTCCAGTTTTAGCTCATTCAATTGTTCAATGAATAAATTTAGCACACTTTGATTTAACTGTGGACTGTGGATCCCTTGTCACCATATCTCAGGGAATAAAGAGATGGCACTGAGTACAGAGCGGTAAATTATTCTGGTGATTCATCGGGTGAGGATGGGTATGTTTAAACAGTCAATGGCTTCTGACACCCACGACATTTCATATCATTCCCTAATAATCCTTCATGATGAGAAATGGTTTCTTAAAATTTCAAAGATCTGTTGACAACACAGTGTAAGCGGAAATGCAATGTAAGAACCTACAATCAATATGTCTAAAATGTCATGAGAATTTTGTTTAGTTGGTGCCTTCAGCTGAAGATTATGTGGTTTTAACATGTTGACTGGCTTTTGTCTCCATTTTCCCCCTTGGTTCCAAGGTCCACGTTACCTGATGGTGTCTCCATGTGCAAAATGACCAGTACTGAAGCTGTTTGATCACGCAATTGTAAATGATTGTGCCTTGAAATCATTAGAACAACACAGTTTTATTAAGATGTTAGTCCGCTTAATGCCCAAGTTAAAATAATGGACAGGAGAATGACATCAGAAGATGTGAATTCTAATCATTTTCAGTGGGGTCAGCTGGAGTTCGATGGTGGCTTCAGTTTGCTAGTGGCACTCTCCTCATCGACGTAGGTTGGTCCAACTTGCTTTGAGACCTGTGTGTTTTAACTAGGAGATCCAACACCACGGCAGCTGAGCAAATATTTGAACCCAAAGATGACGTCTACAAGTCAACAAAAGTCCTGATGTGCAGGTCAGCTGTTGTCATTTTGCTGCTATACTACAGTGAGGACTGGATTCTGTATCAGCAACACATAAAAATGTTACTTAAATTCCATTAACCATGTTTCTGCATGCATCTTTCGGATTCAATGGAAGGACCACCAAATAAATGCACACATCCTTATTGAAGGTAGCTCCACAAATATTCGATCAAAACTGCACAATTAGCTTTAGTGAAATGGGTACAGTGTGTATATGGCTGAAAAGCATCTCCACACGAGGCCAGGGATGTACAAGGTGTAGAGCTGGATGAACACAGCAGGCCAAGCAGCATCAGAGGAGCAGGAAGGCTGATGTTTCGGGCCGAGACCCTTCTTTAGTTTAATTCATGTTATGGGGAACACACAAGAAGCTATCATTAAGGGGATTATCACTGGACACTTGGAATAACTTGTGGCAATCAGAAAGAGTCAGCATGGTTTTGTGAAAGGTGAAATCATATTCAACCAATTTACTGGACGTCTTTGAAGCAGGAACGTGCATTGTGGATAAGGGGGAATTCAATGACAACTGCACTTTCATTTCCAGAAAGTATTTGACACGGCTATTTTAAAAAGTAGAAGCATGTGGTATAGAGAGTGTCGCACGACCATGGATTGAAGAGACACTGGTTGGCAGAAAACAATATGCAGAATGGATCTTTTTCAGATTGGCAGGATATGATAAGTGAGGTGATGCACAAGTCTCTGCTGGTGGCCTTAAATTCCTACAACTGAGATCAATTAAGCATGAGCAGAATCTCGGCATGGTTGTGAAATTTACAGATGCCACGAAGATTGATAGGAAAGTAGCAGTGAAAAGGACATAAAGAAGTTGCAGACAGATACAGATAGGTTGAGTGAGTGGGTAAAATTCTGGAAGATGGAATAAAATGTGGGAAATGTGAAATTGCCCACTTCAGTAGGAAGGATAAAAAAGCAAGGTATTACCAAAAGGGAAAACAACTTCAGAATTTCAAGATGCAGAGATCATTCACTCCCTGCGGCACCACCCAGTAGCACTAGCAACCTCTACCACCACAGAAGGTTAGCAGCTCATGGGAATACCACTAACTGAAAGTTCTCTTTCCAGCCACACATTATCCTGATTTGGAACAATGTCACTGTTTCTTTTCTGTCACGAAATCAAAACCCTTGAATTCCCTTCCTAACAGCATTGTAGAAGTTTCTACAGTCTCTGGACCGCGTTGCTTGAAGAGGGCTGTTTACCACTGCCAACAACTGCTACCATAGTCAGTGTTGCGGACATCCTGTGAAACAACAAAAAAATTGATAAGGGTCCGAGGGAGGACAAGAAAAACGTGCCAAAGGCACTCTGAGGCACTCACTGATGCACCGTAACATTGACAGGAATTTATTCTTTCTTCAGATGTCATGGTCTCTAGCTAGGAGGAACTTAATTGCAATTCTTCTGAATGGGACACTCTTTTGTGTCTAAAGACCTTCAACATGCTTTGAGTCACATCATCTTAATGATGGAGCAGAGACCTGTGAATTGCTCCCACTGTCTTGCATGAAATATGTTAGAGACTGCCATGTTAGCGCGAGACTCCTGAGTTTTAACTGGCAATGTTTAGCAGAATTGATTATCAAATTGCTTGCCTTTACCCCAGGAGATGGAAGGCAACCAAGCCAGCATTTTTCCCGTCGCACAACATCCTGAAAAAGATGTGCAGGAACATGATGTGATGGGGTTGTGAAACTAGCAATTACATACACTAATTTCTGCTTATTTTGCATTATATTGTAAATGGATATGTACAGTTTGTCTCAATTAAAAATGAGATTTATTGTTAGAAAGAAATTTAACGGTGCTCGTAATGAGATTCAGGAATACCTCATATTTGAGCCATTACAACAAATGGAATATTTTGTAAACAAAATGTTATCTCTTTTCATGTGTTGTTTTCATTCTAATGCAGAAGGGTCGAGATTGTTTCATTTCATTAATTGGAGTCTCACATGAAGAGCAACAAATCTTTCCTTATAGGATTGCAATGTTTACAATTTACTGACTAAAGCCATTAACATTTCAAATTCAGCTACTGTTAATTACAAGTAAATTTGCAAAAATAATTGTTGTATGTACTCTGTGAAGAACATAGGAACAGGGGCAGGCCATTCTGCCCTTTTTCATTCTGTTCTATTAGATTACAGCTGACCTGTAACTGGTCTTAATTCACCTGCCTTCATTCTGCCTGAAAATTGGGATGAAAATTTTTTTAAAAAGTCTCGATGAAACAATCTTGAGTTGAAATTCCAAAAGAAATTAGAAGAAAGCTTGCCCAAAAATTGGCACTGAATAAAATCACTTTTGTTCACTGCTTTTCCAAGAAAGTACGAGAAGAGATTAGTCGAACATGCATGGGAAAAATTGTAACAAGATGTTATCATTAATTCTCAGGGCTCCATAGTTGTCAGTTTAGCTCAGTTTCAGATAACGTTGTCCAGCTCACTTAAAGTCTCAGCCAATGATTAACATCAGTTTAATGTATAGTTCTGATTCATTGATGGACAGAGAAACCAAATTTCAGTTTGAGAAACGATAGTGTCTTCTGTCACCTATGCTGTTTTGCGCTGTTGGAGAGAAGATGGCGAGAACGGTGCAGGCAGACTTTCCAGAGAGATGTTGCTGCATTATCGGAGATTGTAGCATGTGGAACTTGGGGTATGCAGAAGACATCACGCTCCGAATCCCAAAGGATAAAAGCCAGACAATATGGAACACCAAGTCAAAAGATACAATTACTTTTCTGATCTGAACATAAATTGGGCAAAGATCAATGTTCTGACTCTACATAATACTGCTAAGTCAGATTTGAATCAAAGAAATAAAGAACAGTCCAGCGCAACAACAGGCACTTTGGCCTACCAAGACTGCACCAACACATGATGCCTTTCTAAACTAAAAGGCATAAGCAGTCACATTCGTAGTGTCTGAAGACAATAGCATCAAGCATTAAAAAGCATTAAAAAACTTGCAGCACAGTTGCATTCTCTGTTGAGTCAGACTCTAAAGGAAGAATATAACAGGAGTTTTGAAATGTGAGTATAACAGAGGAGTCTCAGAATCAGCTGAATGGATAGAAAGAACTGTTCCTTTTATCCAGGAAACAACAGAGTTGCGACATGCAATTAGGGAGAAAAAGAACCAAATGTGATATCGGAAACACAATTCTAACAGCCTTATCTTTCCAGCAATTAAAGGAGAAACTGGGGATAAAAACAGAAAAAGAAAAATCAGATTGGGTGGCTAATACTGAGAGGTAGAGTTTGGGAGACTTGAGGAAAGCCAGAGAAGAAGAAAAACAATGCCATTAGTCCCACATAACTATTGTGAAAAAGCACAAATGAAAACGCAAGTCCAGATACTTATGATGAAGCCCTGCCATGTTTAGGTGATCTCAAGAACCTACCACAAAAATCAGTGTATAACTCCTTCACCTAACTATAAGGTTCAGTCACCACAGTCGCATTAAAGCAACTGACGAGAAAAGCAATCTTTTAATTGAGCCTGAATTATACAGGGCACTGTTTTAAGGGGGTTAACCGGAATATAGGTTCATGACAGCTTCTTCCGTGCAGAAAGAAATGAGCAGCAGCACTGAACAGTTCGGTAGTTTTTGATGAACTGCTGGTTTGTTAGCTCGTAATTCATTGTCTTCCTGCCTTGCAGTCTTTCCCATTCTTCACCTTTATCTTCATCTGATAACCTTTCAAAATCATCTTCAAGTACGTTTTCCACAATGATATTTGATTTCAACAGAAAACAAATGTGAAGGATCTCTGATCATACTCTCTCCAAATAAAAGATCAGAAGTCTCCACTACTGTATGGGATGACCTTCTGATTATTGGTTATCTAAGCTGCACCAACTCTTATAACTGTAATGCCATTGAGAAACTGGCTTGTTATAAAGGAAAAGTAGTTTGCAACCAGACTTGATCTAACCAAGAGATCCTTGGAGAAGGAATTGCCTTCAAATCAGAGTAGGTTTAATCTTTGACAACAAGCATGGGGCTGGATGAACACAGCAGGTCAAGCAGCATCATAGGAGCAGGAAAACTTGATGTTGCGGGCCTAGACCCTTCATCAGAAATGGGAGAGGGGAAGAGGGTTCTGAAATAAATAGGGAGAGAGGGGGAGGCGGTTAGGGGATGGATAGAGGAGAGGATAGGTGGAGTCGGTGGTGTCGGCGGCAGTTCGAAGCGGGAAGAGCGGCAGCGAGCACCAGAGGCCTGACGGGAAGGTAAGACGGTTTAAAAACTTACCTCAAGCGGCAAGCGGTCTTTTCCTCACCGGGAGCGGCGGGAGACAGAGCGGAGGTGATGTTGGAGACCAGGAGGTTGTGAGGAAGGTAAGGAATTAGTATATATTTGGGCAGCAGCTAAATCCGAGGTGCTACACGTGTAGCATCTCCCTCCCACCCTCCTCCTCTAACCAGAAGAAAAAGACTCTGCAAGCTAAGGGTTTTTTTTAAGATATATTTAAGTGCATTGTTTGGTATTAGGTAGTTGAGTCAGAGCTAAGGCTTACAATGGCAGGGGACCTCAGACCCATGGCATGTGCCTCTTGCTTGATGTGGGAGATCAGGGACGTGACTGACGTCCCTGACTGTTACACTTGCAGGAAGTGTGTCCAGCTGCAGCTCTTGTTGGACCACATGATGGCTCTGGAGTTGCGGGTGGACTCACTGTGGAGCATCCGCAATGCTGAGAAGGTCGTGGATAGCACGTTTAGTGAATTGGTCACACCGCAGATTAGGATTGCTGAGGGAGATAGTGAATGGGTGACCAAAAGACAGAGAAAGAGCAGGAAGGCAGTGCAGGTGTCCCCTGCGGTCATCTCCCTCCAAAACAGGTATACCCTTTTGGATACTGTTGGGGGAGATGGCTCACCAGGGGAGGGCAGCAGTTGCCTGGATCATGGCACCATGGCGGGCACTGCTGTTCAGAAGGGCGGGAAAAAGACTCATAGGGCCATAGTCATAGGGGATTCTATTGTAAGGGGAGTAGATAGGCGGTTCTGTGGCCGAAAACGGGACTCCCGGATGGTATGTTGCCTCCCAGGTGCTCGGGTCAGGGATGTCACCGATCGGCTACAGAGCATTCTGATAAGGGAGGGTGAACAGCCAGTTGTTGTGGTGCATATAGGCACCAATGATATAGGTAAAAAACGAGATGAGGTTCTGAAAGCAGAATTCAGGGAGCGAGGAGAGAAGTTAAAGAGGAGGACCTCAAAGGTAGTGATCTCAGGGATGCTACCAGTGCCGCGTGCTAGCCAGGGTAGAAATGAAAGAATAGGCAGGATGAACACGTGGCTTGAGGGATGGTGTAGGAGGGAGGGTTTCAGATTTGTGGGACACTGGGACCGGTTCTGGGGAAGGTGGGACTGTTACAAATTGGATGGTCTACACCTGAACCAGACTGGAACTAGTGTCCTAGGGGGAGTTTTTTGCTAGGGCTGTTGGGGAGGGTTTAAACTAATGTGGCAGCGGTCTGGGAACCAGAGGAGAAGACTAGTAGACAGTGAGGTGGAAACTAGAGACTGTAAGGATCATGAAGTTAGCATTACCAAGGGGAAGAGTAGGCAGAGAGCAGATGAACGCAAAGGAACTGGTGGTCTGAAGTGCATATACTTTAATGCAAGGAGTATAGTGGGTAAGGCAGACGAACTTAGGTCTTGGATTAGTGCCTGGGAGTATGACGTTATTGCGATCACAGAGACTTGGTTGAAGGAAGGGGATGATTGGCAACTAAATGTCCCAGGATATAGATGCTTCAGACAGGACAGGGAGGGAAGTAAAAGGGGGGGAGGAGTTGCATTGCTGGTCAGGGATGATATAACGGCTGTGCTAAAGGAGGGCACTATGGAGGGCTTGAGCAGTGAGGCATTATGGGTAGAGCTGAGAAATAAGAAGAGTGCAGTTACATTGTTGGCGCTGTACTACAGGTCTCCCAACAGTGAGCGTGAGGTAGAAGAACAAATAGGTCGACAGATTATGGAAAGATGTAGAGGTAACAGGGTAGTGGTGATGGGAGATTTTAATTTTCCCAACATTGACTGGGATACACTTAGTGTCAGAGGTCTGGATGGGACAGAATTTGTAAGGAGCATCCAGGAAAGTTTTCTAGAGCAGTATGTCAATAGTCCAACTAGGGAAGGGGCCATATTGGACCTAGTGTTGGGGAATGAGCCAGGCCAGGTGGTAGAAGTTGCAGTGGGGGATTTCTTTGGGAATAGTGACCACAATTCTGTAAGTTTTAGAATACTCGTAGACAAAGATGAGAGTGGTCCTAAGGGAAGAATACTAAACTGGGCCAAGGCCAATTATATCAAAATTCGGCAGCAGCTGGGAAATGTGGATTGGGGACAGCTATTTGAAGGGAAGTCCACATATGATATGTGGGAGGCTTTCAAAGATCGGTTGAAGATAGTGCAGAATAGGCATGTCCCTTTGAAAACAAGGGATAGGAAAAGAAAGATTCGTGAACCGTGGATGACAGGAGAAATCGTGCGACTAGCCAAGAAGAAAAGGGAAGCGTACATAAGGTCCAGGCAGCAAAGAACAGAACGGTCCTTGGAGGAATATCGGGAGAGTAGGACCAATCTTAAACGAGGAATCAAGCGGGCTAAAAGGGGTCGTGAAATAACTTTAGCCAACAGAATTAAGGAGAATCCCAAGGCCTTTTATTCATACATAAGAAGCAGGAGGGTAACGAGAGAAAGGGTTGGTCCGCTAAAGGATAAGGAAGGAAGGTTTTGTGTCGAACCTGAGAAAATGGGTGAGATTCTCAATGATTACTTTGCATCAGTGCTCACTGAGGAGAGGGACATGATGAATGTTGAGATTAGAGATAGAAGTTTGTTTACTCTGGATCACGTTGACATAAGGAGGGAAGATGTGTTGGGTAGGCTAAAGGATATTAAGGTGGACAAATCCCCAGGACCGGATGGGACCTATCCCAGGATGCTGAGGGAGGCGAGAGAGGAAATAGCTGGGGCCCTGACAGATATCTTTGTAGCATCCTTAAGCACAGGTGAAGTGCCGGAGGACTGGAGAGTTGCTAATGTTGTCCCCCTGTACAAGAAGGGTAGTAGGGATATTCCAGGTAACTACAGACCAGTAAGCCTGACGTCAGTGGTAGGAAAGTTGCTGGAGAAGGTACTGAGGGATGGAATCTATTTATATTTGGAGAAGAATGGGCTTATCAATGATAGGCAACATGGTTTTGTGCAGGGGAGATCATGCCTTACGAACTTAATAGAGTTCTTTGAGGAAGTGACCAAGTTGATAGATGAAGGAAGGGCTGTAGATGTTATCTACATGGACTTTAGTAAGGCGTTTGATAAGGTTCCTCATCGTAAACTAATGGAGAAAGTGAAGTCACACGGTGTGCAGGGTGTTCTAGCTAGGTGGATAAAGAACTGGTTGAGCAACAGGAGACAGAGAGTAGTAGTTGAAGGGAGTTTCTCGAAATGGAGAAAGGTGACCAGTGGTGTTCCACAGGGATCAGTGCTGGGGCCACTGTTGTTTGTGATATACATAAATGATCTGGAAGAGGGCATAAGTGGTCTGATCAGTAAGTTTGCAGATGACACGAAGATTGGGGGAGTAGCAGAAAGCATAGGTGATTGTCAAAGAATACAGGAGAATATAGATAGACTGGAGAGCTGGGCGGAGAAGTGGCAGATGGAGTTCAATCCGGGCAAGTGTGAGGTGATGCATTTTGGGAGGTCTAATTC